>VYZM01021011.1:27986-104421 GCA_013398915.1 Dromas ardeola
TTTTTTTTTTTTTTTTAAATAGAGGGATGCAGTAGACTTTGATGTCCATGTGGATACACAAGATCAAGGGATGTATCGTTTCCTAACGTCACAGCAGCTTTTCAAACTTCTCGATTGTCTGCTGGAATCTCACAGATTTGCTAAAGCATTTAATTCAAACAACGAACAAAGAACTGCTCTCTGGAAAGCAGGTGAGTCAGTCACCTTGGAGAAATATTTTGTGAGAATGTATTACTCTGCTTTGAATTGACCCAAAAATAGGTCAAAAGTACTTTGATGGTGAATGTAAAATTGAATATCAGGCCGTAACTGTGTAACCCTAGAATTGCTAAGGGGACGAGACCGCGTCTGTGCAGGTGCAAATATCTTTTTCCATTTCCTGAAATTTAAGGTTTCACTGGGTTACGGCAGCCAAGCTGATCCCTGGCTGTAGGTGCGAGTCCCATGATTGGCACAAAACCCCAGAACTTGTCTGGGGGGTTGTTCTACCTACCAGTGAATAAGTGAAATATATGTCATTTTCTGAAACAGATGGAAAATGGACTCTCTGTAGCATTGTGTTTAATCTGTTCCTTGCACCAGAGTTAACTATATTAATATTTTTAATGGTGAATGGATACTGGGAATATGCAGCAAGCTGTTTTGTGCATCGATGGATGCATACACAGAACCACTTCAGCTTGAGCGAGGCGGTATTAATATTTATGGGTATGCTTTTTGCTAGTGTGGACCTCCACTAGCAAACCGAGTTATATTATACAGTAACAGCTTTGGAAAGAGTAGAATCGTAGACATTTTTATCAAAAACAAGCAATAAAACAGTATACACTTACAGAAACACGATTGTGACAAAATGGTCCATTTCTCGGGTGCCCTTTTATCATACACCCGGGTTTCACGTCTATTTGGAAGCTTATATAAAAATGGATGCCAAACACAATTATGGTGTATATACATAGGTTAATTTTTAGCAGTATTCCATTGTACTAAATGTCGTGAGAAATTCATTGCATGAGGTGGTTCTTCTAACTGTCTACGTGCAGAAGATGCTTAGAAGGAGAAGTGGGGGACTGTAAGGAAAAATGTCAGATCAAGCGAAAAATCTAAATGGACGCTTGGAATTTCTCTAGGTTTCAAAGGCAAATCAAAGCCCAATCTTCTGAAGCAGGAGACCAGCAGTCTTGCCTGTGGGTTGCGCATTCTGTTCCGTATGTACATGGATGAAAGCCGTACTAGTGCATGGGAGGAAGTCCAGCAAAGACTACTAAAGTAAGGTCCATGTAGCTGAACCTGTTGATGTTATTTCTGATGTTTAAAAATGTGGGGTTTTTATTGAAAAGGATAGACCTCCTCTGTTCGCAGTAAGCTTCCTCGAGCTAACACAGTATGCGTGGGGAGTGCTGTGCCTCCAGCTACTAATGCTGCCTCTGCTGTTTGTTCTCATTACATGTTTTGAAGGAGAGAACAACATTTTGTCACCACCTTTTTTTAATTTAGCATGTGGGTGGGCGGGGGATTGTTATTGCTCCTCTTTAAAAGGTAAAGCAACGATCCCCTGAACCCTGCTTTTTTCCTTCAGTAACCTCTGGTGTTTTAGGGAACCGATGCTGTTTGTTCTCCTCTGCGGAAATGAGCACTGGGCTCAAGGAGCCTGTGGGCACACAGAAGCTTTTGGCTTTTTGGTTATTCCTTACTGTGAATACGAAGGTTCCCCTCCATGTTTTCACTTTACAATTCAAGCAACAGAGGGCTTAAAACTATGGCAGTAACACAGTGAAAGTATTTTAAGGTTTATAGACCAGTGAGCAAAGCTGAAAACTACCTGGTGACATCAGCGTAAGATTAATTTTTGAAGTCTACATACCACTTTGTCACATGCATTTTAATACCTCTCAAAGAGCACTTGATGCACTGTAAATATATGCACAGACAGCGCCATCATGTTTTGTCAGCGTGATTGATAGTGAAGTCCTAGACTTTGGTTTTGAGTTGAGCAAAATCACTGCTTTCTATTACTAATGGGGCTTACAGTAGCTTTCATAAAACGATGCTGGTGTACACCAGGGCTCTACACTGGTATAGTTGCGAAGCCAAAGCTCCCTCTCTGCAGCAGAGCTCAAAATAAACCGTTAGTTACTAGGTTTTGTGTCTTTTCTCTCTAGTGTCTGCAGTGAGGCTCTGAGTTATTTCCTTACTCTTACATCAGAAAGCCATCGGGAAGCCTGGACTAATTTATTACTCTTATTTTTGACTAAAGTCCTGAAGATAAGTGATGAAAGGGTAAGTCGCTGTTTGGAATGGTATTTAAGACAACGTTTACAGATAAGAAGTAGTTCCAGACCAGTTCTTCGCACGTAGTTACATACTTGATTTAAAAGCTCCTGCTGCTCTGTAGACACTCTTTGTTAAGGGAACGTACCTTGAAACTGCACGTGACAGATGCCGACAGCAGTAGTGCAGAGTGAGGGCGCAGTGAGTGATAAAATAAAATGCGTCTGAGAAAATGTAAGAGATGCTAAAATCCTGTAGAAGAGTGCGTTAAGTTACTTTTACCCCTCTCCTGCTGAGGAAGAGGATTAGTGGCTGATGCTTTATTCAAAGAAATAATTCCTGGTTCTGCTTCCAGTGCTACATGTACGTCACCGTGACCTTCTCCAAAGCAGTTCTGCAGCAGATAAATCCATATTTACGTCTCTCTCTATTTCTAACAAAACTTGGCTGAAATGCGAAGTGAAAGGGGCCAGCTACAACAAAACATTTAACCGATAATAGGAAAATTCTTCCTCTTGAAAAAATAAGCATTAGCAAGGAGCTGTGTGTAGGTAGTGAGCACCTGTCAGAGTACACCACAGCGCGCTCAGCCTTATTCTAGCACTGCCAGCTTCGGTTATAAAGATGTTTCTGCTTGTCACTTTGTGGGTTTCTCACCTTGATTTGGGAGAGTATTTAAAATTCTCGACTGGCAGCACGCTGCCTAATAGAATCGTTTCTTCTGTTTGTTTTCTCCTCAGTTCAAGGCTCATGCCTCATTCTACTATCCTCTGTTGTGTGAAATTATGCAGTTTGACCTTATTCCTGAACTCCGAGCTGTTCTGCGAAGGTTTTTCCTGCGGATTGGTGTGGTTTTCCAAATATCCCAACCACCAGAACAAGAGCCCGGAATAAGCAAGCAGTAGCAGATAGTGACTGAGCATTGCTCCGTTTAAAAGTTTCTACTCCTCAGCTAAATGAAAGGACCAGGTAGCTGAGCCGTTCTGTCTGGCTATCCATAAAAATGGTTTCTTTGTACGGCAGTGTGTATCCACGGGTTAACGGTACAGATGCTCTCAACTGTAATTAAGGCTTGCAACACTCCAGTCCCTTTATTTCCTGATGGATTATCGGTTTCTCTCACCCGGCTGGTGCTGAGCACAGAGCCGGTTTTTAGCACAGTCCCCTCGTCAGCGTGGGCTGCAGTACCCTGTCCTGTCCTAGACAGCAGTATGGCAACAGGTGTTTATGGCGGGTGTGAAAGCAACCTGGACCCAAAGAACTATGTATGTAAAGGTCTGAGCTTCTGCAAGAAGTACAACTCAGGAGAGCTGTATTTTGAAGGATAAAATGTTTATAGCGAAAAGAAAATGGAGATTATTGTTCATGGGAAAAGATATTTAGCAGCTATGTCTGATATTCTTATTCTAAGATTTTTTGCACACTCAGGCTGTCTGAGACATTGGTAATCATCCTTCTGTGAAAAATGTACAGAGATGCAGGTCTGTAATATAAACTCTTTAACACTATACAGTTCTTCCTGAATTGTTTTATTTCTGTATTATTGATTTGCTGAAAACCCGTAACACTTCATTGTTTACCAAATGCACTAGAAATTTGGGGTTATTTTTTTGGGTTGTGATTATTTTTTCTCTTTTTTTCTTTTCTTTTCTTTTTTTTTTTTTGGTTTCATTGTAGCCCAGAAGTTAGTGTTGCTGACTTGTCGAGAACAGAGGTAGAAGTATCGCGACTGACGTAACTACCTGTAATATATTTGTTTTAGGGCTTTTAAATATAACGAGCCATTGAAAATGATGATCCTTCAAGGACTGGAACTTGAATCACTGCAAACAAGTCTAGGTTGTGTCTGCTGTCACATGGTTTTTTGTTTGATGTAGATTTCACTCTTATGTACAGAATTTAATGTTGAATATATTCAAGTAACAAATCTGGCATGGTTTGGGGATGGTTAAATTTATTGGAAATGTATTCATACTGTGAATTGTGCTCCGATGGTTAAAAGACAAGATTGTCAAGCATTCTGTATTACAATGGATGTAGAAATTTTTTTCAGATGGACAAAATGTATATGGTACAGATATGTAAAGTTTTCTATGTAAAAAAAAAAAAAATTCTGTACAACTTTCTGTACAATATTTGGTTCTCATCTGGCATATTCTAATCAGGTTATAGGTCAATAAAGTTTTTGAACTCTTTCATCAGTGCAATCAAAACTGGGCTAATCCACAGCTACTTGTTTTACAGTTTCCTTTGCCTCTCATGCTCTCCTTTGGCTGGGGGCAGAAAGGGGGGTGCCCTTGGCTTGACTAGGATCTGTCTTCTCACTGATAGGCAAATACGGGCTGAAAAAGAATCACGGAACCACGGAATTTCAGAGTTGGAAGGGACCTCTAGAGATCATCTAGTCCAACTCCCCTGCTAAAGCAGGATTGCCTAGAGCACATTACTCAGGACTGCATCCAGACGGGGCTTGAAAGTCTCCAGAGAAGGGGACTCCACAACCCCCCTGGGCAGCCTGTTCCAGTGCTCTGGCACCCTCACCGTAAAGAAGTTTTTCCGTGTATTTGAATGGAACTTCCTGTGTTCTAACTTGTGCCCATTGCCCCTCGTCCTGTCACTGGGCACCACTGAAAAGAGCCTGGCTCCATCCTCCTTCAACCCACCCTTTAGATACTTGTAAACATGGTAAGTTCATGGTAATGGTAAGAATGGTGAGTTCAAATACAAAAAAAAAAACAGAAAAGGAAGAAAAAAACCCTGCTTGTAGGTGGAGTTGTCAAATGAACCCAGGTAGAAACTCAAATACTGCATTTTGCTTTCTGGGAATTAAAATATTAGTACAAAACAGACTTTGGAATTAGGGTGGATGGAAGGGAAATGCTGGGATTACAGTTCGTCTGACTGCTGACTGGGAGTGCATCGGCCAGCCAAGGCTTCTCAGTGTCTTTGGTTTTGTAAGTAAAAGTGGGAATTGGATTGTTTTCCGGTGTTCTCTCACAAAACTCAGGACTAGCAAAGGAGGGAAGTGTGAAGACTGAGAAGGTGGATGAACGCGCCCCTCCCTGGTGAGCTGGCGGATGAGTGAAACGCAGCCTTTCACAGCAGCCTCCAAAAATAAGGGTAAGCAGTTCAAGGAAGTGGCTATGGAAAAAGGCAGCGAAGGGAATTAAAAGGCATGACCTGGAACTGCGAGTTTGCTCATAATGTTAACTGGGGTGGAGCAAAACCAAATTGCATTTCTCAAAGTCAGAAGGGGAAGAACTGAGGTTATTAATTGTAATTGTACCACCTTTCCTCTTGGGCTATATTTTATTTTTTTTCAGTTGTTTGTGTAATGTTTAATTTTTAAACCACTGTACTAGGCCCGACCCGAGGTCTGTCTTGTCTGTTTGACGGTGATGAGTAATAATTCTCAGAGTAAGCGCAGTGTGTCCCCTCCCTGTTGATGTCCTCCTCTCCCCCGTGCCTGTGGCAAACAGCGTTCGTGGTACCATTATGAAGATGTTCCTGACACTGTCACCCAGACAGAGCACTGGTGGAACGGCCGTTTATGTATCTGTTACCCGTGTGTCTGCCCAATTCCTTTTTAAATGTCTGGGTTCAAGATTCAGCATTCAGTGGCAGCGAGTACAATATTTATCTGAAATGTTTGGTATTTGGGCATTGGTTTTGTTTGGGGTTTTTGGGGGGGTTGGTTTGTTGGTTTTGGTTTTTTTTTTTGCTTTAAACGTTACCGCTTCATTGTTCTGTTGCGTACTCATCTTTAGTAATGACTTTTTTTATAGCATGACCTTCTCACGCTGTTACCTTATGTGTTACTTCAGTGGGAAAGGCCGAGTAGCTGCTTAGTCTTGGTTCATGGGACACGTAGTTTCATCATGACTCTTTTCTGTACCTCGCTTTAGTTCCCGTAAGGCCAGAACTGACCTCGCTGTGCTCCGCGTATCACGTTCAGCTTGCAGCCCGAGAGGCGCTGTGGTGGGGTGATAACTGTATTATCAAGCATTTTCACCTCAGCTGCTTAAAATTATTTCGGGATTCCTGCCTCTGGGAAATCCAGAACGGAGCAGTCACCAGGCCTGTACTGCACGCCGTAGCCTCGGTCTTGCATTGCAGGAAGCCCCCTCTGCATCACTTACTGGCCGCCAGTGGTGTGGCACCCAAACCCATGACCCTGATAAGCCTTTTAGCTCACGGTAAGAATGAGCCTGATGATGGGCCTCAGAGAAGGAAGAGGCTAAACCCATGAAGAAGCAAAGCGCAACACAATGCTGAAGTACCTCTCTCAGCATCTCTTACCTGCTGCCAGCTGGCGCTGTGGCCTTCAAGCAGGTAGGCAGAAGCTTGAGTTTTTAGTAAAAAAAATAAAGATATTTTTACAAGTTGTTTTTGCTTCATCATGTTTTTTTTTCCCTGCTGGTCAAGCTTCGGCCTCTGGCTGGGAGTTCCTAACCAGGAGGAATGTCGCATCCTCCCCCCCTTGCTTCATCTTGATGGTTCAGTTCACTGAACTCCAAAAGTCTTGCTTCCACCTACCCGTCCTTCTTGCTAAAGTCCTGTGCTTTTATTCTACAGCTTTTCCATATGTTTCTCTGGCTTCTTTGAACAGAACCATAACGTTCAAGTTTGTTCATGAGTAAACGTAAGCTGAAGCAAATGATAAATTAAGAAAACTGAAGTCTGCTTTCACGCTTTAGTAACAAAATAATTTATTAGCTCTTAAATCAGAACCATAAATTAAATATATGCAACAGTATCTGTATTTCCAGCACATAACAGGATAGGGAACATAACAAACATTGCTAATTAATAGTCAGTCATTTTTCCATGAAACGATTTGCTGAGCTTTCCTGCAGGATAGGGCTCATCACTGTATGAAAAGCAAATGCCCTTCTCCCAGTTACTCTTTCAATAAAAGCTTAAAGTGCACCTCGCTGTGGAGTTACTCTCTTTCCAGACAGGCTATAAAGAAAGTTAAAAATTAACTTTGATTTAATATCAAATTCACACACACACTCACACTCTCTCTGGTTGTGTGGTAAGTCCAGCTCTGAGGCTGAAACTGACCTGGTATAAAAAGTGCAAAAAATGCCAAGCTACTCCTCAGCTTCCTACATCTTACAATAGAAACCATCCCTGCTCTACATCTCCGTTACACTGCAGCTTCTGTTACTTTATTATTGCTATTTGGAGCGCCACACGCGGCTCCAGGCTATGTACAGGGAAGAGACGTGTCGCTAGAGGAGAGGTGCGAAGGGCAGCACGGGGAGACAGCCCCTGCTCTGCCGCCGGGGCCCCCTCAGCCGTGGGCAGTTGAGAGCCCTTCCCAGCTCAGCGGCAGCGCGTTCTCGGGTGAAAGCTTTGCCGGGCTTGTCTGCTCGGCCAGGAGCCTTTGGAGCGTCTCCGAGGTGCCAGGGCGCAGCCAGGGCTCTGTCGCAACGGTGTCAACAGAACTGGGGCGTCTGCCATCGGCTGGAGGGTGCTTCAACAGGTCATCCGCATCTCCCAAGGAAATGTCATCACCTGAGAGACCGAGAGCAACATACAGCTATTAAATGGGACAAAAGCTTATCACAGCTTAGTTACAGCACCTCTCCTATGAGGACAGGCTGAGAGAGTTGGGGGTTGTTCAGCCTGGAGAAGAGAAGGCTCTGGGGAGACCTCATAGCGGCCTTCCAGTACCTGAAGGGGGCCTACAAGAAAGCTGGGGAGGGGCTGTTTGCAAGGGCATCTGGCAATAGGACGAGAGGCAATGGCTTCAAACTGGAAGAGGAGAGATTTAAATTAGATATTAGGAAGAAATTCTTTACTCTGAGGGTGGGGAGGCACTGGAACATGTTGCCCAGAGAAGCTGTGGATGCCCCATCCCTGGAGGTGTTCAAGGCCAGGCTGGATGGGGCTTTGAGCAACCTGGTCTAGTGGGAGGTGTCCCTGCCCCTGGCAGGGGATTGGAACTAGATGATCTTTAAGGTCCCTTCCAACCCAAACCATTCTATGACCTTACCACAACATTTTGTTATATTGAAGAGTCTTATAAATGCATAAACAATGCACATCGACTTAACACAGGCTTTTGATGTTCAGGGGGAACTGAGCCCATCTCCAGCCAACAACTCCAAGTCTTTGGCAGCTGATGCCAACAGCTCCCCCCGGCAGATCAAGAAAGAGGCCATAGAGGCAATCTTGGATGGACGTGGTAGAAGGTTCTGGCTTTCCCAAAGCCCCAGACTACAAGGACAAGTCAAACCTGTCAGTGCATACAGACATAGAAAATGGATGTACAAATAAGGCCACTAAATTACAGTGTTACGGATAAACACTGTTGTCTAGACGGTCTCTTACTCAGGCGGGAACTGTGGAAGGGGAGAATTATCTTAACACCAGTAAACTGTGCAAATGCAAGAAAGTCTGTACAGCACAGTCCAGCAGCGCTAACGACCTTAATGCAAGCTCATTCTGAAATGCATATGCCGTAAGTCACCATCTTCCACCTACCAAAAAAAAAAAAAAACAACCCACAACAAAAAAAACCACAAAAAAGCCCCCAGTTTGGGGTCATTATTGTTCTGAACTCCATTGTTATTTGTTCCATTTTCAAATTCACACCTACAACAGGACTTGAAATTGCAATGTTTTCCTCTTTAAAGTTGCCATGTAAATGAGGAGCAAGTTTTGATTTGTTGGGTTTGTTAAAGCTGGGTAGAAAAATGTTTGAACACTTTGGACGTGCTCCACACATCCAAAAACCACAGAAGTCTTTGCAGAAACATGCTAATTCCAGTAAAACATAAACATTTTATATTCTTTAGTGATAAAATATTTGACTTGAGCAATTCCTGTCATGTAGTTTAAGTACTTGGATGATTTTTCCAAACGTCAGATTTTTCATTCTGGAAGAAATGACTTTTTAAAATTTCATTTTAAACCAAAGCTTCTCTGTGAAATGTTTCTTCTGTAACAGGAAAATCTACTTTCTATCCAGCTTTAGGTTGTTTACAGTTAGTTTTAGGGCTTTTGGCCTGTAGTTAAAACAATGCAAAAAGCGAAACAAAACTCATAAGTTTTTTGTTCCTCCATTGTGCTCTTCTCCCCTGGTATTTATTGAAACTTGAAAGCTGGTGGGGTGGGAGCCCAAGCCCTGCAGAAGCAGCAGCCGTGTGCGTAGATGGGAAGGCAAGGACAGAAACCGCACAATCCCACGTACCGAAGGCTCAGTTTTCCTCTCAGTGCCTTAAGGCAGGATGCAGATTCTAAAGCAAAATGCCAAAATACTTTTTGTTTAGTACGAACTTGGCAATGAATCCGCTAGTTCTGTCCCATCACACAGACAGTGATCTGCTCACCCTCCAAGCTGCCTCAGCCTCGTTAAAATTAAAACTCCTCTGTAACGTTACAGGTGTAAACAGACCGCCCTCTGTCTCGGGCCAGCCATCTCCTCTGTGCGATGCGGGGTTTAAAGCTGGCAGAGTCAACTCTTGGTCTCCGAAATCCCGGGTCAGAGGAACTGTCCTGCAGGTTGGAACCCACAATTTTTACATACATAAGTTCTGGCAGTGTTAACAACAGTATACGGCAGGGAAAACAATACCTAAAGAAAATGAATTTTCTTTTTGCTCCTTTTTCACGAGATGATATTTAGAAACAATAAAAATAAGGGAAGGTGTTTGCTTAAAGAAAAACAAACCATAGCCTTTCAGACCAGAGGGCTGGATTTCCCCAAGTTTAAATATTACTGCCTTCAAAGGCAAAGTCATTAGATCTTCCAGCAGTCAGAGGTGAGAACAACCTTCTTGTCTGACAGAAGCTCATAGCGCACATCGCTATGTCAGACTCATTTGGTGCTGCCTTTAGAAAGCACAACAGACCAGCTACAGTATAAAACTTGCTTCATTATGCAGTTTAACACTTTGTATGCTCCATAAAATTCTTAATTGGGCCTCATACAAAGACTTTTCTTTGGAATCACCACTTGATAATTCACAGTTTGCACCTGGAGGCTGGGGACAAGTAGACCTCTTTCCTTCACATGAAATACTGATTTAGAAATCGAGTGATGTCTGGGCTCCCGCTAAGCATTGACGGCAGCGCATCCTGCCCCTAGATGAGAACAAACTCCTCCTGTCAGCCTGCACTTCCCAGGAATCAGTCCTGCTGCCCACTGTACATCATCACAGGCTCCAGCATTCCTTTACTTAAAGGCACAGAGGAATGCCTACAACTTCTCAAGCAATTTCAGCAACTTCTCTTACATACAGCAGGGTCTCAGCCACATAGCTAGTGTGCTGTGAGAATTCTCTCTTCTGTATCTGAGTCTGCTCTTGTTTATGCAGTTAGGAACATGCATATATACACTGCCCTCCAGAGAAAGCAGCTGCTGGCTTGCAGAAACTTCATCGCCCAAAGCACCCACCAAGTCTACATTGATGGGAATGTTTTTTTTGGATGGGTGAAAAGAGAGGAGGAGGCCTGGCTCCAATATGCACTAATTTTCCAATTAAGGAAACAATTCTAGGGTGGCTTTAGGATTCCCACATCAGTCCCATAAAGGAAAGTGAACTACTGTGCCAACAGGATCAGCTCTTAAGATTTATCAAAGCCTGTAAACTGCCATCTCCCGGACATTCAAAGGGAAGATAACCAGTTAGAGTTCCTTAGTTCTATGTTTGACAGAGTTGTTTTTCTCCTAGCAGCGTCTCTGAGGGTGGAGGAGAAACAACAGTCCTAACTGTTAGGAAAGGAAGAGGATGTCACAAGATTTCTATCAAACTGCAAGGGAAAAGGAATAAAACCACTTGGCTTCACGCATTTTTTTTGGTAACGTCACTGAGTATGAGGAGGGAGCAGGAGTGCGGGCAGCAGTGCTGCCCTAAGGACCACAGCTGAGCAAAAGGATCTCTTGTTCCATTTTCCAAAAGGCTCATATGCTAAGGATGAGTGATGCTCCCCTGTGTTCCAAAGAACAAGCTACAGACAGGCACATAAATACATACACACACAGAGACCCCAAATTATATATGTCTGCGGGCTGAAGCTCTGGAGACCATGACAACAGAAGGCAAACAAAAAGTGTAGTTCCCACAATACAAGGTAAAATTATAAAAGAGGGGGCATGGAAGAAAGTCAGAGAAGTTAAAGAAGTTTACATAGCAAAAATGTTTGGGTGGAGTAAAATTGGTAAAGCATTTGTTTAGATTATAGAAGAAATGAATATGAATGGGTTTTTTTTCAGTGACTTAAAAATCACAGTGAGATGTTTAAAACAAATAAAAAAAAGGATGAAATGCTTGTAAGAGTACCCATAGCAACAAAATCAGAAAAACTGCCAGCATCTGTACTCTCATTAAGTTTATAAAAAGGATACTGATACTGTAATTGCCTAGACAGCACAGCAACTGCCTCCTAAAAAAAGGGAGATTTCAGACTCATATGAAAGAATCATTAGCACAGAGTGTATCAACTGGGTCATAATCCATGTGAGAAATTACAGGCCATTAATGGTTGCCATAATTGGTACCTCATACACAAAGTAGATCTAAATGAGGCTGTCAGCCTATGGAGAAGCTCTGAGATAACTCCCAGAGTTTGATGTATTATAAGGTCACAAGACATACGCAATAAAATCAAGGGCGTGTATAGCAAAAGAGGTATCAACCTCAAATGATAATTTGTGCCAACCTGAATGATAATTTATGTTAACAAACCAATAGATAATCCAAATTAACTAGAAATTGAAGTACTACTTTATACACAGTGTTTTGGCGTATCTTCATTCTGGTTTGACCACAGACATCCGATTCCTAGGAATGCCAACACAGGCACCCTATCAACATTCATCAGTCAGGAGCTTCATTTCTTTCCACTCACAACTCCGCTATGCAGCTGGATATCCACATCCTACTGCCAGCAGTGACACAGCGCAATATTAGAAGTGGTACGGACGGGAGAAGTATGAGTGGCTGATCAGACAGGAATTAGAGCATCTTTTCCTATTACCCTTACTCTAAAAAGCTGTGTTGAAGTTTGCTGGGGAAACTCTTGCACCAGCTACAGAACTCTATAAATAATTCCTATGGTTGAGCCAGTTGCTCACTGTTTAACTACAGGAAGTCTATTAATATTTGTTCCTTTAATTATTGTAATTACCTAGTATTAGTATTCGCTACATCATCTCTACTACACAGAGCATACCTAAGTAAGCAGATTTCTGCTGGAGCTCAGTCAGTCTGCGCAATCGTTCTTCATTCTTGCCTTTCAACTGATCAACATCGAGGCTGAAGTTCGAGTGCAAAGAAAAGCTGTCAGGCTGCAGCAACGGTGTCTGGTCTGGTGGAACATCCTCCTGCAGAAAATCCACAAACGCACAAATCCTTCAGTTAAATAGCACATTTTTTAAAAGGGCAAATGGCTATACATGTACACCCTCCCTATCCATATCATCCAGCCACTAAGGGACCACAGGAACTGTCTGGCAGCATTAGATATGTGGTCTACCTTCGTATTTAAGCCAATCTGAATATCTATCATACATACTGCACACTCCAATGCTTTCTGCTTTATTCGTCTCCTCTCCCTTGCAGAAGGTGGAAGCTGGGGTGATAAATTAACTTCTCCTAAGGCAGGAAACGTTTCCCCATTAGCACCTGGAAAAACAGAGGTGAAATCATTTGCAGACAAATCCCAATACAAGACGGTGTTCAAACCCATTTACGTTTTGAAACAAGCCAGTATATTGTCCTTGACTTAATCACAGGAATCAGAGGAATGTATCCAATGAGGCCATCTTGCAAGAAGCTAGCGATATCCAGATGCAGACAAAAGAACAAGCCATCACAACAGCTAAACTTGAAGCAAAGGCAAGGAGTATCTTGAGATATATATTGAAAAGCCTCTTATCTAGATGAGCATTCCATATCCTGCAAATCCACCAGCTACCTTACATCAACCGTGTCTTGTTTGTACCTAGATCTTTGAAGACAACAATGAGTACTCAAATGAGTATAGTATCTCTGCTTGAGAGAGCGAACGCTTGGCAAGTTGGAGGCATAAAAGGATACAATCATGTAATAAACTAGGTATGTAAACAGAGGATAATGTTACACGGAATACATGATCATGTAATCAACGCCTTAATCATATCTTAGTTCTATCTTAGCTTTTTCATGTAATAAAGTGTTAGAATCTGTTCACACAAAAATAAGTAACTAGATAAATTTTTTATCATACTTCTATCACATTACAGCAGAGGGGAGGGCGGGGGGTTAATCTATTGTTGTAACATAAATGAACCCTAAGGTGATGTCACTGCTTCACACTTGTTTTGTCTATTTCCCCTTCTTTTGCTGATCCTGGGAATGACTTCAAATACAGTTTCAAACAGATACTGGTTTTCTCTCCAGGACCAGTAACCACTGCTTGGGGACTGGTTTATGGCTTTTCTGCTGGCTTGGTGCAGACGGTGGGTGCCGTTTTCTACTGCAGTCTCTCTCTTGTACCTCCAATGAACACAGCCTCCCGGAAAAAGAAAGGACTCTGCTTAACAAAACCAATACAGAATCCATTACCATCAATTACTCTTTGTGACAATGAAGTCACTTTTTGGAAAGGCTCTTAGTCTAGTATGACATATTAAATTACCAAAAAAAAAAATACTAAAAAGTGTGTAAATACATATATACACACACAGAGTACTGAACAACTCTGCAGCATTCGTCTGAAGTTATTTGGTTTTCTAAGGGACATACCGTGAGACTAAAAATAAACCACACCTGTGGAAAGAATGAGTTTTTCGTTTCCTAGCAATCTGAAAATAAGTTTTACTGAAATATTTTATATCATATTCCTGAGTTTCAAAGATCTTCAAATGAAATTTTAAAAGTAACAATTATTTTGGTTGAAAATTGAAATACTTAGGTTTGAAAAAAAAATTTGATTGATATATCAATGAAGTTCAAAGACACAAAGACAGATATTTCAAAAAAATTCTTTCCTATTGCCAGCTTTTTTTTTTCCCCCTAAAAGTAAAAATTTTATTCCCCTCTCCTCTTTTCCGTCCCCCAGTTTCACCAAAGGTATTCATGCTCTCATCACAAATGTTTCAAGTAAAAAAAAAAAAAAAAAAAAAAAAAAGCATATTTTTTGAAATGGTATATGGCTAACAATCCACTTATCAGAATTCTAGTTACAAGGTCAGTTAAACTTCATTATATTCAAAATATTGCTATTACTCAGAATACAAAAATTCGGTTAATCACGTGAATTTATCACAACAGAAACAAAGTACAAGCTACAGAAGAATTTATCTGCACCTTTAGTGTTTCATCAGCGTAAGATGCTACCTGTTCCTTTAAGCATCTATCATTCAGATACCGCTACGTAGACGTGCTTTCAAATCACTGCATTAACACTAATGAATTCAAGGGTTTCAAGTGAGGCAAAAAAAGGGAAAAAGAAATTGCTAAACCTCTTTACTCCTGACTGCCTCAAATTTCTGAACCCTAAGACATAAACACAAATTCATTTGTAATGCTGACATCTATTACAAAATTGAGTTAGATTTTAAGCCCATGTCAAAAAAAAAAAAAACCCAGAGGGGAGTGTTACGTTGTTCTTATAAAATGAAAAACATTGTTAAAATACACCACAAGTATTTCACAAAAGACCATCAGAAAATGTGAGCAGCACAGCTCACAGGAAATGCAGCCCACTGATAATGAGAGTTTTTATTTTTCATTTCAGGGATGGAAGTCACCAGATTCATATTCAGAATTTTCATAGCTTTTTATAAAACCCAAATAACGCAAAGGGTAAGAAAGTTTTAGTTAGTGCCTACAGCTCAGTATTGGGGCACATGCTTTTCAAGAGTCAGAAATGATGTGGGGAAAAAAAAGAGAAAGAAAAAAAGGGGTGAATAGTATCATAAATTAACTCCATTGCTTCACTAAGCTGCAAGAATCAGCTGGGGGGGAAGAAGAAGGAACTAGGAGAGAGGGCTATAAATATCACAAACCTGGTGAAAGTGGTGAATAAAACCAAGCAGCACCCCATTACACAGGTGGCAGATTCAGAACAGACGAAAGGAGATAATACACACAAGGCATAGCGTGGAAATTTATCCACACAATACTGCTGATGGCAAGCAATTAGAGGGATTCAAAAATGCTGATTCTGATTCATGAAAGACAACCTATTAAAGACCCAGCTTAGCAAGATTTATTAAATGCAGACACATGGCGTTTGACTCAGGAGGCCTCCGAGCTACAAATAACTGGAGCCTGGAAGAGCACTCTGCAGTGCTGCTGCACGCCTGCCCTCCTCCTCCTCTTCTTCCCCATGCGCCTACTCCGGCTGCTGTTGGAGACAGGATATTTGGCCCAATTCTAGACTGATGGACTCTCCTAAAGCAACCTTTCATCATTTGGTCTGTAAATAATAAATGGTATTTCCTAACCTAAGAAGTATTGCAGACTGCAGAGTACCAAATGCACCGGACAAGCCCGAAAGCCCCATCCCTTGTCCTTCCCAGCGCCAGGTTCTATCCCGTACTCCAGCACTTGCACGTTAACAGAATAAGCTTGAATACATTTCAAATGAAAAAGTCTGCTTTTAACCCAAGCCAGAGATAAAAACCATTGGTATATAGAAACCTATCTAGTTTCATTAAAAAGCACTTGCAGGAATCTACTGCATCTTTCCTACAGCAAAGAATAAAACCTTGTAAGATTATTTCCCATAGATGATTGAAGAGAATTTCAAGGTACTGTAATGCCTACTAATGGAAAATAACATGTAGAGGCCTGAGCGGTTGGGTTTTTATAAAAAGAGAAGACAGTTTCTAGCCTGATTATCTCTAGTGGCTAGAAAAAAAACACATCTGAAACAGCATTTTTACATACATGCATACATTCATACATACATAATAAACATTCAACCTTTATATAAAGGTTGAATAAAGAGACATAAGACAATGTGAGACGTGGTCCTCTATATAAAAATCTTAAAAAAAAACTAAATATCATCTACTTCAGATGATTAAGAAGTGACAGAGTTTCCAAGTATGATGTTGCAAGTTATCTGAAATGAAGCAACGTGTGAACAGCAGAAAAGTGAGTAATTTAGAATGAATCACTATTTTATACCCATATAATCATACTTAAAGTCAAGCATGCTTGTAAAACAAATGAATAAAAATGAAACAAATCACTGGCTGCCCAACACCTCTATATTTCACTATGGACAGCTCGTAATTGTAAGTTGTGATTGCCAATAAATTATTTTATTTGCTGCAGAGCAATAGAAGAGCATTGCATATTCTACCTCTGTAACGTTTGCTCAACATATATTAGCTTTTCTGTATCCAAAGCTGGGAGGATGTCAAAAAAAAAAAGTTTTTGACAAGGCAAAATCCCAGTCAGAGCACAATAAGCACAGAAAGATGCCTTCTCATGAAAAGATGTGAAGCGGAATAAGGCAAGTGAGCAACATCATTAACTTCAGGTGTGACCTACACAAATTTATTGCAGTACAATTCCATAAAGATCTGCATTTTAATTTGGAGGCATAATTTTCTAATACTTTAAAACAATCACCATAGCTATACCCACTGCAACTTCTAAAACAGTAGTAGTCATTTGAGACACACATCATTAGATTAAATGACATGTTTGTACGCTCATGACATCGTTAAGGGGAGGTATAAACTCACCGATAAAAGCACTATCCGATTCCAACAGTGAATTTTTCAAGAATTCATCAGATTCATTCCTGAACTACAAAAGTGAAACAGAAGACAAGCAAATTCAGATACCTCAATGTCTTTCTGGGGCCAAATTATAATTACTCTAATTAATTGCCAAACTTCTGCAAAGCAAACAGCAGCTCTACAGTGTTCTGTAGTATTCCTTACTTTATTGCTATAAAAAACCTATACATTTTAAAATAATTCATGTTCCCTTTGGGCATTAGGGTTTTTTTACTTTTGTGTAGTAATCCCATTTGCTGAAATTGCCCACACACGGCAACTGTTGTGGTGATCTGCGTAACACAGACATTTCCATCAAGAAATACATCCTCTCATTCTGCTTCAGTTTCAGCACTAGAAGTGAGCTTTGCACCTAAGGTTTGTATGAACTATTGAGCAAATGAAGAACAATTCCATAGGTTTCACTTATCCCACCACATACAATCTTTGATATTAACACATTAAAATAACAAATTTCTTCATAGTAATAACAAGCACAAAGAGTAATGCTTACAGTTCACTGCATAGTTGCAGCAAGCATTTGTTACAGAAATTCTGCTATGGAATAATTTATGTTGAAAACCACTCTGAAATGAAAGCAATTGAAACTACCAGAGGAAACAGAACAAGAGAAAACATATTTTGTACTGCAAAGCGTTGCTCTGAAGAAGAATTTCGGCAACAAATTACAACTATAAAATGCATCAAAGTGATTTTTTTTTTTAATATAAAATGTTTCATTTCTGTGTATAGTTACAGTATTATCCTCGAGGCTAATGGCTTTGCTCTTGCACAGTCTTCACATTCTCGTAAGACAGAACTGAACTCTGTTACTCTGCAGTTTGGGTTAGTGCAGAATTCCAATTTAATAGCGCTTTATTTCACTCTTCATCAAGTCAGAAAATAAACATCCCATTTGAGACAACAGATCTAATTATTGACTGCCATGTGCATCACTTAAGCCACCTGAATTCAGAGCAACTGCTTCTGGCTCGGCTTTTTCTACTAATTGCCACCCCCAGCAGCAATCTAACACCATATGAATATAAAATAAGTACCTATGAATATAAAAAGCAGGGAGTTAAAGAATCAAAACTGTCTCTATATGCAAAGACAAACAACTTGTATGTTAAGTTTAAAGAAGCTGTTACTCATTGTATTGACAAGCAAGAGAAGTAAGTTTGCTGCCTTGTTACTTCAGTGTAATTCCTTTCCCCAAATCTGTGAAAGACACAATATTTCTCACACTTGACAAAGGCAAAGTAATATAATAAAAAACCTGTTTTATTCTTACCAGTCGCATGGTTTGTGGGTTACCACCAGAAGCAGAATCATCTTGATCAACAAAAACCACACAGACAAGGGACAAAACAATAGTATAAAAATAAAACCAGTTAATACTAAAAGATATTAAAAGTTTTATCAGCATTTTATTACAAAAATGAAGACGACTATGCATTACTTCTTCAAAATTACACACACTTTGATGAATATTTTTAAAACGTTTGAATGCAGTGTTTATTCCAGTTTCATTATGTCAATTTAAGTGGAATCAGAGAAATGAAACAGAATTCGGCAGCATATTATTTCTAAGAACACTAAGCATGTGCAAGCCCTTCTTAAGGCTCGATTCATCAGTCCTTCTCAAAGAGTAAACATACTTTTCACACTAGAGCGACGTTGTTCATCACTAATAAAAATCAACCGTTTCCCATCTTGTTCAAAACTTGATTTGTTATCCAGCAAAAGGCAGCATACCTATTTTTGTGGCTATTGCAAACCAATTTTTTTAAGAAGATACAATCACACTTCATTAAATGCTAAAATTGTACTAAATTGTGCTTAAGTCTGAAAATGTTCTCTATATTGCAACACTCAGAACTACTTTTGTGCTATGTTTACAACAATATTGTAAACGCTTGTTATAGAAAGGTCATGTCCAAGTGTTGACTGAATAATGTGAAAAACATCAATTTGTGGGAAGGCAGCAAGGTTTAAGCCATCAAAGCAATACGTTAGGTCACAAAAGGCTGCTGCATGGATACTTGGTTTCTCTCTTGCACCCTTTAATGTTTTGTTTCTTGGTACACCTTAAGGTCTTTATTATTTGAATTACTGCATCTTAAACAATATCCAGTCACACAGCTAGAAATAAATGGTTTTTTCATATGTTCTGCACACTGCTGAATCCCAATGCAACTGGAACACAGTACTGAGAAAACACAGCAGGTTAAGTAACTTCAGATGAAACAGCATTTAAACAGAAACTTCCTTTGCAAAGCGTATGCAAGAACTTAAAGTCGATGGTCTTCTTACTATAAAACAAAGATTATCCTCCCTTCCCTAGCATAACTATTTTGGATTTCTTGCCCTTATCTTCACATATTAAATGTGATAGCTCACATATTTTTCTTATATTAAAAACATACGTGAATTAAAAAAAAAAAAGAAGAGTGGAAGTTACTGATATTCAGCATCCCAGTAGTTGCTAGTGTTAAACTGCGATGCTTTAAACTCCATCTCAATTCGACAGCTAGGAGACAAAACACCCCAATAATGGAGAGAGATCTCTGATTTATCAATTTTTGTTTAAACTTGGTATGAACCAAGTAGAAAAACAAACAAATGCAGTATCAAATTTCAAAAATTAAGACAGCCAAAAATTAATTATTTCTGTCATAATTAGGTATCGCCTGAGCCACATATTTCCTGACCCCACTTTGTTTTTTGCCATTATTTTAATGTTCTATCAAGAGCTAGACAGAGGGAGTCTGGAGTCTCATTTATATGTAGTGAAGCTAAACATTGTATCAGTTTTGTAGTTAAAAATAAATCATGGATACTCAAAAAAATATTTATTCTATATTCCGGACATCTGTTTGACAGGAATAGGCATGTTTGTGTAGCTATTTAGATCAACAGAACTCAAGACTAATGATGTTCTCCCTTAGGTGGGACATCTCAACAACCAATTTGACTAGCAAGAATGATGCCGTGTCAGAATCAACTCTGTTAGATGAAATCAGTTCGCTTGGCTTCCATCAGGGTGTAATAATCAGAGCAGGAGACTGCAGAAAGCCCCAGGAGTGAACATACACTCAACATGTTGTCACTCCTCCTGGGCCGACAACCAGCTGGTCCCCGATACGCTACTCCTATCAAGCAGAGCCCACCACTGCAGCACAACATCAAACTTGCTCCTGCGCCTTTCCCTCCTACCCCCAAAAATAATAGTCTGCAGTCCAGAAGCCTGCAAAAGACTGCCTTATTTACAGGGGCATTTTAAAAAAAAAATCATTGATTTCTCAGGATATAGTTCCACTAATAGTCCATGTGTGTGTCTCTTACAAGAAGAGAAAAATAAAGGAAAGAAAAAGTATATCAGAGAGAAAACAGTATATAAAGCATGTAAAGTAAAGAACACTTACATACAGGGAAAAACAGGTAAGCCTTTACCACTACAGCCTATAGTACGACATTTTGCCCACAGTACAAAAATCCATATTGCTTTAATTCATCTTTCTTTCTGCTTTAAATCAGACAATAAAACCACTCATCTATTTTCAGTGAGAAGAGGATGATAAACTTGTCTCTGAGGAAAATAAACTGGAAATAGAGATACATGGCAACTAATTAATTCTCTTGCTCAGTACACAGTGACAGACTATAAAGTTAAATGATGTTGTAAAGCAGTAGGAGAGAGAAAGAGAGAAGAATGGCTGCTCAAGGACCTTCTATAAGCATCAGTGGAAAATCATTTAAAAAAAAAAAAATCAGCTGCTTGTCTACCAACTAATCTAAATTGTCTGAGGAAATGCCACTTTAAGTTGTCATCATGTAACCCTGCATTATCCATTTAGCATTAGCATACGTCTAAAATGACTGCGTGTCCTTAAAATTAATGAAAAAATGCAATTTTGCTTTCTAACTGATAGAGGTTCCTCTCCAGACAATGTTAAATGAAAGCCTTCTCAGACTGGCCTATTGAAAAATATTCTAATGGCAGAAAAACAAAACCAAACCTCACACAGATTTCAGCTGAAGCTTGTGAATTATTTTTACCATTTCACTCAACCTCACAAATGGGAAGACTGAAGACAACCCTATACATTCCATTTAGACATTAAATGATACTCCAGAGCTTGTACTGGGTGTCTGGCGAGGGGGAGGCTGCAGGGGTGGCCCCTGTGAGAAGAGACCAGGGGCTGCCCATTGCCCAGCCTGTACCACAACGGACCCACCGTGAGACACAGCTGAGCCCATCAGCCAAGCTTGGGGTGCCTCTGTGAAAACATATTTAAGAAGGGGCAAAAAACAAAGCACACCAGCGAGGATAAAAGTGTGAGAACCAGCCTCGAAGACAGCAAGGTCAGAGAAGGAGGGGGAAGAGGTGCTCCAGGTGCCAGAGCAGAGATTCCCCTTGCAGCCCCTGGAGGAGATCACAGCAGAGCAGATGGAAAGGTGCAAGACGACATGCGCGGCAGAGGGAAACCTCTGTGTACTGACTGTAATTCACCTCCCACCTTACGCCAGATATTGCTTCATCAAAGGGACTGAGCGTAACCTGGGATGGGGTACGAAGGGAGGGCAGCAGGGGCATCAGGAGTGACGTTGGGCATGGGCAAGGGGGCAGGAAAGGTGTGGTTCTAACGTTTGTCTTTTTGTTTCCCAATACTCAAAATCAGCGATTAAATATTTATTTAAATTGATAATAAATTATGTTCATTTTCCCCACGTTGAGTCTGTATTGCCTGCAACAGCGCTTGGTAAGCAATCTCCCTGTCTGTACCTTGGCCGACGAGCTTGCTTCTTCCCGATCCCCCATCTCGCCAAGGGGCATGAGTGAGGGGACACGAGCAGGCGAGCAGCTGGATGGGAGTTCAGCTGCTAGCCAAGGCTAACCCACCACAGAAATAAAGTTACTTCCTCTTCAAAAATATAGTTAGGCCAGTCAGAATTACAGAGACAAATACTTTCCTGAGAAATTTGTATCTTGCACACAAAACATGAGTTCATTTGTATAGGTGCAACTGTAAATTTTGGAAAGGTTAAAGCAACTCTCATGATATTTTTAAGTAACATCTAAAATAACTTGAGATACTGCTCTTTCGTGACTGTTTGTATAAGATATCCAAATGAACATAAGATTTTGGAGTTAACTGCAGAAAACAAAGAAGGGGCATCATGTTTATTTTCCGCTGCTTCTGCAATATGCAGACAAAATATTTTACTATTTTAGGATGTTAATATTTTACTGTATTAGGATGATCTCTATCAAGCGATACAACTAGTATTTCCTTCTAGAACCTCAAACTAGTTACGATATCTTACGTGTGGTTTCTAAAGCAAAGCCTCCTTATGGGTACAGATTTCTGAAACTTTGAAATAGTCAACCCAAGGCAATTAAAATAAAAGACATTTAATCTATTACAAAGAGACCAAGGTGAAGACACACTGGCTGCATTTTAACCGATTTATAGTTTCAAAGCCAGCTACTTCCTCAGTGAGAACTGAAGAAATGCCACAAGGAATTTATTTGCTAACGCTTTTATCACAAATCAGTTGAAGAGTTTTACTGCTCTGTAGTTTTCTTTAAGAAGTACTTAAACTACTTTTCTCTTGCTTTTTTCCCCCCACGTATGAAGTACTAGTTACATTACTCTCAGGGAACCAAAGAGAAACAGTCACAGTAGTTAAAAAAAAAAGAAGAAAAAAAGGCATTAAATTTTTTTATGCTTTACATTATGACAGAATTTCAGGATTCCAGTGTTTTACACTTTTGTACTGCAGTGCTGACATTGAACTTGAAAGAAGTAGAACTAGAACTGGTGTTTTTTAATATTATCAAATGCAAAACAAATAAACAAAATTCATTGAAATTATCTCAGACCGTTCATTCCTTACCTTCTGTTTCTCTCCTCATTTTCATTCTGTCAAGTTTCTTCTGCTGCTCCCTCAACAGTGCCTGCTGTTGAATCTCTAGAGTCTGGTCATCTTTCGGAGGATCAGGATACATGTGCCTCAAGCCCAGACGCGTTTCAGAATCTAGAGCAAAGATTCTGAATTAAGTTTTTCCCTAAATCAACATTTCTGAAAAACATTTTTAAAGAACTAGCTACAAAGTGCTAAAAAGCACTGAAAATAACGGTGAAAATGGCCAAGAGGATAAGCCACTTTAGCAATGATTTTACAATGTTATTATACTAAAAAAATATATTTTCTGGTAAAGAAGCAGCAGAAAGTTACACAGAATTGTATTTTGCTGGTGGGTAAAAAAAAAAAAAAAAATCAAATTCACTCTACTTTCAATAAAATCATAATATCAAACGCATAAGAAGTTTAAGCAGCAAGGACTAGAAGCTAGGTGAGTGCTGTGACTTATAATTCAGCATTGCAATGCCGTTAAATTGTGTGCACTTCTAGAAATGGCCACACAGAGATATACACATATACAACATGCTGCCACAGAGTATGTTGTGTATGGACAGTAGCTGTGAAGAGGCTAATTTTTGTCTTTAAATCCTGGGTGGCATGGAAGATGGGAGGAAAAAGAACAGATGTTTCACTACCTTTCTTCATTAATAACAAGATCTACCTGCCTGTGTATTTAAGTTCATTAAATTCCCAGATATTTTGTATATTCACAGGATCTTGTGCTTCCTTTGATGAAGGTCGCCTTACTGGAGCCTGCAGACGAAGCCTGGCCATCTCAAATATGTCCTTTGGATTCTTCTCTCTCCTTCCACTTGAAAAGTTTATAAAACAAGCAGAATATAATTTAACAGTGTAATATGAATGAGTTGGGTGGAAATATAATATTGATAAAGGTCACATCTTTTATCCTTAAATAAAGCTATCAAAACAGGAAAATAAACTTGAAAGTAATGACACTTCATACTGTGTTATAAAAAGGGATAACCTACTTAAAACCAAAAAACCCCCTCATACTTTATGAAGTGGAACTAAGACTGACGCTCTGATGAGTTTTTTCTAACTAATTGGCATGATTAATAAGTTTTGGAAGTAAACCAATTTTTTTTAAATAAACAGGGTATGATTTTCAATAAGAAAGAAAGTACTTCCAGAGCACTCTAGTATTCATAAGCATATTCATCAGCAGTAGTACTGCAGTTTACAGACACAAATTATGCCCTAGGAAAAAAGGTAATGAGATAAAATTCTGCCTTAGACATCTGCTTTGGACCGCTCTCCAAGACAGAGTATTGCAACTTCCAATCTTGCTAGTTCTGCCATTCTTACACTACACTTTTCCAAGATTCTTGGAAAAACTCCATACACGTGCCGTGTGAAAGGAAGTTTTATACACAAGTTCTATCTTTATATTTTCATTTTACTCATGTATATTAACCAACTAATAGTAGCTACTAATACACAGTAGCTTTGAGCCCCTGTGAAAAATCTAACTTTTAAAACTGAAGATTAAATTCTTACCGTGTTATTGGTACATCATCATCACTGGCCACATTTAGCAACTGTTCCTGCAGTCGCCTCTCTTCACTACGAAGTTGTTTCCTCATCTCTGATAATTCATTTATCACATTCTTTCTTTCCTCTGGAATTTAACACAAATAATTTAAAAATACAGAGTGTCAAAGACACTTTTCTGCTTACCTCGTAAATGTAAGGTGAAAAAAAAAAGATTATGAACTGTTAATTAAAGCAAGGATTCTATAAACACAAGAATCCCAGCATTTCATACGCTAGCAATTAGGTCAGAGCTTCTATTTCGAGACAGCACAAGAACCAGATCCCCTGAACAGCAGAAAGCATCCAAACTTCAATGGAAACATTTTGCTGTATTTAAAAAAAGGAAAAGTTACGAAATACCAGCAAGTGGACCCTGCCGGTAAATAGCCTTATTTTGAAAATAACAAATCTACACAGTCCTCAGAGTCCCAGAGGTAGATAACAGGAATTAAGGTGGTATCAGTAAGCACACAATCTCATTTCTTTTTCCTCTGACTCAAAGTGGGATAGCTGTCTGCTCAGTGCAGACTCTCTTATTAAGCGTTCAAGAGTTCTGCCTTCAACGCTTATTTTTAGTATGTGCTTAGGTTGACTTTTTAGACCTACTTAAGGTCTAAGCTAGTTTTTTGTGGTCAGGACAGCATTCCTCCACAAGTTAAAACAGTTTCATAAATACCTTATTTTCCAAACAATATGATTAATAATTTGATACTTTACTGACTTTTAGTCTGAGTCGAGAACCTAGCAGGCAAGCAAGTTTACTATCTTAAATTCTCAAAATCTAATTCATATGCTTTTACTTCTCTCAAGACAGATGGTCCAAGTCAATCAATTTCCAATAGCTGCATTAAGAACCACTCTGCCTTCCATTTAGTGGAAGAGCCATAACTTCCCAGGATGGATCCAGGCACTGACTGCTGGGGGTTAGCAGTTGTAGGACATCATTTACCACTATATTCCATGTGTTCTTTCTTTTATACTTGTAAAAAAGAATCAGAAGAAAAATTACTGCTTTCCACCCACATATTGCCAAGATAACCAACACATGAAGAGCAAAAAGCATGTCTGAATTTTTAAACCAGAAGTGAAAGCCAAAAGGAACAAGCCGAGGATTAGGCAGATTAACAAGGGAAAGCAGAATTTAAGAGTTACGACTGCAATGCTATACACATTGTTGGTCTAATCCACTACTCAGCCAATGCAAAACTCTCCCATTTTGCAATGTCTGGTCACAGTGGTCACCACTGTCCTGACTGAAAGATCCAGCACTTCCCTTGCAGACTATTCCATTATCAGAGTTTTTACAAAAAAAATATTTCCTGACGAAGACACATAATAAATGCATTTTTATTTTGTATTGATACTTCAGACATACCATACTAATACACTGATAATACTAAGACAGAGAGAACACCCATATAGAAATGCAAACTTTGTAAGACTATTCCTTTGCAGCCAAGAGAGAGAACTGTAACTGAGACAAATTTCATTGTAATAGAAAGTGATCTTGCAATAAAGACAATACCTACCAAGTGCACGCAACTGATTTCTTCTAGCAGGGACAGGTGGAGAAGGAACCCTTGGTTGTGGAGGATCCTAGTGATCATAAGGAATATGAAATGTTACTATGTCAAAGGAAGAAAATGTAGCAGACATAAGTACATTTTATTTCCTTATTTTATGTCCAATTTACATTAACTACCACTACTAATAGAAGACAGAATAATAACCTTACAGGTTGTTAATGCCTCAGGTTTTTTTTAAATCTGATCTTTAAATGCATAATTCAAATTACTATGATAATACCTATAATGCACTATTCAGAGACCTACACAAAGCTAGACCAAATACTGCAAAGACCCAGAAATTAACTGACCTTCTTCCAGAACATTTAGGTAAAGCAACAGTTTAAAATAAGGTTTAAAGTCTTACTTAAAACATTTTCTGCAACTGCGCTATGAAGTATTTTTCCAGGTTATAATTTTCATGGCAAATTCGTTTTTTAA
Organism: Dromas ardeola; assembly: GCA_013398915.1. Taxonomy (NCBI): domain Eukaryota; kingdom Metazoa; phylum Chordata; class Aves; order Charadriiformes; family Dromadidae; genus Dromas; species Dromas ardeola. Next base: position 54,489 of record VYZM01021011.1, read on the forward strand.
ATTTTTAGACCAGTTCATCCAGACACTTGGTAGAAAAAACATATCCAATAAAAAGTCAGAAGTGTAGCCTGAGATTCAAATATCATAGACAATTATTTAATCTACTCTTCACAGGAGAAATTTATTTTTTTTTTTTAAAATTGTCCCAGGGAAGATTAAATCAGGTGAAAGAAACAAATGGTCTGGGGCCACTACTGTAACTCATTTGTGATGCAAAGAAGAAAGCGAAGTGCATTAGGAGTTATAATCTTTTTGTACCTTCTAAAACATAAAGATAAAATAATAATGTCTGTAGCTAGGAATCAACATTTAACTTCACACCTGTGCTAAATTCTTCTATGAGTGAAAACAATGAATTGATAGATTAGATGTAAACTTTCTTACCCTAAATATTAAGATCGTTAAACCCTTGGTAAGGGTCTGGACAGGGTATGTAGACTCAAAAATGAGGTGGTGCTCATCTTTACAGAAAATGAGCATGCAGAAAAAAAATTAAAATAACACACCTCAAAAAATTTCTTCAATACTTTGACTAAAATTGTATATTAAATTTCACAGCTACAACACTGGCTAATATACAGACTGTCTCCAGTTATTTGTGGTATTCCAGTAATAACTGGCAAACAATAAAAACCTGGTAGGATTTCATACACTGTACTGTCTTAAATAAATCAGTAAAAGTTGACTATAAAAATCATACTTGTGCATAGTAAGATATATGGCTCTCAGCAGAGGGAATCCTTTCTTCTTTTCTTATTGATTTGTTCTGAAGAGCAGGAATGATGGGAGAAGGCTGCCTTGAAAACTGCAAGGAGGAAGGCACGACTGAAACTACATTCCCATAGATTCTGAATAAAGTATTATTTTGGAAAGGAAGAGTTTTGTTAATATTTTTCATTTGACAGAAAAATGCTTTTGCTTATCCTAATTGAATTATTCTTGTATTTAATTTCTTTGAACTTTTAACTGCATAAAATTATGGCAAAAATTATTTCATGTGATTTCATTTTCTACCTATAGTAATTTTAATACTTATTTTCTATGATGTAGGTTTTTCTGATTGGTTAAGTTACACATCTTTTTTTCCACTAGACAATTCCATTGTATTTGTCCATTTTAGAGAAATGACATGTAGAAATTTCTAGAAGAGAAAAAACAGTTCTCTAATTTACTTAGATTTTCTCCATCAGAATTCTATGTGATGGACTTCTTACATCATCCAGCTTCAAAGAAAATAATGAAATTACAAAGAACATCACTGTTAAATATAAACAATCCTCCAGTCCTTTAAATTATATAAGTTTATATTTGTATTTGGACCTCAACAAAAGCAGGCCACAGTACTTCACAGTAGATATAAAAATCAACTATAGAGTGCAGCTTTTTCTTATTTATCTTGTTTTTACTATTTTTTAAACACGCATTTGATCAACGAGATAAGTTTCCGCTGTAGTATGTCTGATTTTTCAATCAGCTGTTCTCTGTGTGTGAGCTAAGTGTACCATAGCTTGATAAAATAAGAGGGGAACAACACTGAAGGTGTCTAAGAAATCATGCAATTTCTTTAAAATACAGTTATTTTTAAAAGTCAGGAAGAAGTATTTGTATCTTAGAAAGTCACTGATGCATACCATCTTCTTTTCCTCTTCCATCTTTTCTTTCTCAAAATATTGTCTAAGTTGTTCTTCTTGCTTTTCTTCTTTTTCTTTCCTTCTTTTTTCTGCCTCTTTTTGCCTCTCTTCATCTAATCGAATTATTTCTTTATTCTTCAATCTCCGCTGTAACATAAACATTATTAGTACATAAAAAAGACTCAACATTATCAAAGTTTTGCTTTGGTTTTCTTTGAGAAGTTAAAATTACACATCAAAGTGATTAGTCTGAAACGAAAAGCATATTTCATTAGGCTGACTTCAAACATTCAAATTAAAAGCTATGCCATGCAAATATTAAACATCTGCAGTCCTAGCTCTGCTAACATCATTTAACAGAATTCAAATTAACTTCAATAAACACCAGTTTGTGTCCCCAGATCTGCTGCCAGTTAAGGCTAAACTGTAGGAGTCATTTCCAAAAATTCAGATTCAAACAAAACATACTGCAAACATGTACCACCCTATCACAAGCCCGCAGAGAAAATTATCATCCAGTCTCAACTTTAGCTTTGTGTTAGTTAGCGACGATACCAGTTAGCTTCCTACTTTATACTAGACCGGCTCTATTATATCCAGAAGACAAGACTCATCCAACTAACTTGCTCATACTAGGGAAGAGAATCTAGAATATAAGCCAAGTGTTCTGTGTTAGAAATCTTGAAGTCCTACACCCTCAACTGATCTTTCATCATCCCGGAGGGTACTGAAAGATTTTTCCATCTCTGGTGGCCCTGTGTCCTTTTCCTACAATTATTTATGAGATTCTGAATTATGCAAATTCATTCAGTTGATGATAAATAAAGCTTTTGGGTTTGAATTAAATCACAAGTCACATGAAAAATATTAATTAGATTTGCTTGGCATTCTTCCAAAACAAGCTGTATTCTTATCTCAAAGATATATCCTGCCAATTCAAAAAAAGGCTTTAAGAAATCTTCTTGTATAGCTACATTCAGAATACAAATAATTCCATGCGAGCTAGATTTAAGAGGCTAACAAACAACAAAAAAATCTTTTCAATTCACCAATTTGACAAAGCTTTTTTTTTGGCCTCACAATTAATTTCCTTTAGAAAGGAGAGCACCACTGTCAATTATAATACTATACAATTTTTCCTAGAAGTATTAACAGTATTTCAAATTGGTAGCATACCATAAAGAGTGAGAAGAATGTGCTAGTTAATACTGACAATTTTTGCCTCTCCTCTGGCTAATGTAGACCCATTTAAAAACAAAGACCAGTTCCGAGGACACTTCTCATTTTACTTTCTTAATCTACAGGACAGATATTACGAAGGGTTAGTTTAGGATGAAAAAAGTCAAGGTATCGAAATACAACACCTTCTCCTCTTTCTTTCTTCTCTCTTCTTGTTCAGCTTCATATGCTTTTTGAATTCTCATCCTCTGTTCAGCTAGTCGTTTTTCTTCTTTTTCATCTTCCATTCTAAGTTTTTCTCGCTCTGCTTCTTCCCTACGTCTCTTTTCTTCAATCTAGAAATAAAACAAAGTAGTATTCAGTTGCCAATAGACAGCAATAATCTGATGAACAACATTTACCATCGTGATCTCCTATGGACTCTTGCAGTACCTACTTGTGCAATCAAAGATTACATGGAACAACTGAACTAATTCTAGGGCCAGACCTAGGGCCATTTCATCCCCAGAATTCCTCAGATGATATTTTGCTATTTCTTTTTGGCTACTCTTTACTGGACCACCATCCACTAAGAACACTAATTACAAATGCTACTAAAGCTTACTCTACTCCAGATGTGCTGGACTAACACTTTTCTTCACTGATTAAATAATGGAAGATGGGAAACCAAAACAAAAAAGACATAGCAATGATCTTTTTCCTTTCCACAATTATAATATTTTTAGATACAGCACTGACTGACTGAAGCCAAAGGTCTGCCCATTCTTTATTCTTTTTGGCAGCACTATACATGGAAAAGGCCTTGATCGTTTCTTTTTAAGAGATCCACATCAAACGACCGCATGACATTCGTACTCTTAGAAATTATCTAGGACTTCCTTGATATTGATATTTAATTAAATTGACATTTAATTCTTGTGACATAAGATTATATGCAAAGTATTATGGACAGAAGACAGAAACTGCTAGAATAATAATCACATTTTATATACCCATCAATAAATAATTACATTATTATTGTCTCACTGATCACCATTTCATTCTGATGAACGTGCATTTGTATCATGTAGCCTTCCAAGGGCGAACATCTTTGTTTCTTTACGTATTTATGTATGCAAACTTGTACTGTATGCACAGTTTGAGAGCTCAATACTGTATTCAGATAGGTGTACTCAGGATAAAAAAAGGACATAATCTAGATTAATAAAGCCAACTATTAATAGCATCACTTTCATAGGCGTTTCTTATGTAAGGCAAAAAATCTGAGACTATATATATATAGCTCTTAGTACACATCTTATGTACAGAATTGGCTATGACTGAGTAAGGTCTTTGGTCAGCAGTGATGATTTTCTTTGACTGTAATCTCTCTTTTTTAAAACTGATTTAACAAAATGATAACTGGTGTGTGCATTCACCTGTAGACGAAGAAAGTTCTTGTACGACTCTTGTCGCTTAAGATGCTGTGGAGATGGTGGTTCGCCGAACACATTACCTCGAGCAAAAGGAGAAGTCTGTGCAAATGTAAAACCTAAGGAGGCAGAGAGAGGAGAAAAAAAAAAAAAAAGAGTTACAGATAACGATCAAAACAAATTTAAGACAGCAAGCCAGAGTGAAGAAGCGGGAATCTGAGACACTTGTTTCAAAAGGTAGTTTAGGACAGCCGTAATTCAAAGGTATAGCTGAAAACAATAGCTGTGTTAATTCGAATAGCAAAGATTTTACATCTCATAACTTCACGGCTTGCAATTACTTTGACTTAGGACAGGCAGTTCTGTTCCTTAGGTTTATTCACTCTTTAAAAAGAAAGCATCCTAACAGAACAAATTTTTTAGGTAAAACAGCAATGGATGCTACAAAAAGCAAAGCCCAAAACTGGCAAATAAAATTGTAAGCAGTCAGAAAATTGATTTCTGCCAGTGTAAGGTACCTTCCACACTATGAATTTTGATTCCTCCCCTGTATTGGAAGCAACACCACTGGCAAGAGGTTATTAAGTTATTCTCAGCCCTGAGTTATGAAAGCATCATAACCATACAGTCCCAAAAGCTCTAGAAAGGAAGATTAACTCAGATACCACACAGAACAGTTTTTGCAGAACAGGATTCCTGACAGGACATAGAGGAGAAAGGAGGTAAGAGAAAGAAAAGTGTATTAACTTTTCACCTGACACAGCATGTTCTTCGTTCACATCATGTCTGCTTCAAAGGACAGTGCAAGGATGTGCAAGAGCCACAGCTCCACTGAGCTGAGGTGATAGCAATGTCCCACCCGAGTCAGATGAATGCAGAAATAACACATACGCTTATTACCATAGGAATGCACATGCTTACTGCTACAGCCTAGCCTTAGAAGCATGTGCTTGCATACCAAGGAGTACACTTTGAGGACAATAGTATTTTTCCTTACATGGAATCACTGTTTGAATCCTTCCAAAGCATAATTTAATTTATATGTGGCTCTTTCAGGATGGATTTACTTCACTCAGGATATATTCCACGCAGAAAGTCAGAATAAAGTTTATATACCATTTAAAAGGCATGGACACAAGACAGGCAAATTACTATGGAACGTATCGCAGAATGAACTTACTGTGTACCAGCTACTATCCTGCAAGTTCCTCTTTAAGGGAATAGTAAAAAAAAAAAAAAAAAAACAAAACAAAAACAAACAGGGAAGAAAAGAACAACAACATAAAACCAAGCAACCAAAACCACCTAAACCTACACATAGCTACTTTACTGCCTGACTAATCAAATGGAAGGTGTAGGACTATGAAGTTCCCATTGCTGATCCGCACCTTCTGATCCCAAAATAAGTGACCTAACCAGGGGGCTCTTTGCTATTCTGGATTATTGCTTTATCCACCTTGCCTGTTTCACCCCCTACTGAATGATTAAATATACAGCATATTGGGGAGGAAGAGGGAACAAAAACCCAATTCTACAGCCAGTGGTCAGGACACTGAATTGCAATCTTATGAAGATTTTATGATTTTTTTTTTTTTTTTTTTTTTTTTTTTTTTTTTTTTTTTTTTTTTTTTTACACAGAAGTGCAACAGTTCAGACCGGAGAAAGAAAAGCAGCACCTAAGCCGACTTGAGGAGACCATCACCAATCCTGACCCTTGCCCATCCCAAACTGGGGACAGGTCTGGAGTACCACAGTTCTCTCATTTACATGTCTCACAAAACGTAAGAGAGAGAAAGATGCACTAGTTTTTAAATAGGAAAGTAAAATAAAATCTCTAAAATTCGGAGGCAGTGCACAGGGCTGCATATGTACCCTATTTACCTGTAACTTTTTAGAACTTGTTAACCTAGTTACTGTACTGATTTCACCTTAACCTATAACATCATACATCTGCAGACCTTCCCCCTGCTTTCATTCCATCTTCTCTCCTACTATACTGTTGTATTTTACTGTATCATTTAAAAGTAAAACAAATGTGTATGAAGATTTGATTATGTAACATTGAACCTGGAAAACTAATGTACTGATCCTGACTGTTCAGTGCTAAAACACTTATCTATCATAACTGACAAGACAAATAAGAAAATACATTATTAATGCACACAGTGACAGCAATGAAGAAGTTTGGGAAAGAAGCATAAGACTGACTTCACAGGTAAAGAGCACTAACACTATCACAGGACTACAAGAAAGGAGTAAAGAAACTAGAGAGTTTTGATTACTAAGACCTACAAATAATTAGAGCTGTAATACAGTATTCTTAAAAACCTGCTATGTTATTTGTAGATGCTTCTGTGTTCTCAGGTCTCGGGGAGGCCAAACTTAGGTCAACAGATACAATAGCCCTTTTATCTTCATATAGTCTTGCCTCTGGATTATGATATGCATCTTCGTTTTGCTTGTGCATCATATTCAAGTCCGCTAAAGGAAAGGGGAAACAACTGTTTATAATATTTTATTCTCATAAAAGGCACGTTCACCATAGATTCTCAAAAATACAGGGATTTTGGAGCAGACTCCACTTTTCCTGGGCAAACCAGCTATGGGAACAAAAAATTTAAGCAAAGACAAGAATATAGAAGCTATGTAAAATACTAATCATGAGGAATTCACTGATTAAAAGATCTATTTTGTTTGCTTTCTTTTGCCAGGAATGAATCCTCACAGCACGCCTCCCCTCTCTCCCACCCCAAAATGCTATGAAATGGAAAGTTAAAGAGCTCAAACACAAAAATGACTGACAAGTCTGTGTTGACAATCATGTATTTAGAAACCAACCCTTCTTCCATTTCCTTAAAGCTGTAAAATACTTTTAAGTTTAGTATCAGCATTTTAAGTACTGAATCTCTATTTGATTACTCTTAAGGGCAGTAAGAACAATGACCATTAAAGTGTATTTTGGTCTTCAAGTCTTCAGTAATAATCCAGATGCAGGTTTCTGCATGTAAGCAAAACAATGCCATCCAACATTTTCACCAAAATTTACATGGTGCCTCTCAGTTACCATAAAAATCCTGATCAAAGATGTTAATTTCAGCTCATTTTGAAGTATTCACCATACTTGTTCATTTCAAGACAAAAGCATACTACGCAGTTTTCAGATTATCTTTTTAAATAGTGTTTCTGATAATTATGAATTACTGTAGTCATTTAAGCGCAAAGATTTCAAGAACTTTAAATCACATCCCTCTCTAAAGCAGCCTTTGCATACATCAGAGTCTCGAAAGCTATTTACAGACATTTTCAAGAGGATAAAAAGACAAGTCACACTGCATAAAAAAAAAAGAGACATAGCAGAAACAGCATGTTATGTTTCACAACATGTGACTCATAGCTTATCATCATGCTGCTAAACTATGGTGGGAAAAATAAGTTTACATGTGTAATTCTGGAAAACAGGTTAAGAAACTTCTTTCTCTTGGTTCCTCATTTACAGACAGAGATAAGCTTCTCAGGAGGTACGTACAGAGCTCAGGCTAATGCAAGTGGCATGGTGAATCAGCCAACTAGGGAGGGCGCCTTGCTGGACATGTTGTTTGTGAACAGAGAAGGACTGGTGGGTGATGTGACGGTTAGAGGCCGTCTTGGGCATAGTGACCACAAAATGATAATAGTTTTCGATTCTTGGAGAAGTAAGGAGAGGGGTCAGCAGGATTGTTACTTTGGACTTACGGAGGGCACCCTTTGACCTGTTTAGGAGCTTGGCTGACATAGTCCCTTGGGAAGCAGTCCTGACGCTAAAGGAGTCCAGAAAGGCGGGACATTCTTCAAGAAGGAAATCTTAAAAGCGCAGGAGCAGGCCATTCCCATGTGCCAAAAAGACGAGCCAGCAGGGAAGACGATGGAGTGGCTGAACAGCGAGCTTTGGCTGGAGCTGAGAACCTTTGGAAGAAGGGTCAGGCAACTCAGGAAGACTACAAAGATTAAGTGAGGGAGAAAATTAGAAGGGCCAAAGATGAACTAAACTTAATCTGGCTACTGCCATAAAAGACAATAAAAAAATGTTTCTATAAATACATGAGCAACAGAAGGAGGGCTAAGAAGAATCTCCATCCTTCATTGGATGCAGGGGGAAACATAGTGACAAAGGATGAGAAAAGGCTGAGGTACGTAATGCCTTCTTTTCTTCAGTCTTTAATAGTAAGACCAGTTGTTCTCTGGGTACCCAGGCCCCTGAGCTGAGGGACAGGAAGCAGAACGAAGCTCCCATAATCCAAGGGAAATGGTCAGTGACCTGCTACACCACTTCGACACACACAGGTCTATGGGGCCAGATGGGATCCACCCGAGGGTACTGAGGGAGCTGGCGGAAGTGCTCTCCAAGCCACTTCCCATCATTTATCAGCAGTTCTCGCTAACCAGGGAGGTCCCAGTTGACCAGAAGTTAGCAAATGTGACACCCATCTACAAGAAGGGCCAGAAGGAGGATCCAGGGAACTACAGGTATATCAGTCCGACCTCGGTGCCAGGGAAGGTTGTAGAGCAGATTATTTTGAGTGCCATCACGTGGCACGTACAGGACAACCAGGTGATCAGGCCCAGTCAGCATGGGTTTATGAAAGGCAGGTCCTACTTGACTTACCTGATCTCCTCCTATGACAAGGTGACCTGCTTAGTGGACAAGGGAAAGGCTGTGGATGTTGTCTACCTAGACTTCAGTAAAGTCTTTGACACCGTTTCCAACAGCATTTGCCTGGAGAAACTGACTGCTCATGGCTTGGATGGGAGTACTCTTTGCTGGGTTAAAAACTGGCTGGATGGCCGGGACCAAAGTGTTGTGGCGAATGGAGTTAAATCCAGGTGGCAGCCGGTCACGAGTGGTGTGACCCAGGGCTCAGTATTTGGGCCAGTTCTGTTTGATCTTTATCAACGATCTGGATGAGGGGATCAAGTGCACCCTCAGTAAGTTTGCAGACAACACCAAGTTAGGTGGGAGTGTTGATCTGCTTGAGGGTAGGAAGGCTCTACAGAGGGATCTGGACAGGCTGGATCAATTGTCTGAGGCCAATGGTATGAGGTTTAACAAGGCCAGGTCCTGCACTTGGGTCACAACAGCCCCATGCAATGCTACAGGCTTAGGGAAGAGTGGCTGGAGAGCTGCCTGGCAGAAAAGCTAGGGGTGTTGGTTGACAGCTGCCTGAATATGAGCCAGCAGTGTGCCCTGGTGGACAAGGCGGCCCATAGCATCCTGGCTTGTATCAGAAATAGTGTGGCCAGCAGGACTACGGAAGTGATCATCCCCCTGTACTAGGCGCTGGAGCGAGCCCAGAGAAGGGCAACGAAGCTGGTGAGGGGTCTGGAGGATATGTCTTATGAGGAGCAGCTGAGGGAACTCGGGTTGTTTAGCCTGAAGAAAAGGAGGCTGAGGGGAGACCTTATCGCTCTCTACAACTACCTGAAAGGAGGTTGTAGAGAGGTGGTGGTCATTCTCTTCTCCCAAGTAACAAGCAATAGGACAAGAGGAAATCGCTTCAAGTTGCATCAGGGGAGGTTTAGATAAATTTCTTCATGGAAACGGTTGTCAAGCACTGGAACAGGCCGCCCAGGGAAGTGGTTGAGTCACCATCCCTGGAGGTATTTAAAAGACATGTACATGTGGCACTTAAGGACATGGTTTAGTGGTGGACTTGGCAGTGCCAGGTTAATGGTGGGACTTGATGATCTTAAAGGTCTTTTCCAACCTAAACGATTCTATGATTTTACGCTTTCCTCTGGCCCGCTCTACTCATACCATTATAAAGCCTAGAGAAAAAAGCCAGGCACTTAAATGCAGTGCCTGAAGTTAGGCAGTGTAAACACCTCTCTCTCCTCTGGAGATAAACACAAAATTGGATCCTCAACACAAGCTTCTAAACTTATTACTTGGGTACACAATCTTTAAAAAGCATTTAAGCTTTACCCCCTGTCCTCAAACTACACTGTGAATTTAGACACATGTTGTTCAGGTATCATAAAACTGAAACTAATTATTTATATATAAACTGTTAGCCAGTAAGTGTTCCATGCTTTGAAAATTCTCATATTTTATTACCAGAAGATATATTTTAAAAATCTAATCGGACTTCATCATCATATTCCAATAACAAGAAAATCAATTTGCTTCACATGAGAAATTAATACTTTTAAAATTGTGAGACTGACTCACTTTAAAAGTTACCAATTCTAGTCATTTTGGACCATAACTAACTACTGCTTCCACTAGCGTATTCAGCCTTCCGTAAGAGGAAACTGACCGATCCCCCTGCGTGCATATGAGAGATGCTTGTCTCAAAGACCCCTCTTCACTTCCTCTGGATAATTCATTAGGTATTCTCTTTTTTCCCAGAATAATTGGAAGCATTCAAATTCCTGGGTGTGGGAGAAAGAGCAAAAAGCGTCCAGTCCATTTGACTTATCTTAAATGAGACATCATAAAGGGGGTTTCCAAACCTGTTCTATAGACTATGTGGGAGAGTGTTCAACAAAAGAGGACCTGTGGCACAAGTTAATTTAGTGTTAATAATTTTGTTTTGAAATATACAAATCTAATTGCACCTAGTGAGTACTATTTTTATTTTAGATAAAATATTGTTGTAGGGTTCAGTAGGAATCAGAATCAGGAATCTGAGTTTTAATCTTACATCTATCTCAAATTTACTGGAGGGGTGGGTGAACAACTTGCCCCAATCACAGCTATCTTCCAGCCCACTACAGTCCCCATCTTGTATAAAACAGCACTTGGAAAAAAATAAATCTTAAAAAACATTACTGCTGTCTGACTGCTATTTATATAGCCATTTACCAGCAGTATTACTTGGTGAAAGTTAAATAGTCCACTTAGCTTTATATATTTATTCAAACATGCTTCCATTTTCCATGTCACAAGTAGAGCTTTCTAAGCCTAGAAGCAATTAAAAAAAAAAAAAACAACCACAAACAAGAAAAAAACCTGTTCCTGGAAGATGTTTAATTTAAAGTCTTCGCAACAAGCTTTAGCATATTTACATTGCAGTTGATTCTAACAGCTTGTTTTCCTTGTTCTCCCTTTACTATTGCATTTTGAATTCATTTATAGTTGACGTATCATGTGTTTCCCATTTTGTTCAACTTGCATTCTTTGAATGATCCTACTGAAATCAAAATAATTACTCAAATATTCCTAGAGTGTATCTGCTTGAAACAAGAACTTCTATTTGTCAATAAAGGGCTACCAGTGTAGGTATAACATATCTGAGTAACAAGGAGTAACGTATCTGAATAGAACCTTTACAAGAGCAATAAAACATCAATCTTAAAAAGACAATCCATAATTTTGGCAAACATACTTATCAGATTTCCTTTTGCATCTCTGAGAGGAGCACCACCACCACCTTTTCCCCACGGGTTATAATTCCTCATTTCTGCTTCTAACTTGGCTTCATAGCGTTCCTTCTCCTCTTTCTCTCGTCTGCGTCGTTCCTCTCTCTCTCTTATCTAAACCCAAACAAACCAAAGTCAGCTGCATGAAAATATCACATTAAGTATAATTTTAATAAAAAGTTAACAGAGCAAGCTGAATACTATAATTACCCATTCCACCCATCTATATCAAGCAAATTGCAAACATTTCACTGCCTATTCTGCAGACAGTGCATTGAATACTGCTGTCAAAACGTGCATGTACAGTTGTGCATCATCACAGAGAAACATACAGAGAAACACACTGTAAGACTTCCAAGTTCCAGAAATGTTCGCAGCAGACACTTGCAGTAGATCAAAAGTCCCATATCCTTGGATCTTGTAATACAGAACTTTATACTGCCTGAAAATCAAACAGGCAAAATTCTACAGTATTACAGCACTTGCTTCTCTCAACCTGGCATATTTTGTTTAACCAAAACTTAGAGTAGAGATGACAGGAGATGAAGAAAGACTCTTAACAATAAATGCCTTAGTAGAATGCTACACAATTCTATAATGATTCATGAAATAGTTTTCTGCAGTAATACGTGATGATGTATGCAAATAACACAGAACTGCTTACATGGTTTGTTCTTCCTTTTCTTCAAAACAAGGTTAAATTTATATAACTGTCTCTTAATAATTTAATGTAGCATTTATAAAGATAATAGCTGTTAAAAAAAGTCCAACTTTTTTTTTAAAAGCTTTTAAAATATTAGCTATTATTTATGTAGCTGAAATATATTAATGTATTTTTTCTTAAGTTTATTTCTTCTGTGCATTAGGTAAACATTTCCCTTTATCAAGCAGTCAGACAATTTCGTAACACATATGAGTCAACACAAAGACCCATTTGGCCCTGTCAACTATTTACAAAAACAGTCAGTCAGGTTTACCTATAGGGAAAAAAAAGCAGAATACATTCTGTTTGCTTTCAACCATAAGCAGCATAGTAACTTTGAAAGACTGTGTTGTGCCACATTTATTAGACCTTTATGTCAAATTGTGCAGTCTCTCATACGGCAAGATAAAATTTACTTCTGAAGACTATAATAAGAAAATGCCTTCAGAGAAGCGTAAGCGCAACATCAGACACTATTCCTAAATGTTTATTTTATTCTTAATTTGACCTTGATTGGCAGCGTCTCCTTTATCCCTATGCACAATCATAATTAGAATGAGAATATTTTTATAGCAATTATTTATGTCCACTGAAGAAATACATAAAGAAGAATGAGATAAGAAAATGTTAGTGACACTGAACTCGGTTCTAGCAAAATCTCCTCTGAAATAACATGTCTTATCATGGTCAAATATATTTTATAAATAAAAACTCCCATAAGATGCAGCAGCAAAAGGCCACTAAAATGAGTAAGGGACTAGGATGTCTACTGGAAGACAGGATACAAGAAATTTATCTATACTATCAAAAAGGAAGCAGAAAAGAGATAAGACACCACCTACAAACATACTAGAAGTAAACATTAGGGAGGCTTTAGAATTAGTATCCAAATGATCATGAAGAATTTATTGAAATTAGAGTGTTCCTAATAATTAGAGCAATAATGCTCAAAAGCAATCTTTCAATAGGAATATCAGAGCAAACCCACCATTGCTTTTGTTCTGCAATAAATTATATAATTTTTGCAATATAGTATGTAATTATTAAAATAATTATATAATTATGAAAATAATTATATAAAACTCCATGCCCGGAACTAATCTGTTTACTGTCAGTCTTTACATTCACTCTGCCTCTGACAAAAAAAAATTGAAGAGTCTACTGTCCATCTGAAATGCTAAAATGAGCTAAAGCAGAGTCAGAGGAATAGGAGGAAGGAAGCGATCAAGGGAGGGAGTTAAGATAGCTTTTTACTTGTAAACTAAATAAATATGTTTGAAAGAGTACTATAGTTACAACCATTATATGTTAAAAAGTAAAAGAAGAAAGCGTCAGAAGCTTTATCACTCAGTACCTGCTGTTGTAATTCTTGTTGATAAGATACTGTTGCCTCTTTAGAAGGCTTTGGTTTTTCTTCAGAAAATACTCCTGTGCTTCTTTGTCTGTCTCCTGTATTCCTCTGTTCAATGTTACTTCTGAATTAGAAAATCAGATATATAAAAGGAAAACATCACAGGGTCCAGAGGGGATGAAATTTAAAAAAAATTGCTTGGCAATTTATAGTCTCAAACATTTTCACAAATCCATATAAGAACAGGAGTTGACTGAATTTCTGTTCAGACAGAAATTCTTAATTAGAAGTTTGAAGAGTTGTCTTTAACAGATTTTAATCCAAAGGCACATCCATTTTCAGCAAAATACTTGCAACATGAAAAGCATATCAATACAGATAAATAAAAGCAAAGAATATGAATACAGATAATACTTACACAGATTGCTCCACTGGGGCTTGGCCTAAAGGAGGATCCAGATTAGGTGTAGGTTGCATTCCCATCATACCTGTACCATCTATATAGTAAAAAAAAAAAATTACTATTTTAAATTTTGAATGCTCAAAAATAAACATTTGCCGTTACTTAAAAGAATGGAACTCACTGCACAGACTCTGTGACTGCAGAATTACAAACAGGACTCTCAACTTCTATAACAAATTTAGCTAATCCTTAATGCCCCCTAAAGCAAGAAACACAATGCCAAGGTACAAATCTGTTTCTTAAACTCAACTAAATCCCTTTTAAATTTACAAATGTCTTCATTAACTTATTCTACAACAAATTAACAAAAAGAAATAACTTTGCTTAATGTAACACTTGTCTTCATGCTTTCCAAATTGTCCTCTGTTGTGAGAACCCCATTGCCTCCTGCTGAACTACAGTACGTTTGGCATCTGTACTCGAATTAGGACCTGCAGCACCCTGCCACAGCAGGGCTTGAAATTATTGTGCATACTACTGTTTGCATTTAAAACAGTATGAGATGCATCTCTAAAATAATTTCACACTTTCAAATTTTAAGCACTAGCAATATTCCAGTTTGTGACAACAAGCTTCTAGACAACCTAACTCTCATATATGAATTTTAAGTATTAATTTCTTTAATACTCTATAAACTGTAAGTCATTTTACCCTAGAGATTATATTGATACAAGGGTAAAAAAACCCAAACAACTAAACATCAAAATAAAACACACAAAAAACCCCCACACCAAACAAACACCCCAAAACCCCCAAACTTCTGAGAGTCAAAACTGTGGTCTGAAAGTAAGATTACAAAGAAAAGGTAAAAAAGGTGTCTGGAACTTAAAAAACAAACAAACAAAAAAACCACACACACAAAAAAAAACCCCAAACAAAAAAAACCCAGACCCAACCTTCTCAAACTATAAGCTATCACATTTCAAGATAGGGAGAAATTTACACTGGAAAAAAAAAATCTAAAAAATTTTGCTCTTAAATCTCTAGCATTCCTGAAATTCTCCAGTGGACACAAATCTCATTCAAATCAACCAGTAAGAGTTATTATTGTAAAGTTCGTTCCTCCTTTATTTTAACTTGCATCCAGCTCTGGAGCCCCCAACAGAAGGACATGGACCTGTTGGAGTGGGTCCAGAGGAGGGCCACGAAGATGATACGAGAGCTGGAGCACCTCTCCTGTGAAGACAGGTTGAGAGAGCTGGGATTGTTCAGCCTGGAGAAGAGAAGACTCCGGGGAGACCTCATAGCCCCTTCCAGTACCTAAATGGGGTCTACAGGATAGATGGGGAGGGACTCTTTATCAGGGAGTGTAGTGATAGGATGAGGGGTAATGATTTTAAACTGAAAGAGGGGAGATTTAGATTAGATATTAGGAAGAAATTCTTTACTCTGAGGGTGGGGAGGCACTGGAACAGGTTGTCCAGAGAAGCTGTGGATGCCCCATCCCTGGAGGTGTTCAAGACCAGGCTGGATGGGGCTTTGAGTAATCTGGTCTAGTGGGTGGTGTCCCTGCCCACGGCAGGGGGGTTGGGACTAGATGATCTTTAAGGTCCCTTCCAACCCAAACCATTCTATGATTCTATAACTTTTCTATGAAGGTAGCACAACAACTTTTTAAAAGTATTTCTGCTTTTTCCTCTAAAAAAGCAAAAAAAAAAGAAAAAAACAAACACCACACAATCCAGTCCCTCCCCACATACATCATAGTTGTTTCACTCATGAAATCATCATGAAGCAGTCAAAGGGCAGATAAAAAAGGAGCTCTTAAAATAAAAAGTTTGATTACTTCATACAGTTCCTTCAAAAATATTTAAAATTATTATCTGAAATTGTAACAACACCTAAACATATAACCAATTATCATATGATTTAAGCAATTTTAGAAACTAATGTTTTGATTATCAAAACTTTAAAGAAAATTATCTGGTAGGAGTAATGGATAAGTAGCTGAGACTGAGCTTGTTCAAGTGATGAACAAGATTTCTGGAAGCCATAGCCCCTTCTGCAGTTGGAGAAAACTACTTCATTCAAAACTAGTATTGAAAAAAGCCTACTTTTCACTCAACACATCTAAGAAATGGGTTTACATTTCTGTAACTAGCTCTACATTACTCATCATTAATTAGATTAAAAGCAGTTACCTGAATCACTCTAACAACCAACCCGCCTAAAATCATCAACTTACAATATGCAAGATTGGGATCCAAAGGATTCCTAACCCCATAAAAGTAATATGCGTCATCATAAGGTGTTCTGTAGTTGTCTGTCAAAACTGGTGGTGGAGGCGGTGGCATCGGTGCAAGCCTTAAAGAAAAGAGGGACATAATTCTTTGTTTTGTTGTACAACTGAAAAGAGAGATCATTAAAAGAAGAAAGAAAAAAAAAGAGAAAGAGAGAGTCCACTATAGGAAAACTCTAGATTTAGCTCAGCCCGAGACCTCTCATTAGTGCCATGCAGGAACAAGATACAATAAGCCTCAGTAGGAAATTAACCTTCCCTTAGGGAGCAGTACATGAATGCACGCTATTCCAGAGATCTAAAGAACATAAAATAAGCATGCCACCTTTAACTGGTTCAGTTAATGATACTTACTGACTACACCAGTAACAGTAAATAAAACAAGCCAAGGATTAGTCTCTGGTCAAAGGGCAAGTGGCACAGCACAGCTTCAGCCACATGCCTAAAGCTCCTTCTCTTCTCCAAAACAGTTTAGTCTCAACCACAGTGTCTCCTGGAAGCTGTCCTCGCCTACACCGCATTCCTGAGCGTATCCCTGGGAGATCGCTTAATTAACAGGGGCCAAACTCATGCCATACCAGCCTTCTATAACAATACAGACAGTGCTGGGCACGTGCCCCAAGCACCCTCGCAATGTGGTTCAACATTACAACCATGGACATCATTTCCACAGCACAACTCTTATTCTACACAAACAGCCACTAAGTAGTAATAACATGCTTATCACTAAGCGTATTTAACATGCAAAATGAATGTGACAGTGAAGCACCTGGGTGCTGCTATTTCACCAAGAGTGCTGGCTAGCCCCCTGTGAAAGTCCTCATTCACTGGAGAGGCTGAAGGGACGGGCACCGGAGTTTGGAAAGCCACCCTAGGCCTTTCAGGAGGTACATTCTCTTCAGAAGCTCTCACTGTCAAGCCAAACTGCTTCAATCTATTTGGCTGAAAGTTGGGGGGAAAAATAGAAAAAGAGAAAAAAAAAAGGCAGTTACTTTGTTATTACTAGGAAACATTCTTAACCCGCATTTAGGCTGCATTAAATACTTCTCTGAGTCCCAACTAGCTGTTCAAATTTCTCGTAATTGCATTTTTTTTCTCCCAAGGAATTACCAGAAATCTAATACTACAAGGAAATCCGAAGCGTTTATCAGATTTACAAAATCCAGCCTCTACGGCAGGTTTCAGGAAGTATATGGTTCTAGTTATTATCCAGGATAAAAATAGTATTTATGCAGTTGTCTGTAGTACAAGTTATCTACAGCCAGCGGTTTCTTACATGGACAGTATTATCATATTATGCGTAGGAAGAGTTTCTAAAATACACCCCACCACCCCAAAAACTAAAATAGCTCGTAATCAGTAAAATTAAAACCAAACGCACACTGAGGCTTTTTCCAATAAACATTTCCTTGCAATATCGTCATTTCATTTTTTTGGGTTCCTTTCATTTTATTAGCTTTTGCAACCACAACAATTACAAAATTTGGGGTTTGTTTTTTTTTTAAAGCATCAAATGTTTATTGATAACTGGCAGCCTCAGAAAAAAGTCAAAGGCAACATGCAAGTAACACAAAGGCATGCAAGTTGGTTAGTTTCAGAACTATCCTATCATACCCAGAAAGCCCTTATACCAGCTGCTATGCATAAACATTTTAATGTTTGTTTAAATGAGTCAATATTATAGAAGACCAGAAAAAATTCATACCTCATATAAGTAAAACAGATTTTGTTTCTGAATTTACTGGTCCTAACATTGTAGGACTTCAGTAAACATGCATTCAGAGAACGTAATACCAGCAACCAACTATTAAATACCTAACAGCAAACCATACACCCTACAATATGGAAGTATTTCAGCAAAATATTAAATCTTTACCTCCTCATCCCTTAGCTGCAAGACAGTATATACAAGGCAGTTAGTACTCACCAATCATGAACTACAGCACTAAGATTCTCAAAATCTACTAGATGTGAATATTTGTTTATAAAATTTAATTTCAAATTTCTAGATGTGAATACAAAATTAGATAATAGATATGAGCTACAGCAATTGAAAATTATAAAGCAGTCTGCAGACTATATTTTTTTTAACTTCTCTTTTCAAATCCAGTGTCTTGAGCTGAAGAACATTTAAAACAACCTTTCTCACTAGTACGTGTGATGTGAACGGTTCCCAAAGTGCCCCAGATTTCAGCTCTGTAGCTAATTTCAGATGTGACTATGGTACTCAGTTCATCCTGGGGACTGTTTTCTTTTAAACAAGCAGTATATATATCAGTCTATATTTATACATTCTAAATCAGGCATTGCTATTTAACCAACCTGTAATTAATCAAGAAATCTACCTAATTAGAATCCCTCCCTGAGAGGCAATTTAAAGCTAACAGTGACTGCTGCTTAGTGAATGTAGCAATTCTACTTAATTGAAGGCTTTCAGCTAAATTAATGGTTTTAAAACATTATACATGCCCTGGACTTGCTCTGGATATAATTTTGTTCCTCCAACAGGCACTTTTCAGTCTCCGACTGAGATGTGTACGGTATATAGAGTGCTTCAGCACAGCATGCTTCTGCCTAGTCAGCTTTGATTAGACAAAAGTGTTTACACTGACCTTACAGCCTGCTGTGCCGGAAGAGCCAGCATCCTCCGCTCAGTTTTTCCTCTTTTCCTGCCTGGCTCCCAACTGTATGCTCCATCCCTCTCCCTTTCACCATCTGAATCCCTGATTAGACAACTGACCTCTCTAAGCCAGCTAGAGCAGCAAAAAAGATACAGATTTTTGCCAGTTAACCAAGCTGAATGGGTTTGCAAAAGGGATCAAACGAGCACCACAAATACTTTAAGCAGAGAGGGCAAGGACATGCAACCAGGCCACTTGTTAGTATTCTCCCTCCCCATTCAGGATTAAGAATTTTGATTCAGCTTCGTTGCTTATCTATGTGCACTCGCAGTCTCCTGCCTCACATGCTGACGAATAGCATCTTACAGCTATTAATTCATCTTCATTTTCTAGAAAATAAGAGCTCCTTCCACCTCTGCTGAACTCTCCAGAAATGGCACAAGTTTTCTTCTGTGTTGTAGCCTCCCTCAAAAAACAGTTAAATTAATAACCAGTTTGTTCTTCCTTGAGAAAGTTACCCATCCTACGTCTCCAACAGCAGATCTCGACTGCACCCAAGATGCAATGCTTTGGGCACTTCACAAACACACCTGCAAATCATACTAGTTCTGTGACAATCAGTCCACTACTAATGTACTAGTGCTGGCAATCTACTCTTTCATATATGCTCATCAAAATTCTTAGTACAATAATCACCTTGCTAAGGAAGAGGAGACAGTAGTAACTCTCCATTAAGTCTTACAAGCAACACAATATTAAGCATCTTGCTTTTTATAAAATCCTATAAAAATACTACATTTGATAGTTTAAAAAGGAATTACAAATTTGAAATTAAGAAGTGCTCCAGGGAGATCCACTCGGCCGCAAAACAACTGTATTTTTTTTTGAATGAAAACGAGCAAAAACTTTCTGCAGCATACTTTCCCTTCCCAAAGAAAGGTCACTAATGTGTGCATGTACAGGCTACCGCTGGACACTAAGTATTTTTTCCATGATACCCACTGCTTGTACGAAATTTCCACTTGGTTACAGCAGAAGAAAATGTTCAATAACTTCCATGCAAATATTTTCCTCTTAAGATAAAAGGATGTGTAATGAGCTACAGCCTTATTATCCTTGGCTTCAATTTTAGTCTATGCTAGTGACCTATTAGAAAAAACCACAACATTTATCAATCTATAAATGCCCTACAGAGTTTTGCGACTGAGCAACCACAATGTAAATGTGATTTAAAAAAAAAATAAAATCTATAAAGGTGAAAGAAAATCGAAGTTCTTTACCTTCTTTTCTGGGTCTTGAGCTCCAGAAGCAGCAACGGAGAGCTCAAGTTCCTTCTCTCTGTTTTTGTTTTAAAAAAGAAAAAAAAAAAAATCAAATCAGAGAGCAGTAACAACCATGCTCACTGTTTCAAAGCACAAACCTCACAACTCTAGTTAAATAACTCTGAAAATACAGGATAATAGAAGACATGACTCCACTTGATTTCTTCTGGAGTCAATGAAGAAGAATACTGTATATTATTTGTAAATAGACAGAACTCTCAAGAAGTATCTGGCTATCATCTATTACACCTAATAAAAATTCAACTACCATAAAAGGATAAACCACCACATGGCTTTTTACTACAACCTTTCAGGACATTTCTTAACAATTGATCCTTATTCACATTACAGGAAGTTTATAATAAAGATACTGAAATGAATGATTCACAAGTACAGCAATAAGTACTATATTGTAATTTCAGGGCTTAGGCTTGTTCAGCATTTTTCATCACAGTGAAACTGACAATAGTAACTTATTTTTAATTCCTCATCCCTTCACTAATATCACTGTGTGTTTTTATGTATCCATACTATCATTCAGCAGGCAGCTACTAAAAGGTAAGCAAGAAATTTATGTTTTACTTTCTGCATAAGCCAGATGGTCAAGTGCTTTCAAAGCAAAAGGTTATTTTTCCTATATTGGAGAACAAAACAAGATTAATTTTCAACTTTGCAATGTAATTAGATAATCCTCTACCAGCCAGAAACATAACTTCAGTTAGAGCTTCTTTACCTTTAAGAAACTAAAAATCATTTTTTAAAAACGAAAAAAAATGATTTGTTTTTTTCCTTTGTTCCACTGAAACCTGGTGATTTTGTTTATTAAAAACTAAGGCTCTCATGCCAATAAGTTGAATTGTATGCAATATTACCTAGCTGGAATTCCTTAGTTATGAAAATTATTCTTACCACATTGAATTAATGAAATTCCTTTAAATTTCAGCCATTATCTTTTAAAAATATAGTAACTGTCCATTACCGTCTCTTATTTCGCTGTTGCTCAGCCATCTGTTCTATTAGCTCTTGCCTGTATTTCTCTTTTTTCCTTTGGAGAAGTTCTTGGTCCTGACCACCTAATGGAAAGGACCACATGTTTGCGTAAATGCTCCACAAAATACATAAAAGGTACTGGACAAAAACATTGCATTTCAGTCAATTTAAAAAATGAAACACAGCAGAGTATACGATCTGGGAATGTGCACAGAACACTGGATCTTTACTGAGAAAAAAAAAACGTAAATCTAGCGTTAATAGGCAGTTTGTTTAGAGTATGATGATCAAAACTACTAAAATATTCATAATTATTTTCCTAGTTTGCCTGTTTTTGTATAGTCAGGAAGCTACAAATTTCAAAGATATCCAATACAACAGCAGCTAAAAAAATTTACTTAAATTTTACACTTTTTCCCCCTAATGCTCAACTACGGAAGATACACTATGGCGCTCCAAAATTATGAGGCATTGCTCTGTAGAAACATGAAAGTTAAAACCGAAGAGAGTAAAACCCACAGGGAGGAAAGGAAATTGCTCCACTTTTAGGATGGTTCCCATGACTACTAAAAATTAGCGAAGTACTGGCAGATATGTATATGTAACAGGCAACAGTGTTAACATCTCATGTGGATTTTAAGGAACCCAAAAAACTTTCAACTTGTGGTAGTTCCCCCACAATAACCGTGGAGTTTTCTATTATTTAAAAAAGAAAATAAAAACCCCATCATCGCCACATTCTATATAGTATGACAATCAGACACAAGGACTCTGAACATATTTCCATACACAAAGTCACTATGCATCTTCAGTGAACTAGACCTGAACAATAAAGTGAAGGAAACTGCCAAAAAACTAAAACAAAAACCAACCAAACAAACAAAAATAACCCTCCACCCCCCCAAAAAATGCAACCAAACAAACAAAAAACACAAAAAAAACCAACCCATGATGCATGACTGACTGAATTTTTAATTCGATTATTGTGCTGGGACTGTAAAGTGACCAAAATGTGCAAGATAACCTCATGGTTTGTGATTTTGGGGGAGTTCTGAAATCACTTCTCATTTCCAAAAGTTTCAAGTTTTAATTTACATAATCTTTATACAACATGGTTAACAATATGCTTCTCCTAACCAGGACTGCTAGGAATACAAATTCACAACTTTGATGCATCCTGGGCTGCATCAAAAGAACCGTGGCCAGCAGGTCAAGGGAGGTGATTCTCCCCCTCTACTCTGCTCTCATGAGACCCCATCTGGGGTACTGTGTCCAGCTCTGAAGCCCTCAGCACAAGAAGGACATGGACCTGTTGAAGCGGGTCCAGAGGCGGGCCACAAGGATGATCAGCGGGCTGGAGCACCTCTCCTATGAAGACAGGCGGAGAGAGCTGGGGTTGTTCAGCCTGGAGAAGAGAAGGCTCCGGGGAGACCTTATAGCAGCCTTCCAGTACCTGAAGGGGGCCTACAGGAAAGCTGGGGAGGGGCTGTTTGCAAGGGCATGCAGCAATAGGACGAGGGGCAATGGTTTTAAACTAGAGCAGGGTAGGTTTAGATTAGACATTAGGAGGAAGTTCTTTACAATGAAGGTGGTGAGACACTGGCACAGGTCACCCAGAGAGGTGGTGGAGGCCCCATCCCTGGAGACATCCAAAGCCAGGCTTGATGAGGCTCTGAGCAACCTGATCTAGTTGAAGATGTCCCTGCTTACTGCAGGGGGGTTGGACTAGATGACCTTTAAAGGTCCCTTCCAACCCAACATATTCATGATTCTATGACAACTTCACGTATTCAAGTTACTACAAAAGAGATGACTGAACAGATCAGAAAGACTAACCATTACAAGACCACTGTTTTAATGCTGACTTAAACAGTTCCAAAAAATTGACCTGCCACATATCGCACTGAAGATCAGGGAATTTATGTGAAAATAAATAGAAATTATTCTGAAAACTTAGTTGTCAGAATTGTTCGTCAATTTTTTTCCACAATTCAAACCTAGCTTGTCTTCAAAGGCTCTGATCTGTAGAACTACTACAGGTCTTTTATTCCTGCCCTACAATTTTCTGAATTTAGCTAGGAATGCTATGTTTTCAACAGTATTTCTCTCTACTACGCTCAATAATAATGTTCCCTGCTAAATTTTATGGCTACATTTAAGCAGTAAGTGATGATCAGAATAGAGATAATCAGAATCGTTTGTTCTCGCACAAGGTTGTGAACAGAAGCATTTCCCTATTTCTGCAATTAAAATTCAATACCAAGTCATATATTTAACAACACAGAGGTTAATATTTCTCCTATACCTCATTTGTAAAAAAAACCTTAAGAATGTATCTGGGCCTTAAAAGATTAATGACATCTAAGAAGAAACTTGGGCTCTTCAAAATTAATCAGAAAGCACTGTTAAACTAAGGGGGGAAAAGGAACATGTTTTTCTTTTTTTTTTTATTTTCTCTCTGTAAATAATATCTATTTACCAGTCTTGGGGACAACTAGCACAAAGAAAAAACTAATTTTTCTAGTTTTTAATTATTCCCAAAGGAAAATAAAATATGCAAAGAAAGGCTAACTCAGTGTCATTAGTTAGGTTTTTATACATACCAAGAACAAGGCCTGTTGCATACGGCATTTCAGCTGCAGGCTTGGCCTGTTCATTAGCTGAAGAACCAATTTGTACCTGATTTCTGGCAAAGACAAAAAAAGAAAATGGAAAGATCAAACTCAATAATTTACTTGCAGTCTGTGTGGAACACGATAGATGCGCTTACATCACCATGTGATACATTTATGAAAAACAGCTCTCCTAAAATCTAAACAAATATCACAAGGAAAAGAAGAAGCTGCCTGGTAAAAAGGCGTTTCTCACAGTTCTCATTTGCCTGCGGTTTCTGAAGCCATCAGAAACACTGACTCAGTTGAACACTTCAACAATGTTGACAGACTGAGTGGTGCCAGTCAAGAATTTATGTAAGGGCTTTAGAAGTGTTCTGCTTCTGCCTCATCCACTTAGATCACTTCAGGACTTGCAAAACCAAGAGAAAAGGATAAAAAAGGAATTTTAAAACTACTATCAAAAAAGGATTCCACTTTATTCTAACCGTTAAAAGTCTTCAGTTGGAGAATTGGTGATCTAGTGTTTCAAAAAGAAAATTGGCATGCAAGCTTCAATAGCTGTTCTCAAAGGAAACACATTTTTCTTGTTCTACTATATCCTAGCTGCAGGAAAAACTATCAGCCATTTCAGAAGACATATTAGGGATTTTAAATAAACGTTTTCCTTTCACCATGATTTTGTAGTGCAATTATCAGAAAAATACAGTGTATACCACACCTAGAAGTTCCAGTTCTGGAGATCTGCTGCACACGTGTTCTCTCCTTTAATTCATCTTCATAATCTGCAGGTAGATCTCTTACCATTCCATCCAGATAGGGCCTTAAAGAAATAGAAAACATTCAGTTACGCTTGTCTAAAAACATCCAGTCTGAAATGGAAGGTCCAGCAGTTTCATGCAAATGGATCCTCAGCCCAATTGCACACTGGACGGTAGAACCAGTTCTGAAAATACAACACAAAATTTCTAGAAATAATTCACTTTGCTAGCGTTGTCAAGGCAGTGCTCAGTCTGGAGCCTGAATTCCCAAGCCTGCTTTCACACAACCTTCATCTATTGAGCCTGGCTTCTTTAACGACAACCTACTCTTCACTGTGCACCTGGTACCACTTTAAAGAGAGAGGTGACTTTTGATCAAGATAAGAGACATATATACAAAAATTAAGGAGCTAAAATTTGAATCATCTACACATGAAGTGAAGTAATATAACTGAAACTTCAAATAATTCCAAAGATGCTAAAAATTGTACGCACACAAGCGAGCTTTTTGGGAAAAGATGTAGTTGAATTTACAGGCTTTTCCTGCCTTGCATATTAACTGCTCTTTAATGAGGACTTCAAGTTATCTTGATAAAATAAGGCAAGAGTAGGTATTCAATGAAAAGTAAAGTACCCAATAGATGCTAACCAAGTTATGTATTTTCCAGAGCTGGACAAAGCCATGGACTAACTATTCAGCAAACAACAACAACAACAAAAGACCTAGGAAATCATAGGAAAACACCCGTATCTTATTCTTTTATGTAAAAAGATCCACAGCTCTGCTCATCTCTGTAATTTAAATGAAAGCCAACAATCAAAGAGGAAAGGATGCATGCAGATTATTAAACGTTGATTTGGCATCTTAACAACCCACAAGAACAACATGAAACGACGTTCATCCTCTTGGCATAATATGATCCTCTTTCATGATCAAGATCATCTCTTTGATAATGATCAATCTGCTACTTGGAAGGCTGGTCACATAAGATGGAAACACAGTCAGGAAACAGAAAGCCTAGTCCATAGTGTGATGAAAGGATGCAGGGAGGAAGCAAAGAAACAAACCTTGGCATTCAAGAGGCAATCTTTTTTGTAAAAAGCAGCAAGCTTAGCGCGGCAGGCCCAGACACGCTGGCCCAATTCAATCGAGAAGCTGTTGTATCCTGTTTATAGGGCAGACCCGGCTGCTGGGGATGGAGTAAAGCATTCCACTCATAAGAACCAAAACATTTTGCACTTCCTCTCACTTTCCTGTCACCATTTCTATTTGCTGAAATATGCCACAGTCCTTGTGCCTCTGTCAAAACAGAAACCTTTCTGAAAAGTCCCATTACAAATACCTGCCTCTCCAAACTATTAATGCCCATTTAAAAACATAAAAACTTTAGTACAGCAAATAAAAACATTTCTCCTTAGGAATTCAGTTCTGTCATGAATCAATTGTGTTCTGGAAAAGTTGACTTTGCCTGAAATGTAGAAAAAAATGCTAACTCTTCAGAAGCTGAGCTGTCAGTAACTAATAGACGTGTTTCTTCTTGAAGAGAGACTGAATACAGTTCATAAAAGGTTAAGTGAAGCTCCTTGTGAAGGAAAAAAAATACTAGATTACAAAGCACATTTAATTAAAAAAAATAATGAAAAGTAATTTTCAATAAAAATTCATCAAAGTAGAAAATACACAACAAAAAACCCCAAACCTTAATTTTATTTAACTACAAATTTAAGTTCAGGCAATTCAGGTGCTGGTCCAGCAACTTCTTTTAAGAAGATGCACCAAGTTTGCCAATAACAAAGACAAGATTATCTTCTGTACTTGCTTTTAAAAGAAAACTGGAACTAAAACTGTTTCAGAGGCCTCTCCAAATAAGCAATAAATTGCATAGTGATATACTGGTCACAGACATTTATATAAGCACCATCAGTGTTTTCTGGAATAACTAAGAACTAGTATATTCCTAATCTACATGACACTGTCTACTGTTGGTTCAAACACCATTGTTGCTGATATTTTACATGTATAATCCTGTGTATATTCTTTGAGAAACAAAGTAAACCCTCAAACTTTATCAAGTGGTCACTTTTATTTAAATACTAGACTGTGTGCAATTGTTAGACAGAGGCAAACAGCTACCTAGTAAAAAGAGAACATTATCCTTCCGGGTGTTAATTAACATAGAGGACTAACATTGCTGTTAACCAAAATGTCCATATTTTTGAGACTATCTGTTAGACACCAAGTCAAGGTTCTAATATTTTTCTTTATGAAAAGTTGTCGGACAAGACCACCCTTACCCTAAAACCTCCTTTGCTCATTTCTACCAATATTACACTACAGGACAGAACAATTTTTGTATTTTACATTCTCTTCTCTGAACCTCATTCAGCAGAAAACAGGCAATCTTGCTCCTGCTATCTATTTAACCACTGTTTCCATTTGCTAGTCTCTTTCAGAAACATTGTATGAATAAATACATGCTTTTAGAAGCACATCTGAACATACAATCTGAAACTCTGAAATAACCCATTTATTTAGTCTGCATCTCCCAAATGCTTCCAGACATTTCATTTTCTCCACAGTTACTTAATTCTTTTATGATTTTTTTTTAAAAAAGGCTGAGAAAGAATACCAAAAGCTATTTTTGTAGAGAAGTTATTTTAACTCTGTTGGCATTTGAAACTGGAAAAGAAGCATGACTTCATTCAATTTAGAAAACGCTTTTGCAGTAGAAGAGCATTTTAGGGTTTGTTTTTCCCATTTATTAATTTGCAGTACTATCCAGAAAATTATCCCTGTAAACAATGACTCAAAAGATCATTTAACAGTCCACCGGCAATTAATGATGAAGCATGACTGTAATATTTAACACCGTTGAGAGTGGTAAAATTTGCCTTCTGTTTTTTCTAGAAGTGTTGATTCTAGAATAAAAAAGAGGTTATTTTGCCTAACAAGGGAAAAAGACAGTTGTGTTTTCTTCACTGAAGCAACTGCAGTAAAATAATTCTAGCAACAGGCTTAACACAAAGGTAGAAAAAAAAAAAAGAAAAAAAACAAAACATCTACAACACTAATGTTCCCAAGATCTGTAAAGTGAACAAATGAATGCTCTTCAAGCACCTTTTTAAGATTTATTTACAAAAACTTTACTGCTTTATGCTGCCTTATTTCATTTGAATTTAGCTGTATAAACCACATTTGTTTCAAGTTTGGTACTATTTCACACCACAACCCATCTGTTTTTGAAAGCAACTGGTTCTTGCAATGGAATAACTGAAGGTGGCCAGACTGTCAAACCGTGAATGATTTTTAAAATTAAAAAAAAAAAAAAGCTTTTAGATGAGTGAGCTAGAACAGAAAAAATAACAATTTATGTCAAAGTAACCAAACTGTTTTATCAGTTAACACAGTAAAGAACATTAAAGCATATTTCATAATGAACAGCACATAATAGCAGTATTGCTCCTGAATTATTTATCTAATAAATAATTCTCTTTGGTTTGGTTTGGGTTTTCTTAAATGTTTACTCAAATTGTGTAGTGACGACTGACACTAACACCTATTAACACCATCAGAATTTGGTTCAACTATGCGTATGTTTGAAGTCTGCAACTTAGCCAGACATGCAGTAAAAAAAGAGGATTTTTTAAAAAATATATTTTTACATTTACATAATGGCATGCACCAAAAACTGAAGCTCAAACCAATTTTGTAATCTGAATTGGAAAACTGACTTGCTATAGATATTACAGAGTAAGAAAATACATGTAATCTTGAGTTCCCAGCACAGGGGTTTGCTCTCAAATACTCATGTTTTCTCGCAAACTACTCCTCATAAAAACAAATTGTGGGCTTCTTTTTCTGGAGAAATTTCTCTGGTATCCTTGATTTGCCATAATATATAAAATGTTCTCTAATGTATGATGTATAGTCTCAGGTACTGGTCCAATTTTTAAATATTTTTTCTAAAAATTATTGCAAAGTTCCTTTTTAAAGTAAGTACAAAAATCCTACTTTCATGTGTGAATCCTGTCTAATTTTCAATGAGAGCAAACCATGGCTGTCAACAAGCACTACAGAAATAAAGGAGAAAACGGAATTAAGAATACCTTTCAACATAAAAACCCCGGGGAGTTTTTCTGTCATAAGCGCTTTCACATCTAAATCTAGGGTCCATTTCTTCACTTATCTCAGGATCATAGTCCATTCTGTAGTATCGTCTAGCAAAATCACGATCCTCATCAAGTCTGTGATGCTTCCTAATTGGAATTACAGATTGGCTAGCAAATCCACGACGTCTTCGATTGGGAACATCCAAATCTTCATCAAATCTTTTATTTAATAGTCGACTTCTTAATTCAACCTCATCCTCTAACCTGTGATACCTGTCTTCCTCCAGCCATCTCTTATTTAGCAGCTCTTCATAACCTTCTGTAGAAGTAAAGGCATCCTTCTTGGGGGGTTCACCTGTATTACAGGGCTGTACTTCTGTATGGAGTTCTGGCTGGAGCCTTGTAACAGCAATAGGTTTTCTATTCCTGTCCATCTCATTCTGTTTAATGGAAAAAAATATTAAAAGATCTGAATATAAGCAAATCACATTGAGCAAAAACTTGGGTTTGTATTTCTTCAAACAATCCCTAAACAGGTACTGGAGAAAAGATAGAAGGTAAGCAAGAAAAATACTTCAAGGAGGGCTTAAAAGCTAGGGATTTTGTATTTTTTTTTATTGAGAAAAAAAAAGCACCCTTTCTCTTATCTGTTATTTTTCAGAACAGCTACCAATCCTGGACAGGCCTTTTATGAACTCCAATTTGACCTTCAGATTCAGAGGTGCAAACAATCAAAGGCACTGAACTTTATAACTCATCAAAAGACTAGATATCTTCATTCTATCCAGATTCAGGCAAGTCTGTAATACTTCCTACCTATGAGCACAACCTTTTAACCTGACCATTTCTTAATCTATTTCTTTGCTCCCCAGGAGATGTCTCTATGAGAAAGGATAGTTTAGTGGATAAAAAACAGCCCTATGTCACACTGGACCAGTGTTCACTACACAGTTCTAGCAAACAACATGGTTTTGGATAAATTCTGTAGTATTTTTCTGTGCACTGATCTTTCACCTGTAGAATAAAGACAACTGTAATTCATGTTTTACAAAATGGAATGAAAAATTAATTAAAGATGCAAATGACATCAAACTGGGAAGAGGGATCAATATACTAGAGGGTATGACTGCCACTCAGGAAGGTCTTGACAAACTGGAGAAATATGCTGACAAAAAGCTCATGAAGATCAACAGATGCAAATGCAAAATTCTGCATCCGAGACAGAATAATGCCATGCACAAGTACAGGCTGGACACTGACCGTCTAGAAAGCAGTTTTGCAGAAAAAGGCCTGTGTAAGCAGTGGGCGACTAGTGATAACAGCCAACTACACCCTGGGCTGCATCAGCAAGTGTTGTCAAGAGCAGTGATCCTTCTCCTCTGCTCAGTGTTTGTTCAGTATTCAGGTTCTGATATAGCGTGCCTAGTTTCCCTCCCTCCCCATAGATACTGATAAACTGGAGAAAGTACAGAGGATGGCTACAGAGATGGTTAAGGCACCTGAGCTCATAAATGAGAAGCTGGCAGAGCTGGGTTTGTTCAGCCTCGGCAAAGAAGGTTAAGGAGGATATATATGGGTGCAGGAGGAACTAGTGATTGCAGTCTCCACCTAATAGGTGCTTACAGAGATACCAGAATCACGATTTTCAAAGAACCAGTGGTCACAAGTTGCAGCAAAGGAAATTCCGATGGGATATAGAGGGAAAGAAATTCCAATCAAGCAGTTAAGCAGTGGAACGCGTTGCCCAGTGGAACTGTGGATTCTCCATCCTTTCAAAACCCAACCAGACAAGGCCTGACCAATCTGATCTAACTGCAAATCTAACCTTGCTCTGAGCAGGAGACTGTACTAGATGACTTCCAAAGGTTCCTTGTAACTGAAATTTATCCTATGATTATCTAAACTGTTGGGTCAAATTTTTGAGGTCACATATGTTAATCATGAGATCCATTCATTTGACTCACACTCAGAGTCAAATATCCCTCAGAGATGGAAGAACTTCAACAGTTTTTCTTCCCCTGTTTGTTCTTATAAATGCCTAAACATATAGAAAAATCTCTAGATATGTATAGACCCAGTTACCCAAACATAAGCTGCATTTTTGCCACGTACTTCCTAGGGATCACGGTTGTGTAGCACTCCAACCCTTGAAGAAGCCAATAAGAATCAGATATTGAATTCCAACATCTAAAGGATGCCTGAATACTGCCTTATAGCTGTCTTCACAAATTCAAATAGTTTTTAACTATATGACACTCCAATGCACTTGGAGGAAAAGATCTTTCTCATAAGACAACAATATTTCTGGAGACAGAGACAAAACAGTTTTTTAGATAGAACTTATAAATACATGGGTATTTGCCCTTGCCGACTGTTGTAAGAAAGACAATAAACTTTCAGCTGTTTTGAGTACAAATACAAGTCCCTTCATAGAATGACCTAGCTCTCACAGTATGGTATGCTTAAGAATTTCCATATTAAAAAAAAGTGGAAGACCTTCTTAAATCAAACCTGCATTAGATGAGAGTTCCAAATTATTGCAGTCAATCACTAAGTAAGACAATATTTTAAAAAGAATATTTACCCATTTTACACAAGATTTTACAATTAACAAGCAGTACAGGGGCTTTCTCAGATCAATATATTGCTTTCAGATTACTAAAAAAAAAGGTCTCACAACAATGCTAATTAGACCTAAAAATGCCCTCTTGGCTGTTGCACTGCTTTTGGCTGGGACAGAGTTACATTTCTTCATAGAAGCTAGCATGGGTCTATGTTTTAGATTTGTGATGAAAACAGTGTAGATAATGCAGGGATGTTTTAGTTACTGCTGAGCAGTGCTCACACAGCATCAAGGCCTTTTCTGCTTTTCACACCATCCCACCAGCGAGCAGGCTGGGTGTGCACAAGACATTGGGAGGGGACACAGCCAGGACAGCTGACCCCAACTGACCAAAAGTACATCCCATACCACATAACATCACACTCAGCAATAAAAGTTCAGGGAAAAAGGAGGAATGGGAAGACATTTGCAGGTATGGCATTTGTCTTCCCAAGCAATCGTTATGCATGATGGAGTCTTACTTTCCTAGGGATCGGTGAACACCTGCCTGCCGGTGGGAGGTAGTGAATGAATTCCTGATTTTGCTTAGCTTGCGTGTGCAGCTTTTGCTTTGCCTATTAAACCGTCTTTATCTCAACCCATAAGGTTTCTCAGTTTTACCCTTCCAATTCTCTCCCTCATCCCACCGTGGAGGTGGAGCAAGCGAGCAGCTGCGTGGTACTTAGCTGCCTACTGCCACACAAATCAAAGGCCTCAGCTCAGAATCTGATTTCACTTATGTGTCTAGCTCATTTTCAGTACTAAAGACATTTTTTTTGATTCACAATTGCACAGCAACATATATTTGACAGCTAGCACTTGCCTTGCTTTCTCATGAACTGGACACAGACTGAGGAAAAATGCAGCTACAAATTAAAGCTGAGGAACACTCAACACAAAGCTCAACATTTTGTACAGAGAGACAGCTTTTTTGACCACCACTTTTATCACCAAGAACAATCCAGAGACTTGCTTCAGACACACAGAAGAATGAAAGTATACTTCTACCAGATCGACATGACTGAAGTAGGAATCAAGAACTACTATATGACTCGTAACCAGGACTTTCTAGATATATTTTAAAAAACTGTGGCCTAACTGAATGACATTCATTGCTTATTTTGTCTTACTTTGTATGTCTTCATCAATAATAAAACAATTGCCAAGATCATTTATGTTCTTCTTTGTATCAGTTTCAGTAAAACTGTATTACCTCTGTGTTTTTCTTCCCTAATTTCCTTAGCCTTTCATTCCATTCTTCTTTATCCCTGAGAAACTGATTGTACTCCTTGTTTCTTTCAAGCCGTAGTTTCTCCTAAAACAGGCATTGAAAAGGGCATCATAATTTAGCACTTTTGAGGAGTAGCTTTTAACTTCATAGAACTGCAGTATGAAATGAATACATGTAAGCTGTGTGCTTGCCCTCCCCGTTCTTTGTGACATATAAATAAATAGGGCTTGAATTGCTTTGAGGATTTTGTTCATTCTTGAATATAGTACTTTCTCTTAATCTGAAACCTGTAAGAAGTAGTCACCTTCTTGGGCATGAAGTCTAGCCCACAATAACACTACTGTATATCAAGTTCCATCTAGAAACCAGTTACGTTTCCTCCTGCTAAATTTATTCCAAAATTGTTCCAAAGCCTCAATCCTTTGACAATTAGAAACCACCTTCTAATTTACAATCTGAATATATTTACGGATTACTTTTAAACATACGATTTTTTTGTGTGTTAAGATTAGTTGTGACTTGCCCCACTCATAATTAAAACAAGACAACAAATATATGTACAGACAAGATGTGTTTTAGGATTATAGCTTAGGATATAACTTGAACTGTCAAATTCAAACAGGTAGTTAAGCTGACTGCAAAATTAGTCACAAGCACAAAGAATACAAGGAAAACTAAGAAAAACAAGATCTATCCACCTTGTCCTAGCTGCTTTTGGAAGGTGACAATATTTATAACCAGCTTGCTCAGGTTATATTTTGTACAGAGACAGCTTTTTTTGGACACCACTTTTATGGAATGCAGGAATTTTACATCAACAGCCTAATAATATAATATGAAAGAAAATAATAATATAATATGAAATACAAAAGTCTCCAGGTAAAGTAAACTCTAATTTGCATTATTTCCTGATATTAGTACCTTATGTTTAAAGCATGGGACATCTCTTATACTATGTCATTCCAGCCATCATATAAATGAAAAAAGAGAATTAGATTACAATATTACATATCATGCTCTTCTCCACTGCAGTATTTTCCAATAAAAAAAGCAGAAGTTATTAAAAAAATCTGAGTGTTATATATGAATTTACTTTCCCACGAACAAATTTCAAACAAAAATAATTAATAACTCAATCACCATGGAAATACCAGCTTAGTGATAGTTTGCAAATGAAACCAATGCTCCCCCAAACTGATTTATTTTTTTTCCCAGAATTTGCGTCTATCAGTTTTCTGACAGTGACAATACAAAATCTGCAGACAGCTATGAAAGCTGCCTGAAGGGTATTTTCCAAAGCTGAGAAACTGGCATTGTCATTAACAGGCGGCAAAACACTCAGCAGAAAATTCAATGTGCTGTGTGACTGCACATTTTACCTAATAGAGGAACACAAAATGCAAATGTTAACCTCTAATCATTATCTGCCCAGAGGCTAAGCATTTAGCAGGGCACAGTGTGACATCTTCTGGCAGCTTTTAGGTTCTACAATAGCAATAAATAAACGGGTAAAAAGGATACAATATTGCACTTGTACAGAAAATCTCAACGAATGTTGAGCTGCTATGATACAAAACCAGGCATGTTTCCAGTCCAGATACATCTTTAATTTCCACCGAATTAATCAAAGATACTTTATCTTTCACTGTTTCAGCACACACACTTGCAAGGTTTAACAAAGTTGACGAGAACTTGAAGCTAACATAAACTCAGCACAAATGCATGCCGCCACTGAGAAGTCCTTTCCCCTTCCTGGGCATTTCATTCTTCCTGCCCCCCTTTTTTTTAAACGTTAGTATAATTTGGAGTTTCGGGCTTTTTCATAACAGCAATTTTTACTTATTTGAGTTCTCACCTGGCTCCTCATATGGTCAAACATTATTGCCAGCACAAGAGAGGCAGAAAGCATAAGTAAGCACAGCAAGGGCAAGACCAACATATTCCATAGCTGAAGTCTTGCACCAGATTACAGTGACAGCGTGGCCCCAAACACAGTGCAACAATGCAACTCTGAGACAACATAGGTTAAAAAAACAAAAACAAATAAAACCCCCAAGAGTGCAACAGTCCACTCCTCCTCCAGCAACACTTTCTCTTCCTGCCTTGCATCTCCACTGGGGTTTGACTCATCCTAATAACCAACCAGTAGTGTTTGTTGAGGCAGCAAAAATATTTGCTAAATTACAATGTTTCTGCTGATTCAACTTCCTGGATCAATTTACAAGCAAACATAAGAAAGGAACTGGGAATATAAGGCCAACAGTGTGAGGGCAGAAGGAGAGGTGACTCCTGTAGGACTGATTTAAGCTTTCAGAGAATCATACTATGCATCAGAGGAATGGATGAGAGGTTAAGAAAATCCACACATACATGTTGCATCTTCATATTCTAACCTCCATGAACCTACAATAGCAGAGAGAGACTGTTACGGCTGGTGTCTTTCTCCAACATATGAAAGCAAGACCATAAACTGATAAGAAACCTCAGGGAGATCAAAGGGGCTAAACACAGAGAGAGAATGCGTACTCCTTTCAAAAAACACATTAGTATCTGTACTCTCAAAGAAAGACTGGAAATTGGGAATATTCCAGTATTAACTGCAGGCAATACGTGAAATACCAGATCAACTTTTATTTAGATTCCTGGATTTACCTGTTCAAAACCAAAAAGAATCACATGAGGACAAGCAGGTAGGTTAGCCATACACAAAGACATCAAAACAAACTGTGTACAGCAGAAAGCACACTTCCTTTAGTTCTGATAGGAACTGATAAGAATATCACTGTAGAAACAACTACAAGCAAGTATGTTTAAAGTTATCCCCAGGCTGCATTAAGAAGAGTATTAAATTTAAAAAAGTATATATATAAGAAAAAACAGCGTTCTTTATTAGATCAATATTTATCGCTGAACAAAGCCCAAGCACAGCCACTAGAACTCCTGAACACACCAAGTGCCCTGCAGGTGTGAATCAGAAGTAGAAAACCTCAAATTAGTATCAGTATAGAATTACACATCTAATTATCTATAAACTAAGAGTACAGGTAACGTAGGATTAAAAATTTAAAAACAAAACCAAAATTTAAAGACTTTACTTTTCTGAAAATTATTCTAATGACCGCCTCAAAAAATGTTTATTTGTAAACAATGTAAAAAACCCCAACAGAATAAAAAAAAAAACACTTAGGTGGAAGTAAATTTTCCACAACTGTTTAAACATCCAGGTTCATTTTCAAGTTATACACCACTTACTTAACTTCCTCCAGATATTTACCTTGGCAGACCTTCGCTCATCAATTGGAAGAGATAATCCCTGAGTATACGGATCTACTTCACCAGTAGTCAGATAATTTTTCTACATTAAAAAAAATGAAAATCATTCAATACATTTTTAAATACCAAATCTTACTTGCTAAATAGTCGCTAGGAATTGTATTTTCTGAAATAAATCTGATCAATTTAATGAAATAAAGACTGAAGACAACCTTCACATTTTTGAAAATGTAGGATGTTCTCCAAACACACGAATGAAGTGAAGAAATGCAGAAAGTAAAGGGCTTTGTCAAACTTTAAACTTAAGTTTGAAAGTGCTTGTCATTTCTTCCCTGTTACATTATTTCAAGGATTACATAAATTATTCTCTGTATATTAAAAGAACATTTTTATTCAAAAAACCCCACCATTACTCAATTCTCCTGTAACCAAGTAGTATAAGCGCAAGCACCTATGCAAGCATCAGAGGAATTTTCCGAGACACTGCCTTACTTACGATGGAAAATTGCTTTTTCTCACTGCAGAAAACATCCGTCTACCTCTTATTTCAACAGATGGAACACTGTGCTAACACTAGCACAGTCACCACTCTGCATCTCAACACTGTCTGTTTTCTGCAACAGCAGTCCCTAAACTTTTCGGGATAAGGATCCAACACCAAACCCTGTAATTCCTTATGGACCGTCAGTCACTTTCAGAACAGAACTTTCCATTGAAGACATATGCTAGTGCTCCACATAGCTCCCTGGGCAACAGGCTTGGGAACAGGGCTGTGTAAAAGTATCAGCCTTTCAAACCAAACACCAATGCTGGAACAGGTCCTTAGCTTCCAGGTCTAGCGGCTTCTTCATACATCACTCATCTACTAAAAGCATCCCCAGGCCATTCTCAGTCAATCAACTGTTTTATAAATCCGATTATCTTTAATAAAGAGATCATCTATTTGTGTGGCATGGGCTGATGGGGGGAATGGGTTAGATATGGTATTTCACGAGCATTATTTCCTTCCATTATCTATGTCATAACATAGCTTAAAGGCTTAGAGGCATGTCACCAAGTAAGAGCTGTACCTGCTCCAGTACAAAACCACATCATTATGAACTCTATTTCACAACTACACATTAAAAGATTTAAGGGTTTTAACAACCATGTAAATATTCAAGCACCGAGACAACTAGATTAATATGGGGAGCTAAGTTATTTTTACTAGAAGTAGTAAATAAACCATAATCCTCATTATTAAGTAATGATTTTTCACACTTTGAAAACATCTGTAGAGATAACCACTGATCTTAAAGAGGTATTTGCTAAAAAAATCTGAAGCTGATACGGAAACTGCATTTCGACATAAGCGAGACTAAGCAAGTTATTAACCACAATATTATCACTATGAGAGCTGCTAAAAGTTGCGCTATCTCTTTGTGTGGGAAAAATAAACTAGAGATCGTTATCCTACCTCTTCCTCAGGCCTTACAAGCTTAATATAGCTACTGTATACTATATTAAAAAAAAAAAAAAACAAAACCAAAAAACAATAACACCTTGTAAACCTAAATTTGTAAAACTGAAGTTCAATTGAGAAAAAAACACTAGAAGTTAATGTAAAAATTATATTATTTGGATACTTTGGTGAGAATTTTGAAACATTAAGTTTTAGCACAATATTCTAACTTTGAAAATAATCTGAAGGGTAAGATTAAACAAGAAGCAACAATTATATAAACATCATTTTGGTTAGAGCTTAAGAAGCCAGTTAATTCTGCTGTTATTGATATTCAGGAATTCCAGTGCATGCTAATATAGTTAATTTGCATCATATGCGTGTTATTCAAAGCCCCAGAAAAAACAGAAGGTTGTGTTTCTACCACGTTACCTCGCAGTCCTTTACTGAAGTTGCTTAATTTGACCAACCTGGATGGACAGTGTTAAATTTGAAAATTATACATACGTCACAGTATAATGATATAAATAATTAAAAATTACTGTAATTGAACAAAGCTTGCAAAGGTGTGCCTCTGGTGTTATTTTTTTCCTCAAAATACTTCACTTCTTGCATTCTGGCCACTAGGTGCCGAATAACTGGTTCGACTGCTTTCCTAAGCACCACTGATGAGATTTCCCAGTGATAGGGAATAAAAAAGCTCTGACTCTGATTCCGACGACATATTATAGTATTTCAGAGTTCACTATTTTGTTCCAGCTCTACAAAATATCACGAAAACAAAAAAATCTGAACTCATAACATCTATGTAACTGATAAGCCTTGATGCAAATGTCTACTAAAAGAAAAACTTTTGTAGAGTCAGCATTAGACAGCAATAATAGCAATTGCAAAGGAAAAAAGGAAATCAACAAGTGTTTTAAAAACTTAGTAATGGAAAATAATCATTTTGCACAAAGCAAACAATGCTGCTAATCGCAACTAATCACTATAGCATGCACAAACACACAAAGCACAAAAAAGTAATGATTTTTTTTTTTTAAAAATCAAAGAGCATAAAGCTTTCAAACAAAGCAAAAGGCGACTAATTTGAAGGGAAAAAAAAAAAAGATATTGCAGGCACCCTACCTTTCTTTTTGCCTGTGAAATACCCTAAAAGTCAGGGAAAAGATACTATTCAAAACGAGTCTTTTATTCAAAAATGACTTCTTTTCTTAAAGATAATCCATTCTTTCATTTTAAGAACTGAAGATACTGATAATTAGCATTTTCAGACAACAGAAATTATTTAGTTCCTGATTTTTTTCCTGTTTGACTAAGAAGGGATACAGAAAATTCCCAAGATTATGACATTTCATACATACCATTTCAATTTTGAATTTACTGTGACATTTAATAAATCATGCTAATCAGAACTTCAAAGTTCTTTTATTTCTAAAACTGAAAACAAGCTGTCAAATGGAGTCACACTAATTATAGGAATATTCTTACCTGAATTACAGACCATAGAATACTTAAGTACTTAAGGAAGTAACAGATGATATTTTAAATTCTTAAGAAGAAACTAAGAAAGAAGTAGAGATAAATAAAAGTATTCAGAATAAAACGTACTAACTAATATATAGTCTTGCGGCAATGAGATCTGTAGAAGCCTAAAATATATAACCCTTCCTAGTGATGAAATTTTGAAATTACTTTTACTTGAGTCTTCGAAATCAGACATCACGCTTAATTAATGCATTCTCATAAAGATTTTCCACATATTTTATTAATTTTCATTCAATTAAAATGAGAAAGTCATTCTAAAAGACTCACTAAACTCAGGCAACCAGAAAAGAAGCTTTACCTGAGAAAGATAACGCCTATAATCTTGTCGAAGTTCCTCTTTGAGTTTATGTTTTTTTCGTTCATATTCTTCTCCAAGAGGTAAACTCAAGCCATAGTCACCTGAATGAAAGTTTAATGCCCACCAAATATTATTCTACTATTTTGTATCAGTACAAAGCACATCCTGAAAAAGCTACATCTGGATTTTTATTAGACATCAGCAAGAAAAAATAAGAACTATGCAACCATCAATCACAAAACTGCTGAAATAAAAAACACCTTCTCTGTATATAGTTGGGTGGAAAGCATTCTAGAAAAATGGATTGGTTTTTGAATGTTAATTTTCCTCTAGTCCTTGTGCTTTTTCTCCCCACTAGAAAAAAAAACGCAACATAAACTGAATTTATTTGGATAGTTTGACAAATACATACAATATTTAGGTTATTTTATACTATTTGTTTCCTCAATTTAAGTTTCAAAGAATGTCCTATGACATGTTAGTTTCTAAATTACTCTGATACTTTAAGCTGTGCTTATCACACAATAGAAAATACACTCTGCAACTAGAAAGCAACAAGCCATTTGTTTCGCCCGAAGCACGTGAAAAATATGTTGGCTTCCACACAACTAGAAGGATTCTGACCATATGATAATAATAATAATTTTTATTTTCCATCTCAGTGTTTTTAATTGTAGTAGACCCAAAACACACATTTAGTACTTTTCCCAAGAGTACTGTCAGGTCTCGTAACAGCTGCACTCTTAAAATACAATGCTATGCGAGTTGCTTGCTGTTCCCAAAATACATTTTAAAGTACTTTATTAGAAATATCCTCTGCCCCAGAAGCCCACCTCTGCAGCCGCTTTCACCACTCTCCACAGAGAGCTAGTGAATCCCACAAAACCACAGAACCAGAGACACAGACTGCAACTGTTTGGTTTTTTTGTTTCCTTTTGTTTCTCTTGAAAGCATTTCTACATCTTGTGGTCTATGGAAAATGAGGAGCAAGGGGTAAGAGGGAAGAGAGCGATATTCAAGATTTCCTCTTACATCAGTCCCAATTTATTGCACAATACATTATTTGACTCCAGTATTTTAAATGCTTAGGGCATTAATCAGTGTCTGAAGAGTAAATATGACAATATATAAATGCAGAAAATTGCTAACTTGGGAATCACTCTGCTACTGAAGCAGATAAAAGGTGGAAAAATACTTAGTAAATATACACTTATCTGGCTCTGACTGAAATATTTTCAGCTAAATCAGAATGTATCCTCACGAGTCAAAACAAGAGTCAGCCTGCTCTTCTGTAGAACCAAAGGATGTAATACCTGATTAAATATGTCATACACTGTTTTGAAACAGCTTGCAGAGTTCAACTACTAACCAAAATCTGCATGGGTGCTTCTTCTCCAACCTGTAAGTTACCTTATGTGCAAAATTAGGAGAAAAATAAGTGGGAGTTCCTTTAAAAAACAATGTACCATTTCAACCCACAAAAAAAGTTTAAGTGTAAAGAGGAATAGAATACAGGAGAGGAAATGGTTTGTTTCAAGTATGTGCTCTTGCCTTTTATTTTGGCATGAAATTATTGTTGTATTAACTATAGAAAACCAAGAAAAAAAAATCAAAAGCAACTAACACCTCAGAGTCATTCAGTAACTTCAGAGAAGCCAGTAAAATTCAGTACAGAAAAAAAATCAGTGAGAATATGCTTTGATTCAAATACGTAAAGTATTCAAACAAAAGAGGGTTTAAAGTTAATTTTATTACAGAAGACCTTTTCTTGGTGACCAGAAAAGCACTGAGATAACAATTATTGGTAGTGATTTAAGAGGTATTTGAAAACTATCTACTTCAAAAACTTACTTTAGGAGAGCCTAGCAGGGCAAAAATACTCCAGTTAACACACCTTCACCCTAATTTTGTGCACAATTTGTCTGAATTCTTCCATCACAATAAGAGATATACTTTCTTTTTCATTGGTTTTCTGCTTTTGTTTGTTCTGTGTTTGCTGTATTTATTTGCCATTTCACATCCTGTTAATCACACCCAATCACATTGACAACTTTTTTTTTTTTAGAAAAAGTTAAGGTTTTCAATGTATTTTTACATAAAAGTTTGCATGCATTTTGTATATTGACAAATAACCTTAACTTCATTCAGCCTGATTCTCAACACTACTGCTAGAACTCTAGAACTTAGAACCATAATACTTAGCAGCTACCACGGAACAAGTCCCTGTCTCATTTAATCCAAAGGAAATTACATTGATTTAAAGCACCCCACCAGCGAGTAGGCTGGGTGTGCACAAGTAATCGGGATGGGACACAGCTGGGACTGCTGATCCCAACTGACCAAAAGCATATCCCATACCATATGATGTCATGCTCAGCAATAAAAACATAGGCGGGAGGTTGGGGAGGGACCACTGCTCAGGGGCTGGCTGGGCATTGGACAGCTGGTGGTGAGCAATTGTTTTCATTTGCATCACTTGTCTTTCTTGGGGTTTATTTCTTTCTCTCTGTTATTTTCCTTTTCATTATTATTATTATATTTCAATTATTAAACTGTTTTTATCTCAACCCATGAATTTTCTCACCTTTACCTTTCCAGTTCTCCCCCTCCATCCCACTGGGGGAACTAAGCGAGCAGCTGTGCGGTGCTTAGTTGCCAGCTGGGATTAAACCACCACATTTCATTTAAGACCACCTGAATGTCCCTAATCTGTAATACTTCATTATGTCTGTCACTATATTTAGGTGTCAATAGTTAAGTCCAATTTATAATAATAAACACAACATGGCATGCTATTATAGCTCTCCAACAAGAAAGAAAATAATTTTAATATTCAAATAGCTTAACTGTTATGTAGTGGTCTGTCACAGCCATTGGGATACTACATACTGTGTTTTATTTTCTGTATAATGTTTCCACAGTTAAGCAAAGAATTATCAACACTAGGACTAACCTGCTGATCATAATAAAACTGCCAAAAATGTGAGGTAGGTGCTTTCTTAAGTGCTGTTCTCTAACCAATTTTATCCGTTATGACTCCTGGAAGCAAGGAATATTCAATTATCATTTCAGGTAAATTTTAGTGAAGTTTTCCTGTAAAGGTTTTAGAGGTGCTGGCCTTGCTGATAGCTGGAAGTTCTACTTACACAACATCTTTATAAAAAAATATGTTCTTATTTATGCAGCTAAAATTAGTTCAGGCCCCCCAGATTCACAAGCTCAGGCTCCATTTTTTAAGACATGCACTTTTCTGGTCACAAAATCTGTTAAAATTATAGAGGGGACATAACATTAAGCATAGCAGGAGTACTTATTTAAAAGATAGATTAGATTGATATTATGTAAACAATATCAAATATCCATTGAGGTATCTTCTTTAAAATAAAAGGACAGTTTTTACTCCCACTGGAAGCTGCACAATTACACCAGAATTACAGTAAGCACAGTATGAAAATGAATGAGGTACAAAACCAAAGTGTCTACACATGGAAGAAAAGAATTACCTGTCGACAAGAAGTAGGACACAGAAAAGTTCTAAAGCTGTCAAG
This sequence comes from Dromas ardeola, assembly GCA_013398915.1. Taxonomy (NCBI): domain Eukaryota; kingdom Metazoa; phylum Chordata; class Aves; order Charadriiformes; family Dromadidae; genus Dromas; species Dromas ardeola. Next base: position 97,222 of record VYZM01021011.1, read on the forward strand.
ACAAACCTGAGCTACACAAATGTAACTAAGGAAAAATAGTAGTGCCTACAGAAAGGAGACGGTAGGAAAAGTAAGGAAAGGTGGCACATAACAGAAACAGTAAAATGGAGAAAGGAACACTATCACACATTTTCAAACAGAAACCACAAAGAACACAGAGAAAGGAAGAAAATAGGAAAATACATATTTTTGAAGAAAACTGTGATTAAAAAAATAGCCACAGGAAAATAAATCTAACCACTTCACTTAAGATTTCAACCAAAACTAAGCGCTTGTTCTTTCCTTGTATAATAAATGACTACATTGTAACAAAATTACAAAAGCAATACAATCAGTTTAGTACTCTATGCCTAAATATTTAAAAGATACTTAGCATTTAAAAGAAAAATTAGTTTAACTGTGCATTTTAGCCAAGTTGGACTAGGACTCTCAAGCCTAGAGACTGAAAGAAAAGGCATCCTTACTTCCCTAGCACAAAGTAAAGGGAATGTATCCTTTTGCAGTAAAGTCCACATGAAAGATGGAATTCCAAAGCTTTTTCTCCACCCAAATACAACAGGAAAGGACAGATCCTCTATCAAAAACTGGCAAGCAGCTTTTTGTTTTGGTTTTTTTGCTTGTTTCGTTTGGTTTTTTTGTTTATTTTTTTTTTAACAGAGCTATCTTTAAAAGAAAAAGAAAGTGCTTGGCATATTACCCTATTTCAAAAAAAAAGGCGTAACTACAAAAAAAATCTACACAATCCCAAAATGTTTGGAAGACTGAAGAATTGCTATGCAGTTGAATCATAATGATCATCTTATAATTAAAAAGCCAAAGCAGTAATTCCCTTCCAAAAATTCTCAAAGGTAATTAAATGCTATTTAAATCTAGAAGACATATAAAAAAATATACTATACCTAAAGGATAGTTCTGTTGACTATTTGGAGGTATATTTTCTTTAGCCATGGAGATTAACATTTTGCTAGTCTCAGAAAGCTTCTCTGATTCCTTATTCTGAAAACAAAACAAAATACTTTGCTGTATGACAAAGTAAAAGAAATATCACATATAAGAATAACATTATCATAATTATTAGCACTGGAGAATAGAGAGATTGAAAGTGATGCTGAATTAACACAACAAGCAAGTTATACATTTCACTAATATTACCAAAAAAATAGTTCTCCTCTATAACAAAGGAATTATTAGTTTGATATATTTCGATATATTCAATGTCATGAAATATGTTGACAGTATATATTGTGATTTATGTCATAAACCATATGTCATAATCCACAATTGTTTCATAGTTTACTCCTATCCTCTCTGTTTTTTTACAGGGGCTGATTTGACGTACTGCACCCTGCTTCGAACTATGAAAGAATTACAGGGTATTACAGGGTAAGTTTAAAACACCTGTTCCCTGTAACTACACTTTCACCATACAGCTTAGGACTTTATCAAACTACAGGCTGGAAACATTCTCCTCCTCTTTAAACTTGCTCTGAGCAGACGAGGCAAAAAATAAAGGAAGTCCAACTCCTCATAGCTCCCTAAGAATTAACTTTCTGGAGTGAATTAATAAAACTTTCTGGAGAGAATTATTGTAACTAGACAAAAATACTTATATTACCCACAGAAGGGGAAAGATGAATTCTCATAAAGTTCTGATGAAACAAAAAAGGGAGTGAAAACTCAATATTATAATTACTGTTAAAAGCTCAAGCTGTTTGGGGCTTTGTAAGTCAAACAACAGACAAATCAAACTTCCTTTTTTTTTTTTTTTTAAACAGAGAACTTTAGTTAGTTACTGTAACACTTAGCTAGCTTGAATTATTTAGATATAGCTTTTTGCCAGGCACTGGCATTATTAAACAACTTAATGGTGATCTGCAAATTACAAAATCTTTATAGCTTTAGAACTAGGTACTAAAATTTCTAATAGGAAAATTGTGATAAGAACAGATTTTGTTTAATTGACTGGATTAAGTAATTTGCCTTTCATATTTCCTAGTTCCTGTAACAGAAATTTTGATGATATTTATACCTTCCATTCCCATCCCAACACCCAAGCTCTGGCGTGGGCAAAGAGCAGATCCCTGCTAGTCAGCTTCCCTAGGGAGGGGGGAAAGAACAACGATAACCATTTACAAGAGTTTTCCCACTTGTAAAATAAAAATGTTACTCTGTGTGTGTGGCAGCAAACAGGTTTTTAAAAATATACATAAATACAGATAGAAGTATTTAAGTTAAAAATTACTTTGAATAGATAAAACTTTAATATATACTTTAACAACAAATAGAGTTTTAAGAGCACAGTAAAAGCAAGCTAAATTAAGACCCTAGCAATAGAAGTGTTTAAATTCAGGAAAACTATTTAATACTCTTACCCTCATTTCCATGTAAGGTGGATCATTTTCAAGTTCTGCCTTATCTTGTGCCAACTTGGCCTTCTGGTCTTCAATAGATTTGTCTAAATCATCTGCCATCATTTCTAAGGTTATAGAAAAGACATAGAACATTGCCTCTACATTAGAACCTCAAAAATTTAAAGCTTAATTACGGTTGCTTTAGACAGTAGTTAAGTAATATTCAAGTTTCTTCCTCAGAACTACAAGATGTTTGCTGGGTCAAAGAAACACCTGACTCAGGAAACTCATCCATGAAGGAGATGACTTGATGTTTCACTAGACAGAAAATTCAAAGATTCCAGATTATAAAACTGAAGGTATTTCCCTAATCGTTTTTTCTAACTTGGTTAACGTTTTTTGGATAGTTTTGTTTTTTTTTTAACTGCGAATCTACCAATGGCCCTTCACTACACACCAGCACAAGCGTATTGTTAGTGAATTATAAAATCAAAATTAGACAACATTAAAAAAAATAAACGGGATAAAGGAATTGTTAGACAAAAAAGGTACAAAAAGTGCAAAATACACTCAGATATACTCGAAAATAAGGACGAAGGCATACAATCAATTCTGTGCTTAACTTACTATCACTAGAAGTCTTAAAAATCATCAAGTTTACTCAATCCCAAAAAAATCACAAAAAACAACAAAGCAAAAAAAAGCCCCACCAACAAAAACCCCACAAAACCCAAAATACATGCATAGTGTTTCTGGAGTTGGAGCCACCAGTGTATCACTACCTCCTGTACCAGTAAAATAGCAGAGGCAGTAAAAACAGCTACAATTCCCAATAATTGTAAGATCGTGGATATCAGGCAGCACTGACTTGCAATCAGACAAGCCACTCATCTGCAAGAAAACAAGTACTAAGAAACAGCTGATTACTTCTCTTCCATAGGTTGTGCATCTTACCTATTTAACAGAAAGCCCTTCAGAGCAGAAATTTTAGCACCTTATTTGTGCAACTTATTGTATATTGCTGCTCCTAGATAACCTCATAAAAATTAAAGTGATTCAAATTCATGGCAACAGAACTGTACAGACATTAAGGCACACACTCAAGACTTCGAATATTCTCTGTTAGGATAGTCTTATCAAAACTAAAAACACTGCAAAGCTTCATACTAAGCAACCATGGAGAGAAGAAAAACAAAACCAAAAAGAATGACTGCATACAAGCCTACTCATCCTAATCTCCACTCAGCATTTTCACCTACTCCACTGGAGGAGAAGTTTTGTAAAACCAAGCCCACAGATAAAAAAATGTGTATGTTATATTCCACACCTGAAGGAAGCATTAAATTGAGAAGAAAATTATGACCCTCAAATGCCTCTAATACTCCCCACATAACTTAAGCAATAGGATTGCTTATGCAGGTTCCTAAGCAATCCCATCACATCTGGTATCTAAACTCAGATTGCCCAGCAGTTTTATTGAGGCTAATTCAGTATCTTTCTAAAGCCTACAGACTGTATGAAGTAAACAACAATAAAAGTATATTAGAAAACACTTTCAGAAAGAGGATCAAAGAATTGAAAAAAAAAGAACAAAAACAAAAAACCCACCTCAAAGACCAACAAAATAAGAGACTACATAGATAAACATAAAATAATGTGTCCAGGGAGACTGAGATAAATGCTTACTAGAGGTAAAATGAAGGGAAAAAATGTCAAAATTCCATCAAATAATTTCAAGTAGTTGCATGCTAACTTGAGGAATACATCTGCTTGATGCATTCCTTAAAATGTATTCCTTTAAACTTTTTCTCTTACATTAATGCCATTTTTGATTCATAATAGAAAATTATAATATTGTTACAAAGGAGGCAGAACTAGGACAACCTATTTACAACTCCTAGTGGTAATACAGGACAATCTATGCCAAAAATAAATTCCCCCATCTGATTTGTCCTAAATCTTTAATCTCATTAGTTTTGCACACTGATAAAGGATAAAAGAAATCTAAAAGAGGGTAAGTTTCCAGTCACTGATAAATTTTATTTAGCCTATTAGGTTACATAAGAATAACAAAAAACCCTGTTCTGAATGGGTGAAACAACTTGTCATACTAAAGAATTTAAAAGTTGGTCTCATCACCTATCCAGTACTGCATAGTAACCAAAAGAAAAGTTAACGCATATAAAAGGAGGCACTGTGAGAAGCCTTTCCAAAAGCTCATTGACTGCAACATCTGTCTTACCTCTATTTACAATAACATTTATAAACTCTAGAACTGTTTCCAAATCACTGTATTGGAATGGTACCAAACCTATTCTGAGAAACAGTATAAGAAAAAGAATATTTGCAGTATATTTTCTATCCAGCACGAGGAACACAATGAATATTCTAGCATTCTGCACTCCTACCACGTTGCTCAAAAGAGCAATATAATAAATTAAAAAACAAAGACAAAACAGTTACAGCTGAACTACACAAGCAATTCAATTTGGGTGAAGAAAGCTCACAACTCCAGGCCTTGGAGAACACTAAGACGACTAATGCTACAGCGCTGTTGATTCAGCATACCTTTAATATAGCTAAATAGGCCAGCAAAAGTGGCCAAATGCCTCTTAGAAAAATGGCTAGACGTTTACATCTTACACCCTTCTGCTTGAGTTGATCTTCTCAAAATTTGCACGAGCGCAAACTTTGAGATAAGCGAAGAGTATATTATACTGAAAGAGAAAGGCAAAAAAAAAAAATCAAAAAGTCTTAAATATTCTAAGCAAAAGACCGACAATTTGAATGTGATGCATACACTAGGAAATTCAGAAAATATACCACTATGTAAGCAAATATCTTACTGAATATTAACCAATTTTATCATCTACTGTATCAAGTGAAGAGATCATGACTAATGATAGTAGAACAATACATTTCTACCTGAAAAGAGTGCTACCACAGTCCCCCAGTTACACAGTGAACTATCTCGGAGGTGACAGCACTAAACTCACAGCAAACCGTTAACTTCAAACTGGCTTCATATGACTGCACAAACGTAGCGAGTTAAAGCCTGCCACTATAAAACCACTTCAATTCAAGACAAAATAATCAATTTTCAGTTTAGCAATGTGCCTGAATGCATTTCGTGCATTTCTAGACACTTGCAATTACTAGTACAAGCAGCAGATTCAAAACGTTGCTCCACGGGCACGTGCAGGGAGCAAAAGGGAATGTCACAACATGCTGTGAACATTTGAAAACCCAAGGATAAACCATATGTCCCCAAAATTATGAGGTGCAAACAACCTATTTTTCATGGGTTTTTTGGAAAGCAGAATATTTTGTAAACGCTATTTTTAAAAAATGTTTGATAGCATAGATTTACCAGCTCTTCCCGTAGTCCTTGCATCTCTAAATCTTGGATCTATTTGCATTCGCAAAACATTGTATAATTCAAAGTGAAATTCCATTAAATACACTGCTGCTATATACTCAACTACTGTCTGAAAATGTCCCGTAAAAAAAAAATAATATATTGTCTATATTTTTACTTTCAAGATTTTAGTTTTTCATAACCTTTTTTTTCCCTTTTAAACTGGAAGTTTTCACAAAAGCAATTCTGAATAATTACAGAGTCAGCTAGGAAACTTCCACTTAAGCAAATATATGAGGCAATAGAAAGCACAGATATTCAAGAAAATAAGTCAAGTTTGAACACGAGATTTTTATTGGATTTATGCCCAAAAAGAGTTAATAATGCATGTCTCTGTATTCAAGATATTCAAAACATCTATGTGCATATGTATTGTATCATATCTACTATATCTAGCTGTGTATTGTGTATCTATCATCTAAAGCAATGTTTACTGTGTTTCTTTTTATTCTTTCCCTTCCCCCTCCTATCTGTTCAGGAAAATGGGGCACAAAATTTAAAATCAGCATGCGAAAGTAGACAGATGTCATCTCTTCTGTGCTACCATAATATTAAAATAACATCAGGAAAACTGGCAAAAATGGCAATTCCCATCCGTATGAAGTGCAGCAATGGTGGCAAGGAGGGAAGTGCTTTAAAAGCTACTATATACTATGTTTAGTAATTGTACGTGCCGATTATACGGTCACATAATTGTGTCATTAAGAAGTATTTTTCAAAGGTTCACCGAAAACTTCCTAAGCCCTCAGAACAGCCGGCACTGGCTGCTTCGCTACCCCTGTGAATGGCATTTAGAATAAGCACTTGCTGTCAGAGCCGTGCTTCCTGCACCTTTCACCGTCGTTTCTTTTCAGTTCTTATCTGAAAGAGAACCAAAAAAAAAACCAAACACAACATGCAGAGTCTGGACGTTCACAATTAATAAACTCTGACTAAACCAACACGACTTTTTTTCCTCACTGTTGAGGGCAATTAACTCTCACAGCAACCAACCAACCAACCAGTTTCACGAGTTCCTTCCCCTGGCCGTAAGGGTTTCTCTGCTTTTCGGGAACACGTACTCTGGCCCAAAAAAAGACACTAATTTCTGAAAACCTTCAGAGCCAGGAGGTTTATTCCTCAAACGCGACACTTCGGGGAAGGGACTGTGCCCGCGCCCCGGCCCGCAGCTCCCGCCCTCCCTCCTCGGCCGCGCTCCTCAGGCCGCCCCGGAACCACCGACCCGCCTCGGGGCAGCTGAGGGGGCGGCGGGAGGCCGCGGGCCGGGCGCGGAGGCGGCAAGCCGGGCTCGGCCCCTTTAAGGGCGCGCGGCGCCGTTGTTAGGCAACGGCCACACAACAAACGGCTGCCGCCGGAAAAGGCCCCGCGGAGCCCCGCTGCCCCCTCCCGCCACCGGCACCGCGGCTCGGGCCCCAGCCCGCTCCCTGCACC
>VYZM01021011.1:105095-122727 GCA_013398915.1 Dromas ardeola
GAGGCGGCGTCCGGGCGGCGGGGCCGGCCCTGATGACCTCCGCGGCCTCTCTCTTGCAGCCACCATTACTTCAAGTACTGCAAGATCTCGGCGCTGGCCCTCCTGAAGATGGTGATGCACGCCAGGTCGGGGGGCAACCTGGAGGTGATGGGGCTCATGCTGGGCAAGGTGGACGGGGAAACCATGATCATCATGGATAGCTTCGCCCTGCCGGTGGAGGGCACCGAGACTCGCGTCAACGCTCAGGCGGCCGCCTACGAGTACATGGCTGCCTACATCGAAAACGCCAAGCAGGTAAGGGGAAGTGGCAGAGGGTGTTTCTCTCCCTCCGTGGTGTGGCTGCGGATCTGGTAAGCTAATCGTGCAGGAACATATTCTGGGGTTTGCAGGCTTTCCCTCCTCCCACAGTGATAACTTGGCTGTCCAGTTGCCCTGTTTCTTATCAGATGTGTCAAAGAGAACTGTTGGCAGCAAGGAACACAGGGCGCTCTAAATAATTTTCACAAATACGTTTCCATGTCTTACAGGAGGTCATCAAGTACTAGGTTCTCTTTTCCTTTATAAATGGTTTTCATTGCTCAGAAAGTGTTTTTGTGGCAGCAGCTGGTGGCTAGTGGATGGAACAAGAAGGGAGTGTGTTTCTAAAATAACTGATGTACTACATGTTTCTGAAAACAGTATGCAAAATTAAATATAAAATATGTATGCGGCAGAGATACTTATTCTTTGTAGATCGGGAATGTGACATTTATTCTTACCTTCTTGCTTTCCGAAGTCATACAGCATAGCTATGCCGCTGTTTTCCATAAAAATAAAGAAAAAACATTTGTGAAGAAAAAGCCAATGAAAGAATAAGTAAGTTTCAGTGCAACTTAATTATGCATAGTTATAGTTTGGAAATTTAGGTGAACTGACTCAAATGTCTCTTCCTCCTCTTCGTCGCCCTGTATTCAGAGATCTATGTCATATTAAGCCTGACTATGCAGTAAAGTTCTCACATGCAGAAGGATAACAGAAATATGAATCTGCTCTGTGGCTGATGTAGTAACCAGCATGGCACATCAGAGCACCTGCTAACATGCTTTTTCCAATACAGGGCAATCCTATACTACAAATAAGCATTAAAAATATTCTGACTCTCCAAACACAAATAGTTTTGAGGCCCAGTTTACCTTTTGATTTTTCTTTAATCCTCGAAGTACTTTAAACCATCTAAAATTAAAAGCCCCTACTTATGCACTGGAGCTAACAGAGCCGTATTTGGGTTGTTTTGGAGAGTTGTACTTATATTCACAGCCTTATATACAGTTAGAGATATTTAAGTAGATGTGAATTAGGCTGGATCATAACATCAGCAAAGATTAAACATAATCCAGAAGTAGTCTGGGACTTTTTTTTAATAATTTATGCCTGTTTATGAGAAAAATTAGAAATAATTTATTTAATCTAGTTCCTTATATCTGGAAAGTATAAATGTCATGATGCTAATACTGTTGTTGCAGAAAAGTGGGTAACTTAAAAAGATGTCTTTACCTGAAGATATATTCATACTATCCAATTCCTAGATAGAAATAATATATTTCAAAATAGTAAGTATATCGCATAAAATTAGTAATTTTATATACACTTAATTTCGTCTTACGTTTAAAACAGCCCAGGTAGGGGTACTCATGATAGGAAAACAGGTTTTTTTAGTTGTTTATATCGTATGGTTTTATCTATAGTTGGTTTCACAGTTTTGAAATTGAACTTGTGTGCAAATATAGTAACTCAGCCTTATTGGTGCTCTGGGAGAGTTTGCATGCTGACTGTTCCATATTTGATTTTGGCAAGTTTTAGATTGCAAGTTTGTATATTCCGCTGCATAAGTACTTTACAGCTGCCAATGTTCCAGTTATTTGCTTCTCCATGGGCAGGATCTGGTGTTAATACAGTCAAAATGTGCTGTTTGGCTTTGAAAGATAACACATACTCTTTAATGCTTTGTTGGCCTCTATCATGGGAGTTGTAAAGAAAATATAAATATTATTCACCAATTCAAAAATAAATGTTCCATTCAATAGGCAGTTGGTTTGTTCTCTCATATTTCCTCTTTAACCTTCCTGACATATTTAGTATTTGGCAAAACCAAGCACGTGGTGCATCCAAACACACAACTCTCAGTTAAGAACCGGTATATAGGTTTGTACCAAAATTATTCAACTCTATATGGCGCAGCCAGTGAGCAATTGCTGAGAGAGGACCACAAAATTAGGTGCAATGGGTATTTGTTCTCCTGGGATTTTTTGGTTTTCTTCCGGTATTGTTAGAGATAGCCAAGGGTATTGTTTGGAAGCTCCTATTTTGAGTTTTTCTGATCCTAAAAAATCTGAAAAATTCATCTTTTGGCTTTCAGAGCATGCTCTGGCAATAATTTCTGTCACTTCTGGTGTTCGAAAACGTATGTCTTGGGTTATTTTTTTAAACCTAACAACAATCTCTCTATATGCCTCTGAGAGGTGTTACTGTCCTAAATAACGAATAGCCATTCTCTACTGACATACTATACGTTATATGAGATTATATATACTTATGTCATATCCACCCTAAGAAATTTCTTAGCCACGCTGCGGACTCCCAGTTTACTTACCATCTCACCATGCGGAATCTCTTCTGTACTTCAGTGGTCATTGAAGAAGGAGCTCCTGGCTCTTTGGAGTTCTTTGTTCTGTGGTGGTAGCTGCAACAGAGAGTGCTAGTACTACAGATTGTATGGTTTCTAGAAAATAGTCTAGCAAAATAAGGTGTGTGTTTAGTATTTAGTTTAGTATCAGTAAGTTAGCATCGCAGGCTGTGCGTGTATTCTTTTTTATCCTCTCACCGCGTTGTAGTATGCTCGAAGGCCCAGTAGATGGCAGCTGAGACTTTCAGAACGGAGATGTAACGCTGGGTTTATTTTCCGTCACCGCTGTTAGGTTGGTCGTCTAGAAAATGCAATTGGCTGGTACCACAGTCACCCCGGCTACGGCTGCTGGCTCTCTGGGATCGACGTCAGTACCCAGATGCTTAATCAGCAATTTCAAGAACCCTTTGTAGCAGTGGTTGTAAGTACTGGTTGATAGTTGATGAAATTGCATAGCAAATTATGTTGAGGAGGGAATAATTTTAGATTCCTGTCTGTTGACATTCTAGTAGTGTGTATTTTGCATGACGGAAGTGTTAGATCCGAATTTTAAATTGGTATTGCTCCTTTTGCTTTGTTGGCCACATACTAGTCCAACCAGTAGTATTGCTTACCAACGATATTTTCACTGCATTGATCCAGGTATGGTAGCTCTGTAGAAATCCATACATTACTCTTAACTTAAAGTTCTGCTTCTCAAAAAAATGTAATGAGCAATCCATATTCAACCTCTTGCAATAGAACAAAAATCTGTTTGTTTTGTTCTCTTCATTGCTTTTTCTATCGAAATAGAGCAAAGCATGTTCACAGAGTTGTTACTTTGCATCTCAGATGCCTTTTAAATTAAATCAATGGCATAGTGCAAGATAGGAGACACTAGGAAATCTATCTTTGAAGAAAAAGTCTGAAGAAACTCTTTGGGCCCTTCAGGGTCTTCCAGGCTTCAGATCACAAACCTTATTTTAAGTCCTACTTGTATAACCATTGCTATTGAAGGAAATAAAGGGAAAAAGACTGAAATTAGTCAGAAGGAATACAGCTCTGATGGAAGAATTACATGAGAAAAGGATAAATCGCCCTTAAGAAGTGTTTCCACCATGTGAGTTCTCCTATGTTGTGACATAATTTCACAGATTCAGAACACCTTCCTTGGGACTTCTTTTTTCTTTTTCTTTTTTTTTTCCTTATTTTTTTCTTTCTTTTTTTAATTACTTTTAAAATTAAAGAGGACATTAGTAAATATGTTAGCAAGGAGATTCCTTCATTGATTTCCTGTATTTTCCACCAAAATACAGCAGATCACATAATACCTTTTCTTAACCTTTAGTGGTAATAAGATTAAAATGCAGATTTTTATTATGGTTTATTGATTGGTCTGAAGTACAATTTCTTTGAAGTATTTGGGAAATAAGGAAAATGAGTTTGAAAAAATGGTCTATAGAAGACTATTGATATTCTGATCTTTTTAAAGAGTCTCATACCAACAGATGCCAACTGAAAAAGTACTGTTTATGATAAAACTAATTCAATTTGCACTAATTATGTTTCTGAAATATAATTACTGTAAAGTTTATTTATGCCTGTAGTAATTTATAAAATGCATATAGTAAGAATTACCTGTATTTCTACAGATCGATCCAACAAGAACAATATCTGCAGGAAAAGTAAATCTTGGAGCATTTAGGACATATCCTAAGGTAAAAAATTAAAATTATCCAGCGTGTGATCACTAAACTGTCTTTAAATAAGTAATAGATTGGTTCTAAAGATTACTGCAGTTTGATCGTTTGACAGTTTGATCTGCTTTGCTGTACTGTATGTCATTGTTCATTCCAAAAGAAAGATGTGCTGATATACTGGTTATTGTGTGTCTTTGGATATTGATTAAATTTACAAAGGTTGACTTCTAGTTTGTTTTTCATAGATTTTTTGGCAGCATTAAATCAAATAGGCTGTCTAGATAGTGGAGCTGTGCTGAAATTATATAGCTCGATATAGCCATTTTTAATGGATATAGTTGTAGGTGGCATTCATCAAAATAGATTTATGTTAATTCTTCTGTTATTTTATAGGCCTAAAATCAAATGTTAATAGTGTATTTTATACGTTGTAATCTGCTTTTCCTTTTAGAAAGGCAAGGTTAAAACTATGTACTTAACCCTTTCAAATAAATATTATGAATCTTTGCAAAATAATGTACAAAAAAACCCAAGTGAATTAAACAATATGGAAAAGTTAGGCTAAAAACTAGGAAATCACATATTGGAGATCTAGATCTCCAAATGCAGTCTTTCATTTATACTTCTGGCAGAGATATAACTGTGCTATTTAATTTCAGTCTAATGAAGTTCAGTTATATCCTTCAGATTTCCAGTTGCTATTGACTCATCGCGAATTTCAGTCTGACATCCAGTAAAACTGTAATTAATAAAAATGTTTGTGAGAGGTTCCCAGTTGCATTCAAGCATTATTGTTGTGTTGACGAATAAATATACGAGAGATCTTCTTAGAACAGTTTGTGATTCAGGAGAATATTGACTTCTTTAGGCAAAACCACCTCATAAATACTTGCAGAATTTTGACCAGGGAGAAGAATCCTGCACTTGAAAACCAAATCCGGTGTAGAAAATGCACGTTAGAAGTGTATTTTTAGGGAGTCCTCACAGTGATCCGCGGGCAGTTCTTGCCTAGTCAGTGGCTGTGAGTGGCACCATCTTGGCTAAATAGGTAACTGAAGTTTTAGGTGTCCCTAAGGCATATCCAAGGCATGGACGTTTCTTCCCTTTTCTCATGCCTTCTGTCTTCCCTCGACAAAGGATTGAAATCACTTCCAAGAACAGGTAGAGAAATATTATCTGAGAAGAACCTCACTCTTTCATCTAAGAAATAATCTTAATCATAGCTAGTCATCTTGTTTGAAAAATCTCAACTATGACCACTAGTTTGCTTCCAACGTGCTTTTTCATAGACCTGTAAATGTAGTGGCTGCTAGTAAAGCCATATGTAAATTTGAGATCCGTGAAAATTCCAAATTTCATGCTACTGGGGAAAGTTTCATTTTCCCTAGGAAAAATAAACTGCAATTGCATAAACTAGAATTTTTGTGAAGTGCTTTCAAGAAGTTCAGGCATTTTAAAAAGTCCCAAAATTACTGTGTCATCTTTGCCCTTTGTTGAATTTTTAGGGCTATAAACCTCCAGATGAAGGTCCCTCTGAGTACCAGACTATTCCGCTTAATAAAATAGAAGACTTCGGTGTACATTGTAAACAGTAAGTAACATGAAAACTACTAACTGTAGCACAAGTTCTCAATTTTTGTCCTTAGGTTAGTGATACATTACAGAAGAGTACATTTCTTGGAGTGTTTCAAATCTTGAAGTTCTTTGTTGCTTTAGCACTGTTGGTTTTTTGAAAAAGTGTTATTGTCATTTATCAGGAGATATTTTGAGGGAGAACTGTTTCAAAGATGAAGGTGGACCTGGTTAAAAGCTTTAACAGTTGATTCCTGAACACCTTTAAGTAATGGTGCTTTCTTAGGGCAGGGAGGAAAGGATCAGATGTAGATTTAGCGGCAGGGACAGGGAGGCTAATGTGTCTGCACTTCTCAGTAGTGGCATGTGTGGTGCATCTCTTTGTCCTGCATGGCTGGGAAGTTTTTCCATCGCTGTTTAAGATTGTTTCTGTCTTTGTTAGGATTGGAACGTGCAGCTGCTTTGAGGATAACATCAATAACAGGAAGAATTACTGCTTTTTCTCTCCTGCTAGGTTACTTTCCATTAATTAAAAAGGTAGTTTAGTTTTAACCATTCTTTCTTTAACTGTTCTATCTCCGACCACATGTTCCTCACTTCATACCTACATTTACTTATTTGGCGAGGCATTTGTTCTGCCACGTCCGTCTTCTTATCTGGTCCAACTTGTGGCAGCGCACACGTTCTTGCTGGTTAAGCTAAGGTGGGGTGGAAAGTAGAGGCAGATGTTGGAGACACAGTGTTGGCAAAGAACAGCTAAGGAGAGATGGACCGCTTCTTTCAATAGCAGCTTGGTTTCAATTCTACCTTCAGATATTTGACAAACACTACAGCTTAAGCATCTGTGTACAGAGAACTTGAAGATCTCATTGGCACCGGTGCTGTAGGCCCTTGCATAGTTTTTTCAGGGTTATGTTCTTCAGTATGTTACAGTTGCATGGAAAGTCTGACCCTGAAGAGATGAAGAAATTAAAACAATTGGGAATTGGTCTTCCTATCCAGTTTGAGGAAAAATTATAGCAATAGTTACACAAAAATCTTGTCCTTATAAGTCTGCCATTGGCCATAAACCCATGCTTTTAAGCATGAAAGGAGGATACATTTTATCTTTTCTTTTTTAGAAGTGGTCAGTTTGGGAGAGTTTATTTGATGGTTTTATTGGAGTTGGAAGTGCTTAATAGTTATTGTTATAATCTCCGTCTCAGGAAGTTGGCTTCTTATATAAGCCATTTCTTTTCATCCAAACCAAGAAAATATTTTCCAGTCTTTCCTAAGAAGGAAACAGCAGTTAGGCAAAGAGAGGGAATTAAAACTGGCGATTTGTCACATTACTGAATTACTGATAATACAAAAGACTGGAGTAGTGGTGTCCTCTCAGTAGTATGGGTAGTCTGACTAAGAATTAAAAGTTTAGGAAACTTGAATGATGATCATAGAACCATAGAATCATTTAGGTTGGAAAAGACCTATAAGACTGTTGAGTCCAACTGCAAACGTAACACTGCCAAGTCCACCACTAAACCACGTCCCTAAGCACCACATCTACAGGTCTTTTAAATACCTCCAGGGATGGTGACCCAACCACTCCCCTGGGCAGCCTGTTCCAATGCTTCATAACCCTTACAGTGAAGAAATTTTTCCTAATATCCAATCTAAACCTCCCCTGGTGCAACGAGAGGCTGTTTCCTCTTGTCCTATCATTGACGCTCATGAGAAAAAACCAACCCTTACCTCACTACAGCCTCCTTTCAGATAGTTGTAGAGAGCGATAAGGTCTCCCCTCAGCCTCCTTTTCTCCAGACTAAACAACCTGAGTTCCATCAGCTGCTCCTCGTAAGACTTCTTCTCTAGATCCTTAATGATTCTGTCTGTTTGGAATGCCAGTGACTACAAATTGCTTCATAGTAGCAGTGTGCATAATCTTAGTCAAACTTCTCTCCTTTAATTGTTGTTCAATGCCCAATGTGTAACTGCTTCTATTGAATCTTTTTAAGTAAGTTTATTACACTATTCCTCAAAAAACCTTGGATTTCTAATTTTGAATCTGCCACACATCTCTCTGAAGAACTGATTTAGTACCTCATTTTTCTCAGCCTATGTGAAATAAGGGTATTTGTTTTATCACAGAAATATTAAAGTGTGTTGGTAGATTTTAAAGCATTGTTATCTCAGATGGAATTTCTTACAGAAATGCCAAGCAAAATAACTTTCCAGAGAAATCAAGAGATAACAGGATTATTGATAACCTGCTCAAGAATTCCCTGATCAAAATGAAGTTTACTATAGCTCTTTAATGTCGCTGTAATTCACCTACGCTAATGGCTTTGCGTAGCTCAGCTTCCTATCATCTGCTTTATCATCTCTTGTGAATTCAATAGCACCACTAAAGCCTGACTTTCAGAATAGGTGTGGTAGAACATAAGATTATTTGTTTGTAACGTTTACTGCTGTCAAATATTCCTAATTGAATTAGAGGTGCAAAACCGCAGTCATCTGTAAGTAACAATTATTACAGTATTGAAGATCCTAAGCATGAAGCGGGGCATCATTGCATTGCATAAGAAGTTGTTAAGAGAATAATTAAAAAGCCTTGCAGTCTCATTAAATGGAACACAGCAGTATGTGTGGGGATTACGTATACCTGTATTAAAGCTATATGTGAAATACTTCTGGAAGATCTTTTAGAGTTAGAATTGAGTCTGGGGGTAACTTTTTTTTATTGCTTAGTGTTTTGAATTTTTGAAGAGATTTGCCATTGATAAGGATTTTTTGCGATGCATGTACTTCGGGTGTCACAGCCAAACAAGACCTACTGAGATGGAAGCTTATTTTGTTTGCATGGTTTTTTTTAAAGGTATTATGCTTTAGAAGTCTCCTACTTTAAATCATCTTTGGATCGTAAATTGCTTGAGCTTTTGTGGAACAAGTACTGGGTGAACACTCTCAGTTCTTCTAGTTTGCTTACTGTAAGTACCATAGAATGTTATTATGTGCGTATGTTAATTCATTAGTGCTGAAAGCCAGCTTCTACTGTAGAATGCTTAATGGGACACTGGTAGGTATAGATCCATATGAAGAATCTATTTGTCAGATTAAACAAGAAAGGAAGGTTTTCCTAATCATAAATAATGAAAGGTTCCTTATAACTGCTCTTTAAAAGTAGAAGATGGGAATAACTTACGTTTAATTTTACTGAGTTCTCTATATGCTTAGATTTTGTCTTAAACACCTTTTAACCTTTTATCTCTTTACAGCACTGTAATGAATAGTATGCCCTAAAATAACGGTATTGAATAACTGAGCACTTAATTAAAAAAAACCAAACACCAACAAAAAAACCCAACTAACAGATCTGTTGAAACAAGGTTGCAACAGAAATACTGCAGGTAGACCTTCAATGTAACAGCTTAGCATCAAAACCTTCCTTCTGCAAAAAACAATTTTATACCTTTTCTCTTGGTCAAAACCAGCTGAGTTTTACTTACTCTTTCTTGGTTTCATAACTTAGGGTATGGAAAGTAATAAAGAATGCCCATTTCGGGCTTTAGGTATTGAGCATTTGTCAGACGTTAAGCTTCTGTTCTGTCAACCACCAATTGTGCCACTCACATCCTGTATCATTTCAATTGCAGATATAGGTTAAAACGTACAGTACTACAGTCTTAAAGGCTCTTTTCAGATTCTGTTTATTTTGTATATAAATGCTTGAACTTATCGCTTAGAATTCAATATGTTTATTGCCTTCTTTCTCCTAAGAATGCCGACTACACCACTGGCCAAGTCTTTGATTTGTCTGAAAAATTAGAACAGTCAGAAGCTCAGCTTGGAAGGGGCAGTTTCATACTGGGTTTAGAGACTCATGATAAGAAATCAGAAGACAAACTTGCAAAAGCAACAAGAGACAGGTAAGATAGTGCATTCTTGTGTTCTTTCCTGTAAAAAAGTGTTATTTTGTTTTTAAACTTTTATCATGCCTTTAATTGTAACCTACTGATTAAATTGTAACCTACCAAGATTATAGATAAGAATTATTAGATTATAGGTAGGAATGAGACACTGCAAATATCCCCAGTTATTTTTGAAAGTTTAAGAAAAATATTGCCTTTATTAAACCTACAGTGGCTTTTGAATCTCTGTTTCTGGAATAAATTCAACTGTAGTTTATAGTTTATTAAACAAAAAATCTCTGTTAAATTCCATCAGTATACGGCAAACCAAAAAAGATGTTTTCTGTCAAATGCAAATGGTTGCATTGCTAGAAAATAGCACATTTTATGTCATTAATCAGGTTTAAACTTAACAGTAAAT
Organism: Dromas ardeola; assembly: GCA_013398915.1. Classification (NCBI taxonomy): domain Eukaryota; kingdom Metazoa; phylum Chordata; class Aves; order Charadriiformes; family Dromadidae; genus Dromas; species Dromas ardeola. The sequence goes on from VYZM01021011.1 coordinate 115,317, forward strand.
AGAATTATTATATAGAACATGATTTTAAGAACTAGTGCTAACAGTCCACTAAGTTTAGTTTACACTTGTTGTAATACTTTCACTCACTTAAAAATCAAGAAATCCCATTTTTTCATTTATTTCAATTTCACTTAATACAGCTGTTTTCCACAAATGAGGGAATTTTTTTTGTTGTTTTGTGGTTTGGTTTTGTTTTTAGGAAGTAGATTACAGAAATTCTGGCCTTTATATTTAGCTACACTGTCTGATAGCAAATACTTTCTATTATTAGTAAGTGAACTGGGTGTACAGCATAATTTCAAAATTGTAGTGTTTTCCCGCAGTGTTCCTTATATGTTTGTTGGTAATCAGCTCTTATTTTTTTGAGCTTTGAAATACAAAAGTTGCTTCTCTCTCCCAGTAGTCTTAAGAACGATACACGTGCTTAAACTATCTATATAATGTTATAGTCACTATTTTTCTAAGTAAAATCTTTAACAAAGGGTAGTAGTATCCAACAAGTCGTACAGTATTCTTGGGTTGTTCAAGAACATTGTATTTGGCAAATTCCAGACTCTGAAGACCAAGAAGTACTGCACTCTGCATGCTAGTACAATCTTAGGTCCATGTGTGGAGAGCACAGGTCTAACCTGCATGCGTTTTGGGAGTGTTCTGAGTGAGATATAATTCCATTTAATAAGGAACAATGCTGTAGAATCCCTTGGAACAGACTGCAGAAGTTGAATAAAATCTGGGATGTTGTTCCTTTGGGGGTCGATTTGGAGGTTTTCTGGTCCTCTTCCTCATCATTTTATCCTGATCCATAGAACAGTTTTCTTGTATTCTCTTCCCACCACCACCCTGCTTCATGTTAGCGTTATGTGCCATGGTATAAACTTTACTAAGGAACTGATTTTTTAAATACCAGATGAGCAGTGAGTTTAATGAGAAATAAAAAAATCAAGAGACAAAAAGGAGGCCTTGTTGTGAAGAGATTGATTTATAAATAAATTACTTGATTTACATGTTGCCCAGTACAACTCAGGTGAACACAGGCTTTGCTTTAATAAAGGGAGAAGTCAGCTTGTGGTGGACAAGCTTTTGTCCCACAGCAGTTGGGGAATACCTGCAAATACAATATGGTCATTGTTAAATAGAATAAGAGTTGCTGTTGTGCTAGTGTCTACTGTGCATTTATTTCCTCGTTATGGAAAGTTAACAGCTCTTACAAGTTTTCTAACAAACATGATCAAGTTGAGGGGGGGGCTACTTCGTAGAAGTTAGTACCCATTTAGACTATTTTAGTTGCAGAATACATTTGCAATGTGTTACTAACTCACAACAGCCAGGTCAGATGATACTTCCCAGTTCCTGTAGTGAAACAGTTATAATAGCAATGCTTTAAAGACATGAGAAGGATGGAGTTGCTGACAAGTTTGGTTTGATTTTGATCCCTATTTGGAGTTCCATAATGCTGGCCGCATTTTATTTTCACTTTACTCTCACATGCTTACAGTTATTCGAAGGAATAACTCCTCTGAGTATATATTATTTCTTTCAGCATTTCTAGAGATTTTTCTTTTCTGTTTTTATTTAGTAATCATTAGTAGTTGTAAGACTGGAAGGGATTGTTGTTCGTAAAATCATAGAATGGTTTAGTTTGGAAGGGACCTTAAAGATCATCCAGTTCCGACTCCCCTGCCATGGGCAGGGACACCTCCCACTAGACCAGGCTGCTCAAAGACCCATCCAGCCTGACCTTGAACACTTCCAGGGCTGGGGCATCCACAACTTCCCTGGGCAGCCTGTTCCAGTGCCTCACCACCCTCAGAGTGAAAAATCTCTTCCTGATATCTAAATCTACCCTCTTCCAGTTTGAAGCCATTACCCCTTGTCCAATCACTACATGCCCTTGTAAACAGTCCCTCTCCAGCTTTCTTGCACGCCCCCTTCAGATACCGGAAAGCTGCTATAAGGTCTCCCCGGAGATCTTGTCATCAGTTCTGCTTTCCTGTGTAACAGAGGCTACTGTAGTTCCCAAAATGTATTTTATCACTTTTACAGATGTGTGTTTCTCTTCAACTAATAATCTTTCCTGAAAAAAAAAGATAGTGAAGACTTGTGCAGACACCAGGACAATTGATTCAGTGGCACCTAAATCACTTCTAAGAAATAAGGTTGCAAAGTTCGCTAAAGGATGATAATGGTATACCTGTTTTAGGAAAAACAATCCTGTAAGACTGCATAAGGGGGCTTACACTTGCCTATATGTCTTCTGTTACTGTACATACACATTTCTAAGAGCTGTTTTCTGAGAGTACATATGCATTAGCCAAACTGTGCTTCCTTTGCCTAGGATTCCTTTGTCTATCTAGTAGTAATTTGTCCCTGTTCTCCATGCCTTCTGGGTTGGTACATTTGTATATTCTGTTTTGAGATGTTTTTATTTGTTAGTTTGACACTACATCCCCCTAAGCCAGGCATGCAGGAGGAAACTTGGATCAATAGGAATCCTCTCAGCTGTTTAGGAGTTTTGCACGTTACATATTTTGACTAATAACTGATCAGCTCTATAAACTCATCCTTTAATATTCTCTGTAGTTTCTCAGAGGATCTATGGTTATTGTGCACTACTGGCCTGGGGTTGGGCAAAGAAGATAAGGTAGAGAATAGTGAGAGCCTTCAGGTACTGATAACAGCTGGTAGCTCCATTTCCTCAGGGATTTTTTTGTTGTTTGTTTTTTTTTTTTCGGTTCAGATGACCACAGAGCTCACTTGCTATGGTTAATGTAAGATGTCCTAAATTGCCAGACAAAGAAGTTTTCTGGAATTGGTCTTTGTGTGTATAGTGCTCGTCAGTTTGCTTTTTAAGTAACAAAAAGCTATTGGCAACAATGGCTGAATTGCTGTGTGTGACTTTTCCTTTCTGGACAGTTGTTAAGATTCATGGGGTTATGGGCACCCTGAACTTCCAAAACAGCTGAATGTCTTCAAATAAAATGACAGTTCAGTTCAGTGTTTGGCCAACATTGAATTTATGCTTGTTTTTCAGCTGCAAGACCACCATAGAAGCTATACATGGATTGATGTCTCAGGTTATTAAGGATAAACTTTTTAATCAAATTAATATAGCTTGAAGTGCATCACCACCTGATATGCATCTCCAAAGCAGAAAAAGTCATGGTTTCCTTCGCTTGGACTTGTTCAATTTGAGAAATGAAGCTGAAGTGGAAAATTATTCATTTAATTTGTAGTACTTTAATATTTCCCACCTGTCTGACCGGTTTTACAGAATAAAATGTTCTGAAATGTAGTGCAACTTTTTGTTCTTTATCATAAAACACAACCAGTTTGGAGAATTGTTCCAAAAGTAAAATAAATGTGACTTACTGGATTTTGCTCTTAGGTATTTATCTCGATTATCCAACTGCAATAAAACAATTTTGAAAATGAGTGAGTGTTTCAGAGCTTGAGTTTTTTGGCAAACGTTCATCTCCTCTTAGTCTTTTTCTTATTATTCCATAGAGAAGTTCTGTCCACTCAGCTAGATTAGACAGGTAGCCTATACAGTATAAGTAGTTTGTTTCTCAGATTTTCATTTCTGTGTTTAATTTTAAGAATTGAAATACCATTTGCTCATCTTTTAACAAGTTATTAAATCTAATGGAGCCTTTCCTGATTTAGTTTTACTGGTCCGGCCAGAAATGGCGTCTTCTCACAGTGATGAAACGTTAATGCATGATACAACAGTATTTTATTTCACACTTAACGATGGACATTTTAGATTTCTAAGTTGTCAAGTAACGACCAGTTCTGCAGTGAAACTAATAATTTGTTTCTATACCATTATTTATTATTTTTCTCCTGGTCACCTTCTCTTGCTTGTCATAGTAACTTGTTGCATGCAAAGGAACAAAATGAAAAGTTATCATCTCTGGAATACGCATTAGGCTAATTTAGGGCCACAGATACTAAAATGCATTAATCATAATTGCTGGCATACAACATGGGGCTGCTTGCGGGGCTGATCTAAGTTTGTTTTGGAGGCTTTCGTACTGCATTTCAATAATTCAAGATGTTTGGATTTCTTTTAAGTTTTTATCCTTAATCCTGAGTTTCCTGGGGTTTTTGGAATGTTTACTTTTGGGATAACTTACAACAGGCTTTATACAATATACCGTTACGCCTTATACCTTAAGTAACTGATATTCCTTTTCAACTTCAGCTCTGCCTTGATGTGGGTTTTGTTTTTGTTTTGGTCTGGAAATTTTAATAGCTATTACTCATGTGGGGCTTTTCATCCAAATGGATTCCAGTGTATTTGAAGCTAAGATGCAAGTTCTACAATGGAAACTTATCATTCAGCAGGGAAATGCAGATACCCTGAAGCAGAAATTAATCAAGTATTTTAAAGCACCAACATTCAACAGTATAGGAAAAATATATTTAATCGGAGCTAGTAAAGTTGAGATAATTACCAGATGTGCAGTTTGATAGGAGAACAATTTTATGCTACTTCCAGCATGGCAGCGGGGAGGCAGGAGAAGAAAGCCGTGGTATTTTAATATTCAAAGCTATTAATTTTCTTGGAAGTGGCAGCAATAGATTTCTATACAAGCAAGCACAGTACAGAAACCCACAGCGGTACCTTTTAAGTTCAAGGAGGACCCAGCAAGTGTACCTGGCCAGTAACTTCTACTTATTTTTTTCCATGGGTGTTTGTGAGACTTTAACATTTTAGCACACAGCCATTGTCACGCTCAACATGTGTTTACATGCCTATTAGGAAACATAACCTATGTTGCCACTTTATAGAATTCTCCTTGCATAACACGATCCAAAAAGTTTTGGACATCTTGTATTTACCTGAAATATAAAATAATAGTTTAATCTCATATTAGTCTATTTAGCATATTTAAACTGTCATCATTAGTGACAGCAATGAGCTGAAATTTCATGCACGTAGGCTCAGACTGAATGGTTTTAGTCAGAGTTGGCTTTAAAGTACCAAGTTGTTTTATAAATTCTAGCGGTATGAATGCTGATGTAAACAGTTGTCAACTGAGTTACGTGTGTTGCTACTTGCTGAGCATATAGTGTTATAACTCAATTTAAAATCGTACATGTAGCGTGGCTGTACCTGTGGCCTGTATAGGATCCTTTCTGCGGTGTTCAGGAGTCAAAAGACGGATGCCCTTGTCTTTGATCGGACATTTTTAATGCTAGCGTTATTCCAAATCCTGCCTTAACTGAGATCAGAATTCTATGCATTGAAGGTGGTTACCACAAAGAAGTCATCCAATACGTACACAGACGCACATTTATGTGTCATTACGCCTGTACAAGGGTATCCTAAACAATGGAGAATCATTAAGGGATAGAAAGTACACCTTAATTCTACCAAGTAGTTTTGAGACTTTAAAAATATTAGGAATAAAGGTATTCTGGAGAACAGTACATGTTGTATATCAACAAATACAAGAATTTGTTCTTCCACATTTGCACCCACTTTTTATTTAGAAATTATTTTATGCAAATGAGTGCCACAGGTAATTATTTTGACAGCTAAAGTAATCCAGTACATACGAAAGCATATGCAAACAGGTTTTAGTTAGATTTGAGAGACAAGCATGCATACAGAATTCCAGAGTGCCTTTGACATTTTAATAAATAAAAATTAATTCAATTATCACAGTTAATTTCTTCATCTAACACTCTTTACCAACAGATACTAACATTATGGAATGCTGAAGATGCTGAATGGTGTTTGAACTTCTTCCCTCTCCTGTTCTTCTATTTTTCTTTTTTCAAGTTGTCCAGTATGCTCACCTTTCTTATGTATCCCAATTGCATTTTTAAACAATTTATACATTTTAATCTCAACAATCCAAAGACAGACCACATACCAAGGACTAAGCTGTAATTTCTGATAGAGTACCACTTTGCCTTTATTGTGCACAGGCTCTTAGAGGAGCCTTTCAGATTTATTCTGTGATTACTGGGACAGTCAAAGATGCTTCATTGTCCTATCAGACCTCCTTCTCCTTTGAAGTTCCCTTCAAATGGTTGGTAGGAACTGGAATGGCAGCTCTTATAAATTAATTTTCTTGCCTGAAGATTGAATGGTTGTGCTTCTGTTGCCACATGGAAATAGAAAAAAAAAAAAGACAATTTTTCTTGCCTTTTTCTTTTTTTAAATGTACTGAATGGAGTAATGCAGCTGTGAGAGACTGGCTTCTATTTCTGTTCAGCTGTTGTCCTGTCTCCCAGGCTACCTAAAATGCAAACAGGCCAGAGAAGGTAAGGGGTTATGGGAGACACGCTGCTGCTTGGCCATCTGTTAACAGCAGCCGTAGGAGTGCTGCTGTGGGAAAAGCATGTGAACCTGGCCACTTTTTTACCCATTTTGAATGGATCTAGTAGCTTTATAGAGTATTTCTAGTTCTAATAGCGTGGCATGTGCTGATGTACAACTTTGTTTGCCTTACCCTCCACCTTTATGATTTTATTAGTTTTTATCGTATCGTCACCTCAGCCTTCTCTCCACATCGAGAAGTTTCAGCTTTTTCACGCTGTTGTTACAAAGCTGCCGCTTTACCCACTTGATCCCTTTAGCTGCCCCCTGTGCCATGTCTCATCCTGCTTTGTACTTGACACGCAGAGCCAAGATTCGAGTGCACCACAGTTTTATAGGGGGGCAAAATAGTCCTCCCTTGTTCTCAGTACCCTTCCTACTGACACCCAGTGTTTCGTTGGCTTATTTGGTTGCTGCTGCACATCAAGCTGATGATTTCAAAATCTTAAAAACTGCTTAAGTTTGAATTGGTAGGTACAACTCTGGAAAGCTTTGTGAGGGCATGGTTCGGATTTTCCCAAGGTGCATTTATCCGCATCGAAGCTCCTCTGCCGTATTTTTGCTGACGCAGTTTTGTGAGATCCTTTTGGAGTTCCTCACCATCACCATTTGACTACCCAGAAGAGCTAAGTTACTAGCTGAAAACTTTGAGGTACTTAGTTATCTTTAACCCTTCGGGGTTTCATCTGATTGACGTGCTCATTTCAGAGAGGAGTTTACCCCAATGATACTGACTGTATTTTATAATGTATTGCCATACTTTTGGATAGTAAAGTCAAATGCAAAAGAATTGTGCTGTCTAACAAAATTCAAGCTTGGGTTGTCTTTATAATTCAGTACAATGTCTAGCTGTTGTTTCATATTCTGAATATCCAGAATACTGCACAGAGAATAGTAACTCAACTATAGGAGAAACTTTTGAAAATAAACACAACATGTTGGAGGACAAACGCTGAATTGCAGTGATTGTAGGGAAGAATGTTTTGCTCTCTAAAGGCTGTACGCTGGAGAAGGAGATGGCTTCAGGCCTAGTGCAGGAATGACAAGGTGCAGATGTAGGTCTCACGCATGCACAAT
>VYZM01021011.1:131595-160237 GCA_013398915.1 Dromas ardeola
CGAGAGCGTGAATGAGACGGCCGAAGGAGCTGTGGGATCGAGAGGGATCACACAGAGCCCCCGCCGTGGCAGCCCGGCTCTTCCTCTGCTGCTAATGCTTGTTCTGGCAGAAGGTCTAAGAAAGGGCTCCGAAAGGTGTTTTTATTTTAAAAAAAAAAGCAAGAAAGAAACATACTTCTCAGTAAAAAACCCAATGTCCTTTCAGCTTTCCCTCTCCCCCCACCTTTTTTTTTGGGGGGGAGGGGGGAAGCAAACCCCAAAACCCACATGGGGTGACAAGGGGGAAACTCCTGAGCTTCAGCCTTGCTAAGTAAGTAAGGAAGTTTCTGCTGTCTTCACAGTTTCAATCTTTACTTTACTTCAGTTTCTCATAAATGTAACACTGGCAAGGAGGATTCTCCGTGCCGTGGTTTATGTGGCTGCATGAATTTTAGTATTGGGGTCCTTTTTGCTGTCTCCTCAGTTGTTTTGATACGCTGATGCGGGACTATTATCTATTGGCTAAAATACATAATACACATTGTATTATGTATTGGCTAAAAAAGCAGTTGTTAAGTTACATTTGTTAGGGTATTTTTATCCCCAGACTGTTTACACATCCAGTGCGAAATGTACGTCCTGCCTTCCCCCCTCCATTCCCCCATTTATAACCTCATTTGGAACAACGTCCAAAATTTTTTTTAAAAAGTTTGTACTGTTGTGAAAGCCTCTGCAGTATGTGTCAGTGGCAAAAACTGGGTTTTTCACTGCGCGTAACAAAAGCTCATGCAGATGTGTGCATGACAAAAGGGCTGTGCAGATATCTAAAGAGTACTGTAGCTTTATACCACTTCTTACGGCCTGTAAAACCTGCTATAGTCATGTATTTTCTAACTAATAATTAGGTTATGAGCTGCCATTAATTAGTTAGTTATATGTGAGAATTGCTTCTGCTGTGGACAATTGTGCTTATACTTCCATTTGAAAAAGACGAAGACTAAGGTACAATTTTCTTAAGCACACTGAAACAACAAATCACATATAACAATGTGTTTTAAATGTTATTTAATACTTTAAAAGTCTGAAAAAATAACAGGAAGAAAGGAGTAGATTTTTATAAGCAGCAAAGACTATACATAAATGTGTCACTGTAAGCAAAAAGGGAATTTGTGAGGAAACATCAGATTTGAAGTATACATGTAAGCTTTGTTGAAGATCTGGGGTACAAGTAGTATAACATTTTCCTTTTTGTTTTTAAGGCATTTTATAAAACTAAGTACAAGAGCACGTGGAATACACTATTAAAAGGAGCAGTTTGGCCTATTACAGAATTATGGTTCGACTAACAGTGGACCTGGTTGCTAAAAGCGTCAGTCACAAGAATCGCAATGAAGAGGAATTTGGACAGTATCTGCGAAAAATAACTCATCTAAATTTATCAGATAAAAATATAAATGCAATTGTAAGATTTATTTTTCTTTATTCCTTTTAACCTGGCTACTCAAGTGTTTTGTAGCACTGTTATGAAGAGTTGTTTATCGTTGGGGAGGCAAAGGAGCAAAGTCAGCTTTCTATTTTATAACAGCTATATTATGTTTTAACATTTATATTGACTTGCAATTAAGCCTTAATAATACATCTGTTTAGAAACATGCTTCAGCATTCCCTGCTGCTATTGTGTGGAACACTGCTTGTATGTAAAAGTGTTTAAATGGATTTTAAATGTGTGCGCATTTGAAATGTGAAAATAGTCTTTCAGCTGTAACTTTTCATATAAAACATCAAAGCAGGTGACTGTAACTCCAACAGTCTGCAGCATTTCTTATTATCATCCTGACACTTTTTTCTTTATGTGGCAAACAAGAAGGATATTATCAGGACACTGACTATTTTTGCCATTAATTAATTAATATAGGAAAATCCATGTAAGCAATTACAAAGAAAGATAAACTAAGTGCTAAAGCAAAGTATTTTTTGTAGTATTTCACAGAATTATTATAGAAATCTGCATCTCTAGAAAAAAAACAACCAACAAAACAATTTACTATTTTGATTATTTCATACAGTTGCTACACTGTAGGGGAGCTTTCAGGACGTCACCAGAATGGAAATGATAACTCCACTTGCTTACCTCTTTAGCCACTTAAGAAAGCGATTATTTCAAATTAAGCATTTAGACCTGACACTTTTCCTATAGAATATAGTCAGTCTGTTGCCATTGAATCAGTAGATGTTGGGCTTTGACAGCAGTGCTGTAGCCCTGTTGAAATCTAGCTATAGTGTTCTTGGAGACTTTAGGTCTGAGGTTAACAAACAAAGTTCATATTTTCAGCAACAGTTTGTTTTCTTATTTAAAGACTTGTATTTATTGATGGTTACCTTTATAAAAATGCAAACTGTGTAATAGAAGAAGTGTAAGGAATGAATAATTTTGCAGATCCGGATTTTTTTTTAAAGGAAGTAGTAATGACATTACATACCATTAAGTGCAACACTCTTTTTATTCTTGTTAATGCCATATTTTTTTCTAGTCTTGGGAATTTTACAAAGAGTTGTTAACTCGCAGCACAATCTTTTCAGTCTATCTGTGAGTTATTCCTTAGATTTCAGAGGAAGTCTGAGAAAGGAAAGGGGAGTTCAGGAACAGGATACAAGCCAAATGCAGTTAGCAAATTTGGACTGGTGTAGTGGCTTTTTCAAATTAGTCAGGTTAAAATCTACATTTTTTTTTTTTAAATTGCTCCCTGGGGCTTATTCATTTAAAAAATAATCCATGACCTTTTCATTTTCAAAGACTAAACCTGCAAACTTAACCCAGTCCTCCTTCATTTGAGTTTAATAATAGGAAATTTATACAGTTTTCAGTAAATCCCGAGTTAATTCAAATCCCCTCCAGATAACAGAGCACATTTTGAAATTGCTGAGCCCTAAACAATTGAATTGTTGTGTATGGTGGATTTCTGCTTTAAAAGTGTGATTTCAGTCAAGAAGATTAAATAGCTTGTTCTACATGAACCAGATCCATGCAAGCAATTGGGTTTATTCAGCCCACTCCTACGAACGTGCATAGCAAGTTACTAATTTGGTTGGTCCATTTGATTAGGACTTGTTCATCAGGTGCCGCAGAGAAGTTTTACAGAAACCCTTATAAGAACACGTGACCTTTTAGTTTTTTAAGAGGAATACATTCAAAGAAACTTGACATTTGAGCGGAACTTAGACACGGAAGTGTATTAAAATACATTGAAGTGCAAGTTTTTGTATAAATCAGTATTCCTTTGCCAAGAACTGGTTTCCATTGCATCACTGAAGTTTGATGGAAAGAACTACACTAACGATTGTGCTTTTCAGAAATCCACCTGATGAAGGCAGTGAAGGGAATGAAGAGTTGTGGTGAATGGAGTTAAATCCAGCTGGTGACCAGTCACAAGTGGTGTTCCCCAGGGCTCAGTTTAGGGGCTCTTTCTTTTTAATATCTTTATCAATGATCTGGATGAGGGGATTGAGTGCACCCTCGGTATGTTTGCAGACACCACCAAGTTGAGTGGAAGTGTTGATCTGCTTGAGGGTAGGAAGGCTCTTGAGAGGGATCTGGACAGGTTGGATTGGTGGGCTGAGGCCAATGGTGTGAGGTTCAACAGGGCCAAGTGCTGGGTTCTGCCTTGGTTCACAACAACCCCATGCAGCGCTACAGGCTTGGGGAAGAGTGGCTGGAGAGCTGGTCAACAGCCAGCTGAATATGAGCCAGCAGTGTGCCCAGGTGGCCAAAAAGGCCAACAGCATTCTGGCTTGTATCAGAAATTGTGGCCAGCAGGACTAGGGAAGTGATTGTCCCTTTATACTCAGCACTGGTGAGGACCCACCTTGAATACTGTGTTCAGTTTTGGGCCCCTCACTACAAGAAAGACATTGAGATTCTGGAGCGGGTCCAGAGAAGGGCAACGAAGCTGGTGAGGGGTCTGGAGAACAAGTCTTATGAGGAGCGGCTGGGGGAGCTGAGGTTGTTCAGCCTGGAGAAAAGGAGGTTGAGGGGAGACCTTATCGCTGTCTACAGCTATCTGAAAGGAGGTTGTAGCGAAGTGGCAGTCGGTCTCTCCTCCCAAGTAATAGCCAACAGGACAAGAAGAAACAGCCTCAAGTTGTGCCAGGGAAGGTTCAAATTGAATATTATCATGGAAAGGGTAACCAAGAATTGGAACTTGCTGCCTAGGGAAGTGGTTCAGTCGCCATCCTTGGAGGTATTTAGAAGGCATGTAGATGTGGTGCTGAGGGACATGGTTTAGTGGTAGACTTGGCAGTGTTAGGTTAACGGTTGGACTTGATGATCTTAAAGGTCTCTTCCAACCAAAACAATTCTATGATTCTAAGTCACACAGGATATGATGCACCTGCTGATAATGGCTGTAGTCCGTATCTTCCGTATGGCAGAACAGTAATGATAGATTTCAGTCTTAAATCTATGCAGGAGATGATTGCTGACAATCAGTTTTTCTATGAAAAATAGTTGTTAAAAGTGTTTGTTAAAGATGAAAATGTATAAATCGTGCAGCACAACTTAAATATAAAAACAATCAACAGCTTCCAGAAGCAGGCAGTGAGTGAACTCTATGTAGCATTTATTTGTTATTTTTTATTTCAGGGTGACCTCTCTTTGTGTAAAAATCTTAGAGTCCTGTATTTATATGATAACCAAATCAGTCAAATCCAGAACTTGGACTTTGCTTCAAATATAACACACCTTTACCTTCAGAACAATTGTATTACATGTATAGAAAATCTCTCATCGCTGAAAAACCTTGAAAAACTGTAAGTTGAAAGTCATGTATTTATTTTAATAGTAAAGAATAATTATTAGACTAAGAAATTAAAAAATTATGTAGCCAGTGATGTCCTTTCATCTCTTAAATGTTGCTTTTCAAATAAAAGTAATTCCTTATTATTTTTTTCAACAAAATGTTCTATGATATAAGTAAAGTGATGGCATATCATCTTAACATATTTATCTTCATTTAAATTGTTTTCCTTTTTCAGCCATTTAATAATAGTAGCAATCTACAAAACCCCTAAAAAACCCTTGGATCTGTTAGCTGTTACGTTCTACTCGCATGCTAGTTTATTTACTTTTTCTATTATAATTTCCAAGTATTATTCAATAATACTTAAAATATTTAATTTTTTTAATATATTGAGGCCTTGTGTTAGCTTTTGCTTTCAAAGGATATTAAATCTATTTTGTGTACTATTCTGCAGGTATTTAGGGGGCAACTGCATCACTGTAGTAGAGGGTTTGGATAAATTAGAAGAAATAAGGGAGCTACATATTGAAAGTCAACACCTCCCTCTTGGTGAAAAGCTTCTGTTTGATCCAAGATCCCTTAGGTCCCTGGCAGTAAGTACATTTTGAGAATTTCAATGAGCCGTTAATCAGTAGATCAGTATTTTTAAGAGAAGTGATTAGCACTTGATCACTGTGCGTTTTCCTTTTCTGCCAATTGGTGTCATTCTTGGGAGACACCCATCCCAATTCTCATATGAACAAGGAGTCCAGCAGATTCTACTACTTCATTTATTTTTCTGTGGAGGATGGAAATGGAAATGAGAATAGAGAGGGGAAGTAAGGAAATGTGTAGATGCCAACAAAATGTGAATAAACTAAAAAAAGGGTAGGAATTTATCACAGTTATGTTAGTCTACTTAGTTTGTACTGAATTTGTTGATACTTCTCTGATTTGATTGTTACATTAGTTTATTTACTGCCTCCTGTATTTCTCTAAAGAATGCAATGGCAAAAGGTGCAAACAGCTTTTTTTCTGGATATTAAGAGCAACATAATCAAAAGCATTCAGTTTTAGTTCTGCTGTTTTTCTGTGTTGGTGTATGTCAAGATTTCAGAAAAGTCGGCTTTTGAAGTTTTCTTTCAACAGGTTAAATTCTCGGTAAACATCAAATGTTTTGTTGGAGTTGTTAAAATATACTTTATTTACTAATAGATGTAGCTCTATACTAAAAAAAAATAAAAATCATCTTGCTGTATCTCCCAAAGTGTTGTCAGGGTTTGGTGAGCTTTTTTTGTGAAGATTAACTTTTTAGTGAGTTCTTTTGTCATGTGTGTATCGTGAACATTTGACCTAGCTCTAATTCTTGCTGTTTTGAGATTAAGTAATCCAAGTCATGTATTGCCATTTTCCTTTAATAGAAATGAGCCATTCCTGAGAGAGCACTTTTACTTTGTTATATAGTTTTACTTCGTTATATAGCTATAATCTCCCTAGGGTAACTCATATACTTCAGTGTTTTTCAGCATCCTGGCCTAGAGTCACCAGCATTTTATTCTTCATGGCTTTTATTCATGGTCTTTTGGTGTTGTGGGTTGGGTTTTTTTTTTTTGCTTTTTAAGAAACACTTTGCATTCTTGACCGTGTAACATCTTTGTGGAACTACACGTAGAAGCATTCTGTTTTTATCTTTTGAGTGCTAATGTTTTGTCCCTGTTTAAGACATCACTTCTGACTTCATCTTCTTCTGTGTATTTCTGGCTCTTAATGCTGTCAGAGATAAAAGAGCCAAAAACATGGGGCTATATAGCTCTCAGTGTACCACAAGCAAATGTTCTGATGACAATATCGTGGATCATTTGACTGAGGAGATTAAGTTTATGCACTATGTGTATCAGGATGATACTGATAATTTCTGCCTGCAATGTAGATCTTGCTCAGATTTTAGAAGGGGGTTACATTTCTTGTATACACTGCTGAAACAGACATTTTCTAACTAATGGTAAATCCTATATCTGGTATAATTCTAAATTTACTGGATTAGGTGCCCTTTTTCATCTTCTAGAGATATAGACTTCTTGTTGCTTTTACATGAAACAATATTTAAGTATTTCCTGAGATAAACACATGAAACAGATTTATTTTTTTATCTATCTAGAATGTAAAGATCTCTCTAACTATTGTCTGTTACAAAAGGCAAAGTGCATTGTGTGACTCACTAATGTTCCAAAGAAGGGGCAAGGAACAGCAGTATGTATACCGAGAGATTTGTAGGATCAAGCCTGAAAGACAAACAGCATAGTCCAGCTGTTAAATGGGACTACGTGGGTATCAGATGTGGATTTCAGCTCTATGCAGTTCAGATGTAACTTCGGAAATGGCAGTCATTTTCTGTGTCTGTTTCGTACTTCCAATGTAGAGTTAGTAGCACTTGCAGAACTCTAAAGCATTTGAACGTTTTTAGAGAAAAACAAAAATTCTGTATTCCTGAAATAATTGAGAAAAAAAATCTTACTTTTGTTTGACTTCAAAACCAAAATAAACAGCATTTTAGGACAAGAGCGAAAGCCAACATAAAATTACATGTGAGGTATGTGGTAGTTGTATTTGCGTGTTTCTGCTTCATATATTTGTTCTTCCTTTAAGAGAATTTTCTGCAAGAATTTACAACTGGACTCATTCATGGCATGAAAAAAGATAATTTTCTCTTTCTGCATTTCTTCCTCCAGAAATCTTTGTCTGTGTTGAACATCAGCAATAACAACATTGATGAATTAGAAGAACTGGCAGTTTTGGAAAATCTTTCTTATCTTAGAGCAGTTGACAATCAACTTCAACATATGAAGGTATTAAAATAGAGATTTGTTCTATTTAGTATGGGTGATAATAAGTTAGTCAAATTCATCTTTATCACTAAATAGATGAGTAAAAATAAACTTTACTTCTGCAGTTACTGAACCTCTGACTTTCCAAGCATGCTATCTTTTCTCATCCAAAAATCTTGTTGACATTAAAAATGGAGAATTTGGACATCCAGGATGTCCAAATGTCCTTTAATCCTATGTAAAATGGCAATTGTGCATGCATCTATCAACTGAGTCGTAAATGCATGGAAGTTATAACTGTAATATAATATGTCCAAAATGTAGTGTTACTATGTATATTTTGGCCATCTGAGTGACTATCAGTGGCTTAATTTGCAAAGATGACATGGGCATTGTTTTTTAATTAATTTGCAATATTTTACCATATTTCAGTTTTTAATTCTCTATTTTATTGTAAATAAAAGCTGCTTCTTGGATATCAGATCATCTAGCTGATTTTGCAGACATTCTAATATCAAAATGACTTTTTGACTATTGTTACTGGAGTAGCGTAAGAAGTATTTATCCTTAAAGTACACACTGAAATTTCTGTCATAATTTCTGCTAAGGAAAGGCACGTCTTCATAAACAAGAGCTCTAATTTCCACAGTAGCAGCTAAAACAAATGAAATAAAAGTATTTTTGCTCTTCCTTTTGCAGTAGTGAATGTGGTTCAAACACAATGTTCTAGACTTACAATTTCTAGCTTATCCTCTCAAAAAGGAACAGGAGTATTGGCCTTGTCACTTCTCATTATTTTTATAAGTTATGATGTCTTCTATTTCTTGACATGAAGAGCAGTTAAAAAAATAATTTTAGTGTCATTTTAGTAACTGAATATCAAATTTATGTTGAACAGTATGCTGACACCATCACTGCACAGTAGAGGCATGGAACAAACTTTATAAATGACTTAATAAACACTGTTTTCATTTAATATAAACCATAGGATTTGTGTTCTGCTTTTTTTGAAATTTTTGGGTTTTTAATTAATAAATACTGAAATGAATTGTCTTAAATGGTACCCCAAATCACCAAAATAAAGCCTTGATTAAAATAAACTCTTCCATTACTGGTTTTCATATACATTCTATTTCCTTAGAAAAGGTAACTTTCATTGGTTAGTAATTATTAAAATAACTATTCTTATTGTGTCTTAAAACACCTAATATCTTTTACGTTAAATTTGGCAGTTCTGCTTACTAATGAAGAGATTTCAATATTTTGTGTGCATAATCTATCAATGATCTAGATCAATATAATTTATTTGGACTCTTAATTATTTACATTTTAATATTAAGAAATGTTGAATGATACATTTCTTTTTTACTAGAGGATTATTAATGTGTCGTATTTCAAGCCGTGTTTCTGGCTGGCAGTTGTGCTTGAATTCGTATTGAAATACAATTCATGTAGGCTTTTGCTGGGTAATTAAAACCATATTGACTGTGTTGGTTACATCAAAATAACAGTTTTTTTAAATAGGTAGTCCCTCCAAAGTTGCCCTTTTGAAAAGGAATCCTTTTCTAAATAAAACATATTACAGTAAATTTTTTTATTGTCTTTTTTTCTTTCTTATAAATACAAAAGACTTCAGTTGTGATGATCTTAAAAGAAGATTGTCTTACCAAAAAAACGATTATTTTTAAGAATAAGGATGCCAGTTCAGAGACAGCACTTTCAGTGTCTCAGAGGAAAAAAATAGTATCTTCTGAAACAGAATTAAGGCGAGGACAAAAAGACTGCATTACTCAGTAACTGTGTATATAATATTTAATCATTATTAAATTTCAATATTTTATCATCAGGAAGATCAGAGTTAATATTTACCCAAATCAAATAGACATTTAGATTTCCATATTATACGGTCACAGTTTTTGAAAAATTATGTGGGGAACATTTGAGTTAGCTGCTGCTGCTGCTATCAGTTACGCTTGGATCAAGCTCCAGGAAATTTTGAAAGTGACTGTTCTGTGTGTTTTCTAAACAATCTCCAAGTTTTGAAAATATGGAGCAGATAGGGTATTCCTATTCATATCTTTGCAGACCTGTAAAATTAATGACCATATTGAATGTGTCTAACATACAGCGTAATGCAGCTGGATGTCCCACTTCCCAGCTACAGTTACTGTGTTCTAGAGATTACCTTTTAGTAGGTTCTACTTATCACCAATACCAATTCTTATTTAAATAAAAAAAATCAACAACAAACTGTTGAAAAGGCAGTAGCCCATGCAAAGTATATAAAAAAGTCAGTTTTCGCTCTGTTTAAGAGGCTTTAACTTACAGTGAACATCTAGCAGGAGAACAATCTTATACATCCACTAACTGTTTAAAAAAGAATAGCTGAGGGAAGTTTTGAGTATGTTATGAGGTTTTTTGCAACCCTTAATTTCATGATTCCGTGGCTTACATTATTCTATGACTGTGACAGCTTGATGGATTTTAGGGAGTATATAATTGTACTACACATATTTAATTGCTTCTGGTGGCTGAACTTGTTACACACAGTAAAGGCTCTTTCATTGCCACACAAGCTGCCCCCATTCTCCTCCCTCTTGCCCCTCTGTTTTCAAAACTCTGATGTATGCCTCTTTTTCATGCCAAAAGCTGTATGTCCCCTGATTTCCCATTCCTGCATCCTCATCATTGCCATCAAGAACATCCCCAGGAATGCCTGGCTTTGTTCAGAGACTGTGGTGGTGCTGCATGACCACCAGAGAAGTGTCGGAGAGCTCTGTACCCAGCTCTGCTTCACCAGGTGGGAAGAAGAGCTGTGGAGGAGCCACCCACGTCTGAGCAGGGCTGGTCAGCATCAGTGATCTGTGTAGCAGAGGTAGATGGCAGCAGGAATAATATGTAATCTTTGCAAAAGAGGGAAATGTGAAAAGCATAAGAAATGCATGAAATACAATCTTCTCATGTAGATTTTTCTCACTTTTGTATAATTAGTATAATTATTTTATATGTAAACATTTATCTCAGTTGTTTCACATCATTACAAAAACCCATACTCCCTCACTTTTCTGCACTGCCACGTTGATTTCAGCATAGTTGAAAATTAGGGCTAGTAAATTCAAGCACTTAAAGTTTTGGCTAATTCAGGACATTGTTAGCATAATTAACAGACATCAAGGCATATGACCTTGTTTCACATGACTGAAGTTTATATAATGCAGTCTGAACAGTAGACAGAACAAAATTAAGTAATTTTTCTCAATTCATGCAAAATAACTTACTATGACTAGCTACCACATGTAAAAAGCATGTCCCAGGGCAGTTATCAAGAATATAATTGATTTCAATAGAATTGGCTTTTCTTTGTTTGCTATCATTTGCTGCTTCATTTATTTATCCTAGCGAGCTTCTGGTTTACTTTAGTCAGGTTCACAAGGGCTTCTAGGCTGCAGCGTATTTGGGTTGGAATACTAATGGAATTTTTTAAAAACACTATTCCTATTTAAAAAACCCGACAACTATTCCTGTTTACAAAAAGCCAGACTCTATTACTTATGTATTAATTGCATTAGTTTGGGGAAGATTATGACTTGTGTGAGTATTTGGATAGGTAGAGAAAAGATAGCTAGAAATACCTATAAAAATCTGTATTTCCTAAGTCTTTAATTTATTCAGCCTTTGCCCTGTATTGATTATGACAAGAGGATATCACAAAAGATGAATTCATTCGCTTCAGAATTGAGTCAGGAACAACAGAAAAATTATAGATTTTCTCAAATAGATTATGACAGGTAGTCAAAATGGTGACAAATTGCTGTCTGTAGATGTAGTTAGGGCAGTTGGACTAGACGTTTCCGATAAAAACTGGAGCATACCGGTCAAATACCAATTCTTAGATGGCCATCGTTAATTGGTAAGAATGTTATTGCCACCACTACAGCTGCCTACTAAGGCACTTGCCCTTCCCCCCTGATGGAATACAATTTGCTCGTCAGTATTTTGTAGCAGGCCTCAAAGTGATAGCATGACATGATCATTTATCAAACGGAGACTGCCCAGAAGAGTGTCTGGTCCCTCTAGTCCAGCTTATTGAAAGGCTGGGAAGTGAAAGCACTTTATTAGAGACAGGAAGGCAATGAACAACTAGAGCGTATCGAAAGGGTAATCATATTTCAGCACAGGATTAGTGTGCTCTTAGATAAACATACACTGGAGTAAGCATGTTCTGGGTCATTTATCAAGTAAGTAACAGCTAACAAAAATCTACAGGACCCTTTGAATACATTCATCAAAGTTAAACTGTACACATTTTATTTCAATAATAGACGATTTTGTGTTGCAAAACTATTACTTGAAAAAATTCTTTCTAGTGAAATCTAGAACACATTACAGATTTCAATGACAATGCCTGAATGCTCAGGTAAGAATAAATGAATACCCTCGCTAAATGCTATTTCTTTTTAAATAGGCCTAGCCCAAAATATTTTTTCCCAAAATTGTTGTGTCTTTGATTAAGTGCTAGCACCTAAACTGGGGGGGAGTGGTTATCATAGTGCTATTCTGATACATGCTGATAAAGCTTTGCTGTGTAACATTACAAGATTTCTCAACATTTCTTCATCTGGACTGGTCCTCAGTTTCTTGCATTGTTTTATCAGTCTTGCTCCTCACAGAACCTGACTCTCTATTTTTCTGAAAAGACATTGTCATCACTGGATAACAATAGATGATAGATGGTATCACTGTCATCATTGATAGATGAAAAATGACACTGTTTGGAAGTGTGAGGTTGTGCTACCAGTTCCTCTTCCATGTGATTTTTCGAAACGTGCATTCTATAACCCACAGAATATTCCTAGGAGGATTTTCTGCCAAGGGAGTAGAGCCTGCAAAACCAGAATTCTCCTTGCTTGCATTACCCAGGTGATTTTCTAAACTGGAAGGAGCTAAGAGATACCTGCATTGCTAGATTCTTCTTTATTGTGGCATCAAGCTACAAAATTCTAGACTTCACAGTTTAGAATCTGTCACGTCGTGATTAGTAGATTTTTTCCAAATTATTACAATTGTAGAACATAAATTCTCTCTCCTTTTGTATTCACATTGATTGTTTTGAATCCCTGCTTAAGCTTTTCACACATAAAAGGAAGCCTATCAAGAATGGCAGTTAAGTGAAATTTTGAAAGTATTTCAGAGAGTAGGACATCTGAGCAGAAACGACCAATCTGCTAAGCTTTGCATCCTTTTAACTTGAATTTATTGTATTTAAAAGACAGAAGAAGTTTTATTTAGGTCATACTGCCCTTGGGTAACTAGACAGAAACAGAGATGGAGAAAGGTGTATTTCAAAAATTTCACTATTTGGGCCAATACTGTAACTGACCACCCACAGTTATGTAGGGGGGGGGATTACTGTTTCTCCCGGTAAAATACAGTTTTACATATATATAAAGAGAGAGGCAGCCTACTGTGGTTTGCATGATTTTTAGCTTTTTTAGTCTGTTCTTTCTTTGTAAAGCATTTATTCTTCCACAGTTTTTTCAAAATGAGTCACTGATACTCTAAGAGCTCTGTAAGACCATGGGGATGCATTAACAGCCATTATGTATCATGGGAATTTTTTGGCTGGTAATTCCTCAGCTTTAAGTGCTTATAAGTGGGATTGTAGTGGTAATTTTCCATAGCTGGCATAACTGTATCCTTAAAAATACAGAGTTTTCCAACTGCATCACCGTTTCCTCTGTGCAATTATGATATATTCAAGGAATGCTACGCAGAACTCTATTTGAAAATGCACGTTCTTAATGTGTATACTAATACATCAGTAGTTTCACTGAAGCTATTTCTGGGTGCAGGATTTGGGCCTGGCAGAACAAATCACATTGCTATTGAACTTCATTCTGCAGGAGGAAAAATAAGCACAATGCTCTCTTCTTGTATCGATTGCAGGATTTGGAGGTTGTATTAAACAAATGGACAAAGCTACGGAGACTGGATCTTGCAGGAAACCCCATCTGCCACAAACCAAAGTACAGGGACAGGATTGTAGTACAGTCACGGACTCTAGGTAAATAATAAAACCAATCGCCAGCCCAAAAACCCACCCATAACACTCACTGTTTTAGAAAATAACTGATACATTAATTGTTCTTCAATTTCACTATGTATGTAAACACAATTACTGTCATATTTATGTCAAAAGATTAATTTTTAATTTATGTACAGGTAATGTCGCTAAAACTGCTTATGTAATCAACTAACTGCACAAACTCTGTTGCTCAGCTTTTGCTATTAGTGGTATTATTCATTAGTTTTAATAATTGATGATCAGCGAGATCGTTATAAGACAATAAGACTTTTCTGTGTTCATATTCCAGATGTTGTGAAACTGATTTTCAAAGATTAGACTTAAGTTTAGTCTACTTCCCTATCAGCCTGTAGTAGTTGCTTAGGTGTTTCAGTTGTACAGTTACAGCTGCACAGGTCATACCTTCCTGTGTTTTAATTTGTTATAAAACATTCCTCTTTAAACATAAAAGCTGTTTACGCTTACGTTATGAATATATTTGTTAATCTTAACTATACTGTGATGCAGTTTACGTCATTATTTTGAGATAACTTTAGCTTAATAGGAAGCAACTTAGTCTTCTGTATGCAAGTATTCATACTGTAGAAACAAGTAAAAAAAATCTGCTCATTTTTTACTTTTTTGGATAAAGTTGGCAATTATCTTAAAAGCTGTAACTACAAAATTTGTTTTTCTTAGTTTTCTGAGAGTAAAAAATATTGGCCATTAAGAGAAAGAAAAATCCTACCTGCACAATGAAAATAATAGGGTCTTAGGACAATTGTAATGCAACCTAAATTTGTAGCCAAATGAGGTATTTCATTTGGTCTGACTCAAAAAATGCAGATGCAACCAAGCCAACATAGAGGATAAGCCTTATGGCATCAAAGGGAGTAGAGTTAATCTTACAGGGTCAGTCTGTCTGTCTTCACGATCAGTAGGATTCCTTGATGGCTAAGCCATGCAGGTTCTCTTTTATCCTGAATTTCTGCAACTATCTTGTATAAGAGCACACTTTTTCTTCAGAACTTTCTACAAGGTGTTGCATGTTAACTGAATGTGAATATATATATATGTATATCCCTAGAAAGTTGTAAACATAGCAGATGCTTTCTTTTGTAATTAAGACGCATCAACTCACTTTTGCAGATAGTTAAAATATGAATATCAAGGTGTATCGGACTTTTTTTGCCAAAAGACTAAAAGGAGAAAAAAAAGATTTGAAGAGAGCAAATATAGACCAGTATACATTACGTACAGCTTTTTACAGCCTTTTCGTTTACTTTGGGTATCATCACAGAAAGTGTTCTTTTCTTTTTGACAGAATCCCTTGATGGGAAAGAAATTAAAGAAATGGAAAGACTGTTCCTAGTGAATTGGAAAGCCTCCAAAGCTGCCAGGAAAAAAAGCAAAGAAAGAATGACAAATGAACATATGGTCTATCTACATTTTTGTAAGCAAACTAACCAATTACTTCATGATTATTTGAAATATTATAGAAACAATAAAATAGCAGCTAACAGTAAATATACTAGGAATGAGATTTGTACTGGTGGTGAGACCGAAGCACAAGAGTAGAAATTGGACTTTTCCAATATAAAATTTAATTTTAGAACTAGTTCATGTGGTGTTTTTTTCCTCCCATCCCAATCTCCCAGAATTATGGAAAGGAGTAGCTAGTGCATTTTGAATGCTTGTAAATATTCATGATTACTTTACATATATTTAAAAAAAAAGAAAAGTGTTGGGCATTCTAGAATAAATATGCATTAAATACATCAGACTTTTGAAATCTATTTGTTGATACTTACTCATAATGAGTAATAATAAGCAATAATTTGTTGATACTTTATCTGTGTAAAATGCCAGGCCTTCACAAAATGCATGTCCTGCAGAAGTAAAAGTTCTAAAGTTGGAAATAAATAAAAAGTCTTGGAAGAAAAACCTAAAAGAAAAGGCAACAGGTTCTTGAACAGGGAAGAGAAATTAGTTTTGAAACTCAAGCAAAACCTGAAATAGACTTTGACATTTTTAAAAAATGTGGGTAGGGGTTGTTGTGGCTATAGAGTTGACTGCAAACTAAAACATAAATGACTTAACAGCATGTCTTGCCATCTTGCAGGATTTGGAAACTGCAAATTACTCAAAATGGTTTGTATGACCACATTTATAAAATAAAATTGGTGGCAGTAACATGGCTGTTTTCAGAAGATAAACTCTGCTATGTAACTTAAGGGAGAGACTGTGTTCTTTATAGCCATACAATCTCAAATTATTAATTCATGAAATCTCATGAAGAACAGTTATTTTTGAAGACATGAAGTGAAAAAGCACTCAGCCCGTCAGCCTCAGCCCCAAGGAAGTTGCAGTCTGCTCAGCGTTTGGAAGCCATACGTGAATGGCAATGGTTCTGACAGCAATATTCTGTCTTCTGAATAACTACTGATATAAGGAGGTGCTACGTATTTGAATTTACTCCCTTTCAAAATGAATGAATGGGAATACCTACTTTAACATTTACCTTCTTCAGTGTTTGCAGCACTTTCCATAATTTCATACAAAGTTTTCCATTCTCAGTTATTAAATTAGAGGCACTTTACTATAAGGCTTATTATTTATAAGGCTATTATTTCTATAACAAGATATATCGGAACCTGTGTTCAGTCATACTGACTATTAAAATAGCTGTGGTTTGATTTGGGATATTGAATTAATCCTATTTCTTTGTTTTCTGCAGCTGACTTTGAAGCACCTTATCCTATTCCCTTTCACTACAGTCCATCTGTGAAAGAAAAAACAAATTTTTTAGCTTTGTCAGAGATGCACAAAGTTGAAAGAAAACCTTTGCCAAGAATCTTGGGTAAAGAATAAGTCAGATGAAAGTCCAGGTATGTTCCTCAGACATCTTCCTCTTAGTTCTGTTGGTTATTGCTTATACAGCTCTTACTGAATCAGTTGGAAAACGAGTACATGAAGGTAGAACTTCATCTGAAATCAGTTTCAGGGTTTTTTTAACCCTGTTATATTTGTTGTCTTTAATTCTTTGAAATTCAGACAGGATAATAGATTTCAGTTTCTGGTTATAAATCAGTAGACTAGCTAATAGTAATAACTTTACTCCAGTGTTACCAGTTTCTGTCTTACCCATTTGATTGTAATCTTCCACAAAGGTAAAACAGTATCAAAGTTAATTCTTGGAAGTACAGTTACCGTCAACAACAGTGGTGAAGGCTAATCCCGTGCATAGAGTAATACGCAGGAGGAGAAGCAATCACTTTTCATCATTATAGCTTCTAATAGACATGTTCCAGTGTATTATATACGTGAGTGGCATTTTCCTGTAGCATCAGCTCAAGACTGAGATAATCAAGAAAGAAACTGTGATGTGTGTGCCTTACAGACATTTAGACATTAGATGAATTTAAACAATGCAGAGTTTCGCATATGTATTCCTTACTCACATAAGCAGCCTTGTGAACTCCAACGCAACTGTTTGTGGAGACAAAATCTGCTCATAGGGATTTGCAGGTTGGGACCTATAGTTTTTCCAGATTTACCTGTAGTAATAGTTTAGTTTAGTTCAGTATTTGGGACCTAATATCACTCCTTCCAGATTTTTAATGCTATTTTTAAGCTAACTGGCTTATTATTTATCAGCTGTACTGGCTAACAAAAAAATCATCATTTATGCAATGCTGTAGATAAAATGAATAAATAAATTCAACTGACACAGGTATTCTTTTGTAACTAAATTACTAAATGTAGTGTTCTATTTTACATTCAAATCAGAATTTATTAGTATGTTTGAGAATTTAACTGAGGAACATTTAATACTCTTTTATTCTTCACAACTTACCGCTTCCCATTCCATCAGTTTTGTTCCTATTGATTATTTGTTCTGATTAAAAATAGCTGCCTTTCCCTTGAGAAGGGAAGAAGAGTTACAAATCACAGAGCTGCTCTCTTCCAAAGTATGATTTTTGTTCTTCATATGACAATGGATATATTCCAACCTAAAAGGAAAATGAACTTGTCATGTATGTGCCCATTCTTGATTTTTTTTTCCTGCTGCAGAAGTGGAGAAGTTTGAAAACAAGAATTGCGGGAACAATGCCTAGTTAACACAAAATTGTACTACTACGTGATTATTTTCCAGTGAAAATTAGAGGGATACAGCCATTACAGGGATACTCATGCCATACAAACATATGTTTTTTTTTCTTTTAATTCCATTGTAAAATGAGTTTATCCACATGCTCAGTGTTCTGTCAGCCTGCATTACATCTTTATTAGCATTCTGTCTTTTGGGCCAGGCTGAATAAAACTTTTCATTTACGATTCCCCTTAGTTTTAATAAAGGATGGAACACGCATGTACAGCACCTCCCAGAAAGTTATTTTCTTCAGTGTAAGAACTTCCTTTATCTCCTTTGAAATAAACTATTCTGATACTACTCGACTATGTTAAAAAGCTGTCCAGTTGTTGAGCTTCTTTGCTTGACAAAAATTTTCCACAGTATTAAGCTGGAGTACAATCCTGGCCCTGTTGAAATCCCTTCTTACCCTAGAAAGGCAAAGATTGCATCTTCCGTACTTGATTGGAATGAAATGTCTATATTTGTATCAATTTACATTTACAAATGAAACAGTTTGAGTGATTTTGATTTTTTTTTTCTATTATTAGTCTAGAAGATTTTACTCTCATTCACAAAAAGGTTGGAATAAACTACAGTCAGATGACATGCATTTAATCTTTTCAAAAAACATTTAAGAGGGATTTTTGTCTTGAATGCTAAAGGTTGCTGTACATTACAATTTCATGTGTAATCACTGATCTTGAGACGTATTCTAATCTTGTTACTAGTGGAATTCCACGGAAACCAAAGAGTCTTGGGAATTAGAGGTTTGTGAATTCTTTAAAATGTTTTTTTTTTTCAAAAAACCCCAACAACTCGAAATACAGAAATATTAATTCTCAGAGTATAAGCAGATATGAAATAATGACAAATCACAGTATTCCCTTTCCAGATCCTGTAATTAGGGATATGCATAAATGTGCCCGCATGTAAAGCGAGGAAATCTTGTCAAACTGAACAAATACCTGTATTGTTTAATTGAAATTCAGTATCGGACCAAAGAAATTAGCGAATTTTAATCCTATCCTCTGTGTTAGTCAAATAAATTATTCCAACAGATGTTTCCTCTTTCCCTATACATGCTAGGTGATGTTTGACCTTGGCAACTGAAAAACAGGCATTAAATACCTTTTTAACCTACATCTAAGATCCACTGAGGATTGCATACAGCTTGAACAATGAAAAAAGCCAGTTATTGCTAGATCACTGAAATATGTCATTAATCTTTCTTTTTTGATGATATAAAAACAATAGCAATTTTATATTGGATTTTAAGTTAGTTTTGAATATTTAGAGAGAATTATGGATATTGACAGGAAGTAATTAAAAGAAAACAAATCACTTAACTATTTTAAAGATACCTAATACCTTCCAATGGGATACACGATTATTAATTTTCCTGGAGTGGAGAAGTTGTTGAAATTTGGACGTTGTAAACTTAAACTATAACCAGCAGTTTCTGCCCACATTTCCTTAGTCATGGAATTAAATATCGTAGTAGGCTTGCAATTCAGAATTTGGTGGGAAAGTCACCTTTTGTCTCTCCAGCATATGCTATGTAATTGGCTATATAGTAATATCTTTAAATGTTACAGTCAGCATATAATAATTACACTGCTTTGTGACAACTAATCATAAGCCACTGTCCTCGCCACCGTGCACATCATGTGTAGCTTAAGTTCTAGTTCACATGGAAAGAACTTGCAGTGAGCAATGTTAGTTCTCACTCTTCTTCGCTCTTCAGCAGGTGCTCTTATCAACATTGTATTTATTTTATTAAATATTTATAAAAAATGAGTTGAGGTGATTTGTGTGGTCTGAAATCTCTAGAGTAATGCATATTTGACAACAGGCAAGAATGTACATGTTCTGCTTTTGTTTATATGAATTTAACTGACATTATAATAAATAGAATTATTAAGGCCTATTATATGACAGTTTTGGGGGGAGGGCTGATACTGAGATTATAATGATTGTATACCCAAAACATAACTTTTACAATCATATGTTTATTACTGAATGTAGTTCCTTCATTTGAGAGGGCAGTGGGGGAATATGTTACCTCCGGGTAACCCATATCTTGTTATCTTACTGGATACCAATTTCAGCAAACTTCCAAAAAGTAAAAAAATAAAAATAAAAAATTCAGTCTTGGCTTCAGAAAAAGGAGAAATACAGAGTTAAGATACAAACCAGTGCAGTTTTAGCTGTGCACCCTAGAACTGGTTTTAGCCACCGAATAGCCTACAAGGACTCCAACTGTATTCAGAATTAGGTGCATTAAATATTTGGAGATACCAGCTGCAGCACCTGGGCAGAGCTGAGAGCATGTTTTGAACAGAGCCGGAGTGCCTTTTCCAGCAGTTACAGCCCGTCTCACTGCCTTTCCTTGGTGGTGGTGTTGAAGGAAAAATGCAAGCATCTCCTCAGTGAGGTCTAGAAAGTATCAATCAGCAATTAATGATGTGGGCTGTGAAAGAGAAATGTAAGGAATTTGCTTGCTGTTGAATTACTCGGCCATGATATGGGATATGAGAGGAGTGACTGTAATCACGGAATCACGGAATTTCAGAGTTGGAAGGGACCTCTAGAAATCATCTAGTCCAACTCCCCTGCTAAAGCAGGATTGCCTAGAGCCCATTACTCAGGACTGCATCCAGACGGGGCTTGAAAGCCTCCAGAGAAGGGGACTCCACAGCCTCCCTGGGCAGCCTGTTCCAGTGCTCTGGCACCCTCACCATAAAGAAGTTTTTCCGTGCATTTGAACGGAACTTCCTGTGTTCTAACTTGTGCCCGTTACCCCTCGTCCTGTCACTGGGAACCATTGAAAAGAGCCTGGCTCCATCCTCCTTCAACCCACCCTTTAGATACTTGTAAACATTAATAAGGTCTCCCCTCAGCCTTCTCTTCTCCAGGCTAAAGAGTCCCAGCTCTCTCAGCCTTTCCTCATAAGGGAGATGCTCCAGTCCCTCAGTCATCTTTGTTGCCCTCCGCTGGACTCTCTCCAGCAGTTCCCTGTCCCTCTTGAGCTGGGGAGCCCAAAACTGGACACAGTATTCCAGTTGTGGCCTCACCAGTGCAGAGTAGAGGGGGAGAATGACCTCCTTTGACCTACTGGCCACACTCTTCCCTATGCAGCCCAGGATTCCATCGGCCTTTTTGGCAACAAGGGCACATTGCTTGCTCATGGATAATTTACTGTCTACTAAGACCCCCAGATCCTTCTCCTCAGAACTACTTCCCAGCAGGTCCACCCCTAACCTATATTGGTGCCTGACATTCTTCCTCCCCAGGTGCAGGACCCTGCACTTGTCCTTGTTGAACCTCATTAGGTTCTTCTCTGCCCAGCTCTCCAGCCTGTCCAGGTCACACTGGATGGCAGCACGGCCCTCTGGGGTGTCTCAGCCACCCCTCCCAGTTTGGTATCATCAGCAAATTTGCTGAGGATACACTCTGTCCCCTCATCCAGGTCATTAATGCTAGATAAAGTGTAAGGATGAAGAGATGAAGTGAACTTCTGAAATTAAATAGCGTTGCTAGAGCAGAGCTATTCGAATGGAGATCAGTTGTAAACAGTTTCTGGCTACTGTGGCCCGTGTAAGGTTTTGGTGGGCAATTCACCAATTTAGTGGTTGGTTCCCTTTTTTCTGGAGGATATTCACAACCTGCAGTGATGAGTGTGAATGCATTTGTAGGACCATAATTAATGTTACAGTATTTTGTATCTTCATGGTAATTTCTGTATCCATGCTAACAGTCTTGCTGAATTAATTCAGCTGAATGTGGTGCTGAATGATTCTGCCCATGATACTTCATAATCTGTTTAGAAAGAAAAATACAACTCTCATTACAAACATGCAAGATTATGTAGAAACAGCATTATCTTCTCTTTAAATTTAAATTTCAGTAGTGATAATTAAAAAAATAAATAGTTTTAATATATGCCAAATCTGTAGTACTTAACACTGCAACATCAGTCAACATCCCAAAGACAGTGATAAAAACCATCCCTTTTTTGGCCATGAATTCTGCTACTTACCTGAAGCCTACTGATTTGGAAATTATCCTTTCTTTCCTATGTCCATGCCTCCCCCGCTCCAGCACTCCGTGCTGCTGGCTGTGCCCAAAACTGGGAAAGAGAAAGGATCTGAAATACAGTAACAGAGCACATGTACTGATAGACACACACACACACACACACACCCCCGTGCCCTTCAAAAGAATAAATGCGTTCTCAAATGGCGGAGAGGGCAGTTTGCCAGCTAGACCACACGTACTCCTACGTGTCTGGATGGCCAGATACCATATAGCCACCTTCTTGTCGGGAGGTATACGCCTGCTGATTGGCAAGCTGGCAGGAGGACCTTTGCTCGCATTAGTCTGCTGCCTCTTCCAGGAGATACGTGCTTCTTCCCAGGCCTTAGAAGACCAAATGGCATGTGCAACTTGTCAGCCAGTCGTGGGTCAAAAAATTACCAGGGAACCGATGAAAAATATCCTATTTTTCTTAAATGCCACATTAAAACCAGTGCAAAGTGTAAGTTAATTTAATGCCATATTATTTCTTTATATATGCAGACATAAAGCAGTGCATAGAACTTGCCTGTGATACAGCTATAAAAGCGACACAATCCAAAAGTTCTGAGATTGGGGCAGAAAGGGGAAAAAAACAGCCAAAAAACTGAGTCAGTGTTCAAGATGTACCCGTTGATTTTTCAGGATGAGGATTCAGACATGTGATCTTAATACGGGAAAGGATGTGATTGTCATTCAGGGTGTAACTGATAAAAATAAGGGATCTGAAAGGCTTTTCCTTGTTTTTCTTACGATTTTTGATACTGGTGTTTTGTGCAAAGTAGCTATCCTGACTAACAGAGCTCTGAGAGGAACCAATTCATATGTGAACCTGCTTATTTACAGTCACTAAATGATAATTGATATATATTGTGACTGTAAACATTACATTTTACTTTGCCAGGAAAAAAAGAAACCAAACCAGTGAGGTTTTAAATCATGTGGCCTTGAAGGATTCTAGGAGTTCACTGCTAAAAAAATATGTATTTGAAACTTGCCTCTTCAGTCAAATAACACTGTAACCAGAGACTACAGAAATGACTGACTACATCTTTCTGTTCTCTTAATTCTGAGCAGAATTAATTGCTCCATCCAAACCAAGATAAATCAGAGCCAGCTGTGAAACGATCCATGTAATAGACTAATACTTCAATTCAGAAAGAGATCTGGAGCAGTAAGATCTTCCTTTCTTGGAGAGTTAATACATTGGACTGTCATAGTAATCACTCATTACATGTCCAGTAAAGTTGGGTATAATCAGTTATGCAGTTTATAGTAAAATGTTTTGGAATAAAAGACTGAGTCTTATCTGATTTCATTTATATAAGAAATTGCTTGGATTACTCCTAAGATTTTGTTTGAAAATTATCAGTATTTGCTACAAATTTATGTGGCCAAAATTGTTGCCTGTGGAAAAAGATGGTCAGTTTTGTAAGGAGGGTGTGTATAATACCCCAGATTGTCAGATTATGTCACTTCAGATTAGTCTGCCCTCAGGTTTGGCAGTGGGAAAAAAAAAGGGCTTTCACTGCATCAGTTGACATCCTCGCAACAGGTACAGACTTTTTTTTTCATCTGCAGCTTTTGGCGACACAGATTATAAATTTTGTAGAAATGTTGTGTGGTCCTGGGAAGCGTTAATGAAGCGAGAAGCGATAGGGGCTTTGGTGTGGTTCTGGCGTGAAGTTCTCATCTGCCTCCTCTGATCTCTCTGCTGTAGGTTGAGGAGGAAGCTGAAGTAACAGCAGAAGTAACTTGAATTCTAAAGGCCAGAAGCTACAGGATGGGAAGATTTGGCCATTACTGGATTTTTTTTTTTTCACATATCTTACCAAGAAAGATATTGGCATCTCTTTGGATATGTTGTCTGTGTCTTTGTAATCTCAAAAGCAGACAGAATGGAGTATGTGGAATTTAACACTGCCCTTGAAGAGCATTCAGAAAAGTAAGGTGACTGCCTATTTATTTAGAAGCAATGCTTTGTATTAAAAGCATGTAGAAACACCAGCACGTGGTAGGCTACACCGGTTGCCTACTTCTTAAACTTCTTGAAGGAGCTGGTTTTAACCTGAGTCTCACCTATTTTGTGGCCTGAATACCCGAGTTGCTGCTTCTTTCCATATATAATACTCTTAGCAATTGAGCAGAGGCATGCTTACAGTCTCTTAAGTCAAGAAAAAAGGAGCTATTAGCACATGATTTTTGAGATCTGTAGTCCTAAAAAATAATTTCCATTATTTGGATTTTTCCAAGTTCTGGTGAACAATGTGGAACAGTTAGGAAAGAAGGCACAAGAAGATTACTGGTATCTGTGCTTATTAATTTTTTGATTGGGACGCTACACATTAATCTTACTTCAAATTCTGCTTTTAAGTAGCTGGGACTTGAGTTTGGCTGCTTTGCACTATTTTGAGTAATTAAATGAATGCTCAAGACTTCTGATACAGGAAAATTCCAAACGTACAGATGAAGAAAGGAAAGCCCAGACTGTAAATTGCCCCTGGAATAAAACCTTTCCTAATGGTGTTTCTCTGTATGAATGTTAGCTCAGCATCTTATGCTTGAGACCCTCTCTGAGATAAGAAAGGAATTTTTCCTGAATAAGGAAATCGGGATCTGTCTTTTTGCATTCACTGTTTTGTGTATTTTGTTGTTGTTTATATTTTATTCCCCTTTCCTAAAGACAATTCAAATAAACGTAACTCCTGCATGCATTCCCCCCTTGAATAACAAGACCTTTATCTTCGTTAGAAAAGAAAGAGATTTCCAAAACTAAGGTAGCAAATGAGTGTTACTATAACCTTGAGGTGCCACTTGCTTCTGTTAAAGCTAGCGAGTGAACTGCCATCGGAATAAGAAAATACAAAACAGCAAATAAAGCTCTGATGTGTAGCTGTAGTTATTAGTCCATTACCAAAATTAGTATTCACTGGGCTTGATACTTATTGTTTTAGCTGTCGTCATCAATGATATTCAGGCGGAACGTAGAAATACATACATTAAAAAAAGTTGCTTCTTATTTAGACAATTCCCAGAGAAGAATGTCAGTACTTTCGGCGACGATATTTAAGTGGCAGCTGCTGGGTTACTGACTCCGTGCAGCGCATGAGAGTCACCTCCTGATCCCTGTAGCACGGCGTTATCTGAGGAAGCCTTCCCACCCTTGCGCTTCCCTCTGCCTTGCACACACCCACTTAGAAACGATTAAGGGATTTTTAGTATTTCTCAATCTGTGTTATGCCAGCAACCCAGCTACAGCGTGACTTTTCCTAGGTTCTGAATATTTCCAGCTTTTAAGATTTTAGTTTATTGTGCATTACATGAAATATTTAAGACCTGAATGAATTATTCCCTGTATGGCGTTTCACGCAGAGATTCCTGCAGCCAAGCAACTCGCGGCGTGCTCAAGCAAACCCCCATCAGTGTCTTCCACTGGTGAAAGGGCAAAGTGGATCTCGCTCTCTCTGGATCTCATCTCCCTCTCACTTTTTATATTTTGCAGTAGCGTGGCTGCATCCCAGCCGCGTGCACGGATGCTCAGTCCCATTCTTTGGCCTGCTGTAAACCCCTGCATTTTAAGTCTGCGCTTCCCCTCGGGCGCGATAATTCACGCTGTCCTTTGATGCATAAATATTCACACTTCTCCCGCTCCGGCAGAGCCAGCCCTTACCCTGCTCGGCTCCCAAGCCGCTCACGTGCGCCGGCTGCGACCCTCACCCAGCTGCTATAGCGAGGGCAAACGGTGAGCCAGGTCCCCTGGGATTCTCATCCTTCACCCTGGGTTCCCTTCCTCTTCTCCCAGGCTGGGGGCGGCCAAGCTGACCTTCCAAATTGGGCACCTTTCTTGTGATCTAGGATGGAACGGTTTTGAAGTAACAGGCGATAGGACAAGAGGAAATGGCCTCAAGTTGTGCCAGGGGAGGTTTAGCCTGGATATTCGGAAAAAATTTTTACACTGAAAGGGTTATTAAGCATTGGAACAGGCTGCCCAGGGAAGTGGTTGAGGCACCATCCCTGGAGGGATTTAAAAGATGGGTGCTTAGAGATATGGTTTAGTGCTGGTTTCTGTCCGAGTTAGGTTGATGGTTGGACTCGATGATCTGAAAGGTCCCTTCCAACCTCGGCAAGTCTATGATTTTATAATTCTATTTCCTTAAATCTCTGTGGGTGTGAAATGGAATTACAGCGGGATCTCGGTATCCAAGTCTTTAAAAAGACTTAGGTCTTTTTAAATAATGTAAGACTAAGTCTTAATGTTATGCCTTAACACTTATGTACACACACACTAGAATGGAGCCCTTCTGATAGGTATTTCAGATAATATTTTTAAAGTAATTATTACTGAGGAAAGTGGATGTCTGCTTCCTGGCGGTAGCTGGGAAAATGGACTATTAAACTCACTTCAGCTTCCTTTTTGCAACTTGCCTCTGAGAATTTTGTGATTTTAGGAAAAAAACCCCCACATTTATTTTTAAAAATTTGGATTTATGACTGGATGGAAAAATCTAGAGAGATGACAATTTTAAAGGGGGGGTAGGAGAGCAAAAAACCCTTTTTTATTGTTTTAGGGTTTTTAATGAAAATGTTCATCAAAAGACTTTGTAACTTAAAATGCAATTTTGATTAAGACAACATTTTCGGAAGCTAAACTACTTTGATCAGCAAATTTGGAAGGAGAGATGAAATCAAAAATGTCCTGTTTTCTTTTTCAATGTTAAAATTTCTTACAGCATACTGGAGAGGCACGGATGTGTTCTAGTATTCCAGTATTAAGAAGCAGCTCTACCTTTAGTAATTCAGAAAATACGATTAAAAGTATTTTGCTACACTGTAATATAATGTATTTAACATAACTGCAGAATATGCTGTGGTCCTACAATACACTAACAACATGGCATTTGAAATA
Source organism: Dromas ardeola (assembly GCA_013398915.1). Lineage (NCBI taxonomy): Eukaryota > Metazoa > Chordata > Aves > Charadriiformes > Dromadidae > Dromas > Dromas ardeola. Next base: position 158,354 of record VYZM01021011.1, read on the forward strand.
AGGAAAAAGGGTATTTAATTAGAAATTGTCAATATTTCGGTTTGGGTTTGGAATGTACTCCCACTATGAAATGGTGAGTTTTCCCCACAAAGCAGGAATTCTGAATGTCAGCCTATTTTGACTCTCCCGTGCCTGTGTCTCGCCTTTGATTTGCTCCCAAACTACAGCCGGGATCAGTGGGACCTGACCAGATCCACCGCCTGTGGCTTTGTGCTGTAACTGGTTTACTGGGACGAGTGCCATTTCTTCTGGTCCATCAGCAGGACCGATATCCACCCCTCACCGTGCCGGCAGACAAACCTGCTTGTTATGTCCTTATACAGAAATGGAAACGGGAGAAAATGAACAAATTGGGAGGAAATACCATGAATGTTCATGCTGAATTGTAGCTGTAAAACCAGAAAATAATTTGACGTGAAGGGAGCAAAGTGTACCTGGAAAAACATGGCTCTGTCTCTGGTAGAACTTCTCCTTACCTAAATTACACTGGAAATCTGGCTCTTCCATGACGTTGGTGTCTCTCAGATTTGAAATATACTGTGGAAGGTAACGCAGGAAAGTCATTCTCAGGCATTTAGCTGGGAAAGAAGAAGAAGAAACAGCTGCAGCAGCTTGTTACGGCTTTTAAATAAGGGGTTGATACAGGAAAATCACCACTGGATCTCTGTGGTTACAACGCAGCAGTCGTCTTCTGGTGGGAGAAAGTCTTGATGGGGCAAAGAGCAATTATGTCTGAATTCATATCTATTTGTTGGTTGTTTTTTTTTTTTATATATCTGAAACACCTTTTCTTTGGCAACAGTGTTGGCTGCCAGGGTGGTCTCTCTGATCCCTGCTCACAAACGTCACTATGCAATCTCTCTAACTGCAAGCTGGATTTGGTGTTGTCAAAAGATGGTAATGGGGTTCCACCACTTCTCTTCCAGCTCCTTCCGCTGGCTTTCCTCCACTGAGGCTGAACGCAGTGTATGTACAAAGGGAAAGTTAAAAAAAATTACGTAAGTTTGTGTCAGTGATGTGACAGTGCTCATGATCCGGTAATTTAGGGTGGCTGGGAAGTCTCAGGCAGTTAGGACACCTACCATGAAGTCCTCTGGCCATCACTGATCCATACGTATTGACACTGCTGAGGGGCCCGCAGCCTCGTTAAAAGTCCTTTTGGAACAGTCACTTCTTGGGCAGGCAGATCCGGGACAGACACCTCCCTGGGGCCTGGGAGAGCTCATCCCCAGACTTGTCTGCGGGACCCACTCAGTGCAGGTTTGGCAACCGAAAGAGGAGCCCCAGGGCAACTGGGGCGGGAAGGCAAGTCGCCCCCTCCCCGGGGAGCCCGGGATCTGTTCTCCCAAACCACGCCACGGTGTCAGCCAGGGTGTTTTCAGTCCAAGTTGAAGGACGCGTTCAAGAACTGCTTGTTGGAGCCGCGGAGTGAATTTCGAAGCGGTTTTAGGTGCAGGGAGGTGTCGGCCGTGCTCCCGCTCTCGCTCGCCCCGGCGGCCGCAGCAGCCTCGCGGGACAGAGGCGGGTCCCCGCCGGCGGGGGCTGAGGGCAGGGGCCCGCCGGGTCCCCTCCAGCTTCGGCCCTCCCGCCCTGAATCGTCCCTTCCCGGGACTTCCAATTATCGCCGAAGATTAAGTCCTTAATTTTCTTGGCTGCAAACCCGGTAACGAATCGCTCAGACTTTGTTTTTCTACTGCGCCCGGGGCTTGATTTATTGTGTCTCTGTTATCGCGCAATCGGGCTGCGTTCGAAATGTTTTTCTGGGCTAATTCTATACCCCCGCTATTTATTTTGACTGTCCCTTCTCATTAGCGTTACTAATTTTTAATCGCTCCCCGCTCACCTTTAAATCACCCCTCATCCCCACCCGTGTTTAAACCCCGT
>VYZM01021011.1:160332-181780 GCA_013398915.1 Dromas ardeola
CGGCCCGGAGCCTCGCCCGGGGGGGCCCCCCTCCCCCCCCCCGGTGCCCCGGGAACCTCCGGGAGCCGGAGAAGCGGCGACGGAGCGGAGAGAAAAAACTCGCTTTTAACAAACCATCGCCTGAGCTCCCAGCCCAGCGATTAAATTTCTCTCCTCCAGTAAAACCGTTACTTTATCCCAAGAAAAACAGCGGGGACGGGGCGAGGGGCGGCGTGGGGCGGCGCGGCTGCCGGTGCAGGGGCCGGCAGGGAGGGAGGCGATGCAGCCCCCCCCACCCCCGTCCCCGACAGCTCCGTGATTAATGAGCCACCCGCCCGGGAAGGGGCGGTCGCTGCCGCCCGGGCTGGCGGGGGGGGGACCCGGCCACCNCCAGGTGCCACCCGGCCCCGCCGCACCCACCGGCCGCCCCGCCGTATAAACGGCGCCGCGGGGCCGGGCGCGACGGGACGGGACGGGGTTGCACCGCACCGCACCGCACCGCACCGGGCGGGAAGGGTAAGTTCATCCCCGGGCCGGGGACCGCGGGGTTATTTTCGTTACCGGAGTTACGCCAAGGGCAAGGTCTTTTTAAAACCGAAGCAAAATAATCTAGATTCACTATGGGTCCCCCACCCCCCAAGGAACAAGTGAAAAGGCTGCGAACAACTTCATTTGAGTTTTCCACCTATTTCTGTTCAGTTTGCGCACTCTGCACCTTTTTTCTTCCTTTTCCTTCTCCATGGGGCAGGCTGCCTTCATCCCCGTTTCATTCACACAGAATACAGTACTAAAATAACTCTTACGTTGTTTTCTTTGGTAAACTAATTTGATTTCAAACCGATCGTGTCTCTGTAATGTCACGTGAAAAGAGGAACGCATCTGCCTGCATTAGAAATACTGCAATAGAGATGCTTTAGAAATAGTACAAATACTTTGACTTACTTTCACACCCCCGTTTCCAGGTCTCTGCACACCAGGCAGCGAGCGGGTGCCTGCAAAAAACATTCCAATTATCATAAAAAAACCCCAAAACTCTTTCATGTAAAATTTTAAAGGCGATGACATGGAAACTGGCTGTTGCCCAGAGGCATTTTACTTACTTTAGTTTTCAGCAACAGTTTTTTGGGTGACTCCTCGCTTTACAGAGAGCGCAGCACCCAGAATGTCACCCAGCGTGACGAGTCACCCTCCCCAGCCCCACTGCGGAGCAAACCCGATCCTTAGCCCAGGAGCCACCGCGTTTCGGCTACACACATGGACATACCTGGAGCAGATCCCGTGTCTCTGCATACTGGACCTTCCCAAGCCGTTGGGCATCGCTGCACGTGCTTGATGCGAAAATCTAATAGTGAGGAAATGAATTCAGAGAGAAGTCTCTCACCTCCACAGCTGAAAATTTGCCCTTTTTTTTTTTTTTTCTTTTTTCTGCAGGCCCAGGATTTAATCCGATGTAGATGCGAAGCTCCTCAAACAGAAACTTCTACTTCAAGGGGCGCCCAAGGAAATGAGGTTTTTAGGTACGTGCATTTCTACATACTCTTATGTCACGCAAAGTCATTCTAGCGCTAAATTTGGTCCTACTCCAACACAGCGAAATCAAACCTGTGTGTAAACCAGCCTCAGTCCTGTGTTTCAGTAGACGAGCAGGTATTTATACTAACCCAGTCTGTCTGTATCCGTGGGTAACTGGGATTTTTCCAGTAATCGGGGAAGAATTCCTTGTTTCAGTGGGATTTCGATGGGATGGCAAATGAGAAATCCTGCTGATACACCTGAAACGATAGACTCCGCTGCTGTATTTCATGATTGTACTGAGAAGTGGCAATAGAGATGATTTTTTTGCCACTAAAATGAGTCTAGATCTGACTGCGGCAGTGAGAAAATACCAGGAAAAAAAGCACATGGGATCTTTTTTACTTTTAAGTTAAACGAAATAGCCAATTTAAGGACTGTTTTTCAGCCCTCACTCAAGACTAGCTCATGTAGACTTAATGTGAGTTTTATTCTATATAGGTCATAATTATCACAATAAAAAAGAATGAGATTTTTTCCTTGGGTTTACAGTTATAACACCCACAGAGTATTTCACAAATAATTTCAGTCTAAACTGTACCACTATTTAAGAGGACATTACCAGATAAAACTCTGTCCGATCATCAGCAAATTAATCACAATAAAACACCAAAAATATTAACGTCTTCTAAATGCCATCAAATTAGAGCATTGCAAAAAAGATTGTTTAGAAACATTTCCTCTTCTCTGCTATAAATCTTTGACTTGGTTCATCGTCTTGTGCTTTTTTGGCGTTATCAGCTGCAATTACACAGGGACGTCAGCGGGACTTCAGCACGGGGCTGAAATGCTTTGCAAAATAAGGCCTGATTTTTGTAAATGCAGATCTTCAGTCACTCGCGTGCATCAGTTTTATTTCATTTCCTTAAATTATACTATATTTGAATGCAATCAGAAGTTTTAATAACTTGTTCTTGCCCTTGTTGTCCAGCTGGGCCATCACAGAAGCAGCTGCTCCCAAGACGTGAAAGCCGGGATCTGTCCGAGTCTCCTGGAAGGGCTGCTTGACCGAGGACAAGAGGGTCAGGTATTATTCTAGCACTTTGGGGAACACTGATTGAATTGCATTTTAGCGTGGAATTGAAGGAATTAAAGGACTGAGGGTTTTACTCCAAGCAGAGCTGCCTGGCTGTCTTTTCTGGGAGTTGGGAAAAGACTTTGCCGTCATTACTTTCAGCTTTGCTCAAAAGGAGCTTTTTGCTGTTGTTTTTAAAGCGTTCTTTTGCCCCCCAATGGCCAAAAGCCAGTTTACAAGATGCTTTTTACGTTTGAAAACGTAGAAGCTACAGGATAAACACGGAAATTCCTGAGCAGTGTTAGAGGTGGGAGGACAGGAGTCGGTTCCTGAACCTTTAAAACAGCGGACCGAGCTTTGTTCCTTCAAAAACTCAGTACCGTGCTCTGTGGCTCCATTCACCGCTGCATCTGAACGCGGTATTTTTCCTTCTGTAATCCATGGGGCACTGGTCACTTAAAAGACTGTCAATAAGATGATGGCAGGTAAATTGAAAAAATATACAGACAGCCCCACATCCGAAGTTATACAAATACTGTGTTTAAAAAAATAAATAAATCACAGTTAGCCTAATTTTTAGTTGGTTGTAAATGGAAACCGCTGTGGCAATGCCGCTCAGCGCTGCCAGTTGGTTTTTCTCAGAAGAGCCGGGTGATGTTTGGGCTAGGAGTGATTCAGAGAAATTGCTCTGTGTGTAATACTGTCCCGAAGAAATTAATCTTTATGAAGAGCTTAACTTGCGTGTGTGATACCAAATTTCTAAGCAGGGAGCAGAAAAGCCGCTCGCCCAGCTGCACGGCGGCGTCCTGGCTTTTCCTGGCAGGGGCAGCACTTGCATTTCTGATAATCTTTGTTTTTAGAAAGCGTTGGCTTTGGCACAGCGCGGCAGCTGCCTGTATAGATGCTCTTGTTGGTTGCAGGACCCTCCCTGCTGGGGAAGTCACCGATGGACTGTGGACACTTGGCTGAGAGCAGCGAGGAGGTCTCCGGCCCAGGCGGAGAGCCCGATTCCCTGCTGCCTTCTGCTGCCGGCAGCAATTCCTGCCCGCCCTCGGCGGCTGGGCAGAGGGCTGGGACATCTCCTGGCAGACCCGCCGCCGCCAACGCCGCTCGAGAGCGCAGCCGGGTTCAGACCCTGCGCCATGCCTTCCTGGAGCTGCAGAAGACTCTCCCCTCTGTGCCGCCCGACACCAAGCTCTCCAAGCTGGATGTGCTCCTCCTGGCCACCACCTATATCGCGCACCTCACTCGCAGCCTTCAGGATGAGGAAGAGTCACCAGGAGAGGGCTTGGGTACCCTCCGAGGGGACGGATACCTCCACCCTGTCAAGGTAGGACAGTTGAGGAGCAGCTACCACCTTCTCTCAGTGAAGAAGTAAATAGGTGTTAAAGATACTTAGATGAAACTAAAGATTTCAAGCGTATCTACCTTGCTAGAGTTAATGCATGAAGACTGTCTAGACTAACCATTGCATCTGGGTGCTAGGGACCTGATGGAAATGTCCCGGAGCTTTGTCCCTCCAGCTTCAGGGACTTGGCACAAAAATATCAAATATAGCATAGGTCCAAACCTAGTGGGACTTGGTCCCTTGGAAGTGAAGGCGGAGGGCAGCACTGGAGGAGTACCAGCACCTCCTCAATCCCCGTGTGGAGACCTTGGTGATGCCCCACCAAAGCTGTCAGAACCGGCCGTAGGAGATGTGCATGGTTGAGGTGATGTCACTGTCCCACAGCGGCGACCCCAGCCACGGCTGGGCCTGCTTTCATTCTCCTGCCGAGGCAGCCAAGGTATGGGAGGTGACGTTAATTACTGGCCATGTGTTAATTCCTTCTGTGAAAGTACTTTTCTGATTCACTGATGTAGTCTAGTTGGTATACGCTGCTGTTGCTCTCCCCTTCATCAAGAAATAAATCATGGCGATGCAGAGGGGACGTGGAAGGGCAGCTGCTCTTGGAGAGGACATGGGGCTGGAAACGGTTCTCAGATGCCTTGCTCACTGACTGACGGCACTCAAATACCACCCGGTATTTTCTTTGGCTCTGGTCTCAGGGAGTGAGTTAGAGCCCTGGGGTGTTTTCTTTTTTTTTTTTTTTTTCTTAAGAGTCTGATGAATTCAGAATGATTTTAATTAAGATTAATTTGTGAAATGATCTCCAATTCCTGTAAAGTGACTAATTCACAGAGAGTTTCTTGTTCACAGTGTTGGTCGCTGTAAAAAGCGTGATGTGAACATAGACTTCTGAGGCCATTTAAATGATTAGCAGGCTCATTAAGAAAGCAAAACCTTTATATCAATTAGAACATGTCTATAATTTAAGACAAAAAAATATTGTGATGTATTTCAAAATAAGTTTGAAGTAGCTTCTGCTAGTTCCCTTGGTCAGAGTGAAAGGACACAGGTCCCTTAACGGTACTTTTTATCAGCTGCCAACTATTACTGGCAGAAAAATACTTTTAAATAGTTACTACAGCAGTTAAATGATCCAGATGCACATTGCCCGGGCTACTGGAATACAGCAATACGGGATTCATCTAGCAATTATTTTTTTATAATCTCATTCATGTGCCATTTACCTGTATTTAGTTTTGTAAAGATTCTGTGAGTCTAATCAATCTTTCTAATATTCCTGGTAGTAAATTAATTTTTCAGTTGGCCCTAGATCAAAAGAGTCACAGATAAATCACAGTACATGCTTCAAAAACCCTAAAGTGCAGGATACGAGACAACCAGTACAGGTAAGGACTTCAACTACATATATCAAGCACAGTAAATACAAATAGTGAGGACAGTCAAATATCCAAGTACGGCTGTGTGTACAGTGAACAAAAAATATGGTTAATGACTTTAAACTCAGATGTCTTATTGGTGATGAATTCGTAACCTCACACTTGACATAAAAACACTGAATGAGATCGTACGATCTTTCCAAGTGAGAATATGCTGCTGCTTTGTGTCTCTAAATAGCAGAGCTGAGATTTAACTGCAGTATTCAGCTCCTCTAGTTTTTAAAGCTCTCTTACGTCACCCAGCCTGTTCCCAAAAGCGTCTTTAAAAAAGTTGTATTCTTTTGGAACAACGTGCTGGCTGTGTTTCAGGTACTTTTGCATCCGATGCGTATGACACGTCGTCTTTTCAAACATCCACCTCTCTAGTAATGAACTCGGCACATCAGGCTGGAGCTGAATGTTTCCTCCCAGGGGAAAGGCACCCAGCGGCGGTCACCCTGCAGCCACCGCGGGGCCGTTTGCAGTAACTAACTTACTCGGGTTAGGAAACTGGAGCTACAAGAATAAATATTTAACCCAGGCGGAGGTTCCCTTACCTGGCTTCCAATGACATTTTCCAACAAATGAGAAAATGGCATCTTTCTGGCAACAGCAAGTTTTCCTGTTTTCTCGTACTGTGATTCCAACAACATTTAAAGCTTTGCCGAGAACCGCATTCAGACTGCAAAGATGCCGGGTGTCTCAGTGCTGTCCTTGTCTCTTCTCTTGCAGAAGTGGCCGATGCGTTCCAGGTTATACATTGGAGCTACGGGACAGTTTTTGACTCACTCGGCACAAGGAGATGGCGCAAACCAAGGAGAAACATCAACAACTTCCCAAATCTAATCTCCCTTCTCGCTTTTAAAAAAAAAAAAAAAAGTTATTTATTACACCTTATATATATTTAAGTTAAAAAATAGTATCTACAGACAAACTATAATTCCTGAAATACTGTTTGTAGAAGAGAAGGAATTGATGCTTAAATGTAATTAATACCTCATTAAGTTAATGTGACGCATGATGGGTTTCAATCATAGAGGACGTTGCTGGGATCTGAACTGGGGGGTTAGGTGGAGGCGACGGGTCAGGGCTTCGTCCTCCGGGTGATCTTAAATGTGTGTTCTTATCCCTGAAAATGCGGACGCGCGTTCACCTGGAGTAAAAACATGCTGAAATCTGTCCTGCGCACACACAGCGCTGCGTGCCACGGGCACACACCGCTCCCTACATTAAGTATCGCATGTATTGATCCATACGGTTGTGTTGCATGTTGCGGGGTTTAAAATGTGTTTGTTACCCCCCAAAATCGTACTTGTCTGCTGAAGGTACCACGGTTCCTTTATCTTGTCTTTTAGCAAGTTCATGCATTCAAGCAAATGAGCCCAGAGAGCTGGCTTGTTCACCGCACATTTTTCTTCTTCTGTATTTAGGCAAGAAAAGCTGAAACTAAATGCACAAATGCCATCTGATGTATCTGCCCTGTAAAACACTGTACTTCCCATATAGCCTGTTATTGCTGAGGTAAATGTTTTATTAAATATTATTCAGTGGACATTACGTATTTATTGAGTTGCAAAATCTGTATCAGTTTCTCATTGTACAGGACTGATAGTTTCTAATAGCAATATTCTGCATTTGTAGTAACTTCTTTCTGAAGACTTCACAGTTTAAGTTTTAAAATGACACTTAGGAAAAAAATCATTTTATTGCTTTCAATCTTGAGTCAAACTTGTGATGTCTTTCAGAGGTGCTGAGCATGTCATCGCATGTCACTGCGAGTTGAGTGTCCAATACCACAGAACGTCAGGCCTCCGGTGTAAGAAAAAGTCATTTGGAAAGAGTTGGACAAACCGTCTAGTAAATCATGTAAAAATGTAAACCATCGTGTAAAACATGGTAAAATATGGAACTCTCCACCACCCCTGGAGCGTTCTGAGCTTTTAGCAAGATTATTCTTTTACATAGTAAACATACTTGAAATATTTTAAATACATTTAATATATATAATTATTTTAGGCATACATTTCTTATCTACAATTGTAGTGGTTTAATAAAAGATGATAATTATATAGCCAGAGCACCACTCAACACGCGAGCTACTGCGTTTTGTGGAAAAAAAAAACCAAAACAAAACACAAAAAAAAAACAAAAAACAAAACCCAAAAACATAGACAAGGGCTGTTTTGCACAGACAAGTATCTACTCATAAATAAGAGTTGGACTTTTTAAAGAACTGTACTTTCCGTAGGAGTATAAAGGGGTGAGCGCAACTTCTTATTCTTGGGAAAGCTATTTGTATTCAGAGATATTAATGAGGAGACATAAAGGAGTTGTAAAGGTGACAATAATAGTTAAGTAAGATGAAAGAGTGAGAGAACAGCAAGGGTTTCCAGGAGTACTTTCCTGTACAAGGTGAGGGCGTACGACACAGGTTACACATCAGACTGATAAATGCCAAGTAGCAACGTAGGAGCACAGAAAATTCAGACAAGTTTCATATGTAACTGAGATCTAAGTAAATGGCATCAGGTCAGGGGAAGAAGGGCAAGCGAAATCTCATCCAGAAGTCAGCGTCAAACCTCGAGCTGCTTCTGTGAAGCAGCCACCTGATAAACAAAACACATACTAATCATGCATACAAAATGGCGTGGGGAAAAACACAAAATGTGGTGACGTTTTGCATCAATTGCATGCTTTTACCTAGCACAGGGGTGCTGGTCACTTCACAGGTTCTTAAATAATACACCTGGAAGGGACAGAAATCAAGAAAGAAAAAGAAAAATGACACCCCATTTTTAAAGGCTTCTTCTATTAAATGTAATTAAAAGATTCTGACAGCTTAGTCATGAAGCAAGCAAGAAAACTGGATAGCAATAAGGGCTAGAAACGTGGAAAGTTATCAGTGGATGGCACGGAGAAAACAGCTCTACTGAGACTTTTACGATGATACAGGTGGAGTATTTACAGCCAGTGAAATGGAGCAGCAAAGACAGGAGCTACTTTGTACCCACGACATTTGTATAAATTGTGGCCACATCCATGACAACGCAAAGACCTCCACAGCATTTTATAGATGTATTAAAGGCCAGTAAGAGTATGCAGAGTAACAACAGCAGTTTTTTACTTGAGAAGAACTCCCCATATTTATGAGTTGGGATTTTATTTTTTTTTTTGAGACAAATTATTCTGCATCAGCTGCAAATTTTTGTGCCTTTTCTTCTAGAGCCCGGACACCAGCTTAGGCAAACCACTTCCTTTGACCACTGCAAGAGCTCTCATCTTCCAGAAATTTACACCAGGATCCAAACAGATCCTCGGAACCTGTTTTCTTCAAACCTGATGTTTGGATCAAATGTTCATTTCTTAGGTATAGTTCGTATCCTTGTATACTGAAATATAACAGTTTCGCATTTGGCACTGGAAATACGCATGTATTTAGGAATAAAATTATACAGCGTTCACACGATATTATCAAAAGGAACCATTTTTCACAGAGTAACTTAAAGATCTTGCAAACCTCAGTTATTGTCATCACAGCTTTTCCTTCAGAGGGATGTGACCAGTAAACTCCACGTGGCCAATACGCAAATAACCTGCCTATGCAAAACCTGCTGCATACAGATCTTTTTTTCCTCATACACACAGCTGTAACTACAATACTGTGCCCTCCAGCCATATATTGCTTTCTCCTAACACACACCCTTGCCAATCACTCCTTTTCCCCTTAGAGACCTTTAGGACAAAGTATTCATTCTGCTCGTGTAAAGTAAAGAATGACAACACCAAAAAAGATGATTTTTCCATGGCTTTGACTTCGAAAAGACCGACTATTCAGTGAGAATGGAAGCACGTTAAGGTTGAAAACACTCGGTTCCATCTCAGGTAGTCTCGTTTACTTTCTTAACCCACCTGCAATAAATTCTTCGGTTTTCTGAGTGAAACCGCGACCCCACAAACTGTCCCCCAAACACAGACTGCCGCGTTGGCTGCCGGCTCCCCAGGACCCGGCCCGGCACCGGGGGGTGCCGCAGGAGCCAGGCCGGAACCGGACCCCGGCCCCGCCGTTCCNGGCCCCGCCGTTCCCCTGGGCGGCGGCACCTCACCCGGCCCCTCCGCGCTCCCGTTCCACACCAACGAGGAGCCACTGGGCGTGTTCCGCTCCCTAAGCCGCACGCCAGGTCCCCTGCCCCAGCTCCGCCGAAACCGCCGTTGTGACGGGATTCCCGCGGCCGCCGGCCCCAACGGGCCGGGCCGCCCCTCAGCCAGCCCTCACGGGGCCGGTGACGAGCGCTGCCGCGGCGGCCTCAGGGCGGGTGCCAAAGCGCGGGAGCGCAGCCGGGACGGGCGCCCCACACCCCCCACCTCCGCGCCGGCCTCTGAGATGCCGCCGCCGGGTCGGGGTCGGGGGCACGGGCACGGGCACGCGCATGCGCAGAGCCGCGCCCAGGGCAGACGGCACCGCCCCGCCGCAAAGCGCCGCGGTGCCGCGCGGACTATTTAAGGAGATCCCTCCGCCCCTTCCTTCCTTTGCGCGCGCCGCGCGGCCCTAAGGAAGCGGGCGGTGCTGGATCGGCGGGGGGAGGGCGAGGGGGGACGGGGGGGGCGGGGGCGCCCCNGGCGTGCGCGGTACCGCCTGCGGTGGGGCTCCGTGCCTCAGGCTCCGGTCTCGGGGTGGAGGCGGCGGCGGCACGGCCGTGCGCAGGGCCCTGCGCAGGCGGCAGGCCGCGGGCTGGGTTCGCTTCGCTTCCCTTCCCTTCCCGGGAGCGGCCGGAGCGGGCGGGCTCCGACCCGCCGCCGGCTGGGAGCAGCCGCTGCGTTCGTCGGTGCGAGCACGTGCCCGGCTGAACAGCAGAGCCATCCCCTGGTGGGCGCTTTTCGGAGGAATGGGAGATGTCCCCTGCTGTTTAGTGTAAGAAATCCAACTCGGGCAGTTCGAAGCAATTAATGTAATCTCAGTAATTGACGGGACGGCGTGCCGGCACTGTTTTCTAAAAAGAGCGAAAGCCGTCACTTGAAGAATGGTGAAAGTCACGCTGTTGTAGCTGCGTCGCGGCCACGACGGGCTTAGCCTGGGTCGATCATTTCCAACTGGTGCTCGTTAGCCACGCAGGCTTTCAGGGACCCGCGTGTGTCTTGTGAGACAAAGATGGACCTCATTAGTATGTGCCACACCACTGGCAAGCCGTGGTGGTTACTTTGAGTTATCTCTTGGTTCATCAAGTCTTCAAAGCAATGACAGATGGGACATCCAGAGGGACTTGGGTTTGCTGATAAATCACTTTCATCGGCAAACACATGTCCAAATTCTAAAGATAAATTAGCTCTTTTTCCTTTGGGGAATTTGGCATGTGTTGTATGGTGACCCTGACCATGCCCTTTTTGGGTTGTCGGCACGGATCCTTAGTGGTGGGTTGTGGCGGGGCAGGACCCCAGGGGTCTCTGTGGCCATGCTTTCCTGCCAGGGCCACGGCCCCAGTGCTGACCGGAATTAACCGACAGGAAAACTCGTCAGCAAGTTCCCCAGAGCGTGGCACGGTAACGAGGGTTAAAGGCTGTACCCTGCTGGGGTACTCCTCTCCCCAGCGATGGCTGTTCGTTAGGAGCAGTGTCATAGCCTTGCAGTCAGTCGTTTTTCATACTGGAGCTTGCTTTGGCTAAAATGGTCATGACTCTGTTGAACCTTGATCTCAGCTGATGCTGCCTGTACTTTTCTCCCCAGGTAATAAAGCCAGCCATGAGGTTGCCCGGTAGGCTGGTATTTCTTCGACTTGCTTATTTTCCCCAAGGAAGCGTTGATACTTTCTGGTCCTGGCTCAGCAGTTCTCCAAATCAGGTATCTTCTCTCTTTTTGTTGCTTTAGGCAGCAAGTGAAGTTGAGAGATGAATTTCTTACTGGCTTTGGGAATCCTCAATCCGGACTCTGCCATGCTTTTCCCTTGCAAGCAGAAAGATGTCACGTGAATTCTGGAGCTACAGAAGTAATTATTTCTTACTGTACTTAAAGTTGGGGAAAGCCTCCTGAAACCTAGATCTCTAAAGCTGGTTTATGGCTTGTAAATTCTCTTACAGATGGAACAAGGAGGAATATGATTGTTTACATGCAGGGTTAAGAGGTTGAAGTTCTAACAAAAGGTATTATGACAGCTATAAAACCTCTTAAGACTCGCTCCCCAGAACAAAGTGGGTGCAATCCCAGAATCCTGAAGGAATTGGAGGGGCGAGGTTTGTAATGGTATCAGAGTATCCAGTTTTTAACTGGGGAGAGAACCAAGACTTCTGCTTTGAAGAATGAACAGATGCTAGTTGGAAGCGAAAGACTTAAGTGAGGAATAGCGTGTTCATATCTCCATCCCTGCTGGCACTTAACCGCATCGGCCTGTTGGAATATATTCCAAAGGGAAAGGTGACCATGGCAGTGACCTTTACCTCTAGAAAGATACTTGGCACATGGGGCTTGAATATAACAACATGGAGGGGTTTGTGTTTTTCTGCCCGAAGAGAGCTTTTGTCTCTTGTTCCTGGCTGTACTGAATCCATTCTGTACTTAACTGTTAAAAACAGGGTGGTTCTTGAGTTCATAGAGGCACATCTCTAAAAACAAACTTAACACATGCCCTCGTGTTTGATACCTGGAAAAAATTACACCAGTCGTACCACAGTCAGGAAACTGTTTGCTGGCATAATGATGATAGCTCTTTGCCGTTTACCCAACTGAATGTTGTGATGAGCAGTGTTGAATCTGATGTGCCAGCTAATGCGCGGGATTTTTCCAGTTTGATTTGCTACCATCATTTCTGATTTTATGTATTCTTTTAAAGGTGCTATGACATCAGATGACCTGCTCCGCTGTCTTTGAGCCTTGTGTATGCACGTACAGCCAACAGTAGGCTCCATCCACTTCTAGAAGTATGGGTGTTTAAGAAAGTAAGTTGCTTTTTTACATCAGCTGAAGGTGAGGCCTGTTAGTCAAGGACACTTTTGGCCTACTGACTAACTTTACATTCTTTACTTCTTGTACTGCTACTATCTTCTAATTTTTGCTTAAAATGGGGGAATCTGGGGAGAAGTAAGTTGGCTTCTTTCTGCAGATTTTTTTTTTTCTAAGGATGTACGTTCTTTAATAAGGCTTGTCAAAAATAGTGATTTATAAAGGAATTCTATTTTAAGTCTGTTCTAGAAGTAATCTTGCTGGCATAATGATGAAATCTTTGCCGTTTACCCATCTGAGTGTTTTTTGATGTGTACCTTTGAATCTGAAATGCCAGTGAAGTTAATAACGCTGTATATGATTGATTAAGGGTACAGAAAACAGAGTGACTTATTCTGAAAATCTCTTTTTTTTTTTTTTTTTCCCAGGTTGAAAACAGCTGCCTGAAATGTGGAGTTCTAGTGCACTTGGAAATGCTCTCATGGCCCTTCCTGCTCCTCAGAAATACTGCTTGATTCAATAGTCAGGCAGAGGAGTAGCTGTCAAGTGAAAACATGTGAATAATCCTCAAATGGCGTTCAGGTGAGAGTGTCACTCTAGAAAGGGAAGCGGCCTTGTGGATACTCTTAGAACTTGGTATGAATATTTGAATGTACTAAATAAATTGATCAAAACTGAATAAATAAAGAGTTAAAACACAGAGGGAAAACTTACACGTTGTCTAAATGAGAGTGTTTACAGTGTTAATGGTGGCCGTTTTTCTGCTTACCTTCAACGCAATGTGCATATGGATAAAATCTTGGATTTCTGTTTCCAGTGACTGTGGCTATTTGTTGAGGCTATGTGAGCAGTAGCACCATGATCCTGCTGGATGACATCCTGGGTACGAGTCACACCAAGCCTTTGCTATTCAGCTTATCCAGATTTGACCAGAAGTCAGTACGATTTTTCTGCCTTTTTTTTTTTTTTTAACATGGACCTCTTGGATGTAAAACTTGCTCAGTATCATGTCTACTGTGCCATATCCTTACTAGGAAGATAAAGTACAGGGAAGTCCATAGTTGGAGAAGCACACTGTATCTCAGACATCTCATTTTCTATCTACCACTCCATTCTTTAGATTTATTTTTGCAGTGATGTAGAGTTGAACTCACTGAGTTGCCTACCTACCAAATCATCTAATAACAGGTTTTTTTGCACTTTCCTACAGGGTTCTACTATCCCCTGCACTCTCTATAAAAGTAATGTGGAAATACTGGGTTGTCTTGTTTTTTTTTCCAGATTGCAGCAGCACACCACCATCCTGGTCTAATACTACATTGCTGTGATGTAAAACAAAGAGAACATCAAGCAGTGTGGTGATACTTTTATACATTTAAAAATTTACAGAACACGAATAATAATTTAAGAAATTTGGCTTACACTACAAAAAAGTTTTAATGTACTGAAAAATTATTTAACCCTCAGTAGGTGACACATCTGAAAAGAAGCAACAAGAAAAAGTGCAGAGTTGATGTAGTTGAAATGACACATTACATTCTAAACTCATGGTTTAATTGTTAGTTGTAGTCTTACTAAAAACCCTGCTTTACTCCTGTTGCTTAACTGGATGAACAACAGTAGCCAGGAAGAGAAGTTCAGGTTGTGGCCTTATTCTGAAGCCATGGCCTCCCAGGATGAAGACGTCACTTCTGCCTTCAAACAACACTTGTAATTAAATCTTTTCAACCATGCTTTATTCCTTAGCAAAACAGCACTGAACTGTCTTACAAAATTACTAAAAACCTTCTTAGTCGTATATTTCTAACTGCAGTCTCTCAAAAAGCTAAAGCAGGAGCCTCAGGTTTTACTTACAGAGGGGAGTTTTCACTCTTCGTTAGTGTTAATGTGAATTCCTGGGCCATATGCCCCAATAAACTTCAGCAGCTGATGGTGACACTGCATGAGGTAACTATCTCTCTGTTGCAGGGAGTTTTCATCACTGAGGTCAAATGGAAATACAGGATTTGGTGCTATGCATAATGCAGACTTGCCTAAGCAAAGAAAAAAAAAATAAAAAAATAAGGCTTATGCTAAAAGACTTGATAGCTTTTGCTAGGACTTTGAAGGGAAAAAAACCTGTGACACAAAGTATGTAGTAATGCAATCTGGTATGTTACTATATTTAAATACTACATCATAATTCTTGTCTCAGTGCCAAATTTGTGTGTGAACAAAGCTGTCTGTGATGCTAGATAAACAAAAAAAAAAAACAAATCCAACCCTTGCCTTCTGTTTCCTCAGGTAGAGAAACCCATCTTTAGTTTAGTTTAACCTGGACCAATATTAGGGGAGTGATGCCTCAGATAAGCCAGCACTGAGACTCTTTGCGGGAGTCAACTGAAAGACTTTTCTTGTATCAGTCTTCAGCAGTGGAAGTTCTGGACTCCAATTTGAAAAGAACTAACTATTACTACAATCGATTGATGTAAACTTTTTCTGAACTGACAAAATATGAAAATGATGTACCCAAGACTAACGACCGAGTTATATTAATTACCGTGTTTTAGTGTAAGAGATGATTCAAGTAACAAGATGGCAATCAACGCATCTTCCTCAAGTACTTTCTTTCTTAAACTTAGTCTAGTATGAGCCTTAGACAGTGAGATCCTAAGAGATGAATATAAGCATGTTAAATAAACACTGCGGACATGAATACAATATGTATTGCCCTGTTTCAAGCATTTCTGTAAATTGGAAGTTAACGCTGGAGTGGGTTTTTTCCATACTTCAGCTGTGTAAACTTCCCACAAATACTGTGCAGTTACACTTGTCGCTGACAAAGTACATATTATTATGCATGACTTTTTGTGCTATGAAAGCAGTGGAACTTGGCATATTACCTACTGTTAATATTTTTTTTACTTGCATGATCCAAAACCTGTGATAATTTAAATCCCATTTTTGTTTTTCCAGATAGCTTTAATAGTGATAATTGTTTCTTAAATCACTGGGCTTTGCCTGGCAAAGTTCTTTACGCCTTTTTTTTTTTTTCAACGTCAATATATAAAATAAATGACATTCATAAATGGTAAATAAGATTCTTTATGCTTGAACTTTTCAAAACAAAGAGTCTTGTCTAGATTTCTATTTAATAAGCTCTTGAGCAGTTCGCACAATTTCTATTTGAAATGTAGATCTGTTTCCTTTACTTTGAAAAGTAGGACATACAGAATTTTTAGTGCAGATGTTGATAATGTTGATCCATGAATAGAATCTCTCCTCACTCTGCGACTTGCAACATAGTAGCCCTGAATGAGGTTTTCTGCTTCTGAACTCAGTTCAACATGAAGATTCTTAGCAAACAAAATAAACTAGAGAGAGGGTATACATTTTAAATGTTTAACTGGAAAATAAAGAATTTACATTTTTCACACCTTTTAACATACCACTGGCATAGTAATATAGTTTGGACAATATATTCTACCAATGGTTTTTATAAAGACAGCTGTCACCATTCAGCTATGCATGAGGATAGATATTGGATACTAAACACAATCATCTGTTAATTATGCTAGAGATATTGACAGTTTATTTAGAATGGAATATTAACTTTTACTACAGATTATAAACTATTCTGGTAAAAAGTAGGTGTTGGAGTTCTGTTCTCATATGATCAAACTGAATTTATTATGTTGGTCCTTTTGAAGAACTGAAGCTAATTTTATCAATGATCCTTTTTAGTGCTCGTGGAAATATGGTGGGGGGAAAGGGTAGAAAGTCAGTATTGATGGATTTAAAAATAATCAATCAGAATGTGCAGACAGAACCTTCCGATTCCAGAAACAGTATGACATTCCCAAGTACAACGCATTTCAAAATTATTGGGTAATATCTGCAACCTCCTCATAGTCCTGCATTCTGAACTGCTGTGAGACTTTGTACAGCATGGCTTCAGGATTAATGGCTTTTTTCAAGGTATGATGTACAACAGGAGAAGACAGTTGGCACGAAGGAAACTCATTGTATAGCAAAAGTCCAAAAACATCTAGAAGGTTAGGTGGAACCAAACTCAAGTCCTAAAGAGAAGACCCAGAGAAAGAAAACAATTATTTTGGCCTTTTGGCTTGTAGAAACATTGCAGGTTTTTTGCAGTCTGAAATGTTCAATATCAATATATACTGAATCCTGCAAAATTGTCCAATACATTTTGTTTCAATAGTAGTTGTCAAAAGCTATTCTAAATAAAATAAGTTACACCTACTTTGGGGAAAGCT
The DNA here is from genome assembly GCA_013398915.1 of Dromas ardeola. Taxonomy (NCBI): domain Eukaryota; kingdom Metazoa; phylum Chordata; class Aves; order Charadriiformes; family Dromadidae; genus Dromas; species Dromas ardeola. The sequence goes on from VYZM01021011.1 coordinate 176,849, forward strand.
AGCTCATTCTAGAAGATACTTGATTTAAAGTCACTTAAGTTGTGTCTTTTTGGGAAATACTAACAAATTTGATTGTTTTCGTTATTTTAGAAGTTGAAATAACCATAAACACAGATGACTGCTATAGTACAGCTACTGTCATAACAAGGCATGGGCTTTACCATCTGTCCAATTAAAAAATTATCCTTTTGTATATGTTTCTTTGAGGAAGAATCCACATCTACAAAAGACCAAAAATTGGTCTGAATTGAAATAGTAACTTGTTGGTCAGCCTCTTCTCCATACTTCTTCCCAGGAATGAACACCGTTGTCGTTCTGCTCTCTAGCACTAGGACAGGACAAAATATGTCAGTTAACATAATTGATCTAGTTTAACTAAAAATTCTAGTTCCACACACACACGCTATCTGAAACCAGTCACGATTATGCATTTCACTGAAATGTCATGATCAATGGCTCTCTGTAGTGGAGCCTGTGTAGTAAATGTAAGCGTGTAGCACCTTGGGTCTTTTGTCCTTGTTTCTTGCGCAGAATGGTTAATAGCTTATAGATTTTGCCAGCATTTGAGGGCCATAAGACAGGGAACAAACCTAGCCATGAGTTTGCATGTTTTTTTTGTTCTGTCCCCTCATGTATTATTAGCAGGTGTAAAATTACCGGACTGTAGAAGTTCAAGTTTATCCTTTTTATATGAAGATAAGTCTCCTATGTAACAGATACCACCCTTAGCCAGCACAGCACTGCAAGCGTGAATACTGGCACTTCCAGTTCCGTGTTTATCTTTGGACACAGAAGGAAAAATTTCACTGGAAGGTGGGTGTCGTATACCACGAGGCAGAAGACATACGCTGTAATTCAGAAGCCTAGAGGATTAAATAATTTGGTCAGTCAAAAATTGTTAAATTATTGTTCAGTTTTTCAAAACTTTAATAACTTGATAGTATACTTAACACTTTCTACTGGTATTTATATGTATTTTCAGACTCCCTTAGAAACAACACACCACCCCCCCAACATAAAATCAGTGTCCAAACTAAACATTTAAAGTAACTTTGAATACAAAGGTTAGAAGTCCAAGCTTTCCCACCAACAGCTGCCAAACAAGACCCCTTCTTACGGATTTAACGTATGAGGCAAATCATGGTTTGCAATAGAAGTAACTCCTAGGAAGTCAAAGGAGTCTCATAATTTAACCTCATATTGTTATCTCCTAGTCTAGAGAAAATTTTCCAGTAATTTAAAAGGGTAGAGGATTAGCAATCCTGGCCATCTGGGAAAAATGAAGTCTGGGAACTTGAAAGGTCTGCCTGCCTGGGTTAACACCCCTTTCCCCCGACCCTCCCCAATCTTTTGGAAAAAGCATATATAGAATTTCATCCCCTGTACTATGGTCCTTGGCGCAAAAAGGTTGCCAATTGTCTGTCTGGTTCCACGATCAAAAGCTCCTGATGACTTTAAGATGTCAGAGTACAATTTATCCTACTATTAATAACGGATAAAATTATTAATTAAAATTAATAACTATCAATAAATAGACTATCATACCAATAGAATAATGATGTAGGAAATGCATACTTTGACAGGCTACTGACAATAAAATATTATGAGCACATGCAGACAGTACATACTACAGTACTGACCAAGATTTACAGTGTGCAACTGTTTTAATATTAACCAGATGTTTTGATTCTCAAAACACTCTCGAGTTCCTATGATTTCTCTTATGAAATCTTACTCTTTAGCTGCGGAAAAAAATTCTGCAGCCCACATTTTTTTCAAATTTGAACCCATTTCTACAGGTAAATTTTGAAATGGTTTAAGTATTTTTTTTCCACAACTAAAAATACTAATGAATTGGTTGAAGAACTCTCAAATGAAAATAAAATTTGTGCCTTTCTCAAAAGTAAAAAAGAAGCTCTGTTTTGAGTTGGGAAAGGAGAAAGTAATTTTGTTTAAATTAATGTAAATGTAAAGCTGAGCGTATCGTACTTTTCTGCGGTGTATGTGAAAATGTGTTAGCAGTTTATAGTTGTGTGAAGGGGTAAATACATAAAATGCATAAATACAGAAAAACATTTTGTTAAAGGCAACAACAGACAGATTTATAACCTACGTGTAAAGATGTACACGACTTTTGATACCTTATCAGTATAGTTTTTATGAAAAAGAGGGATGAAGTTGTAAGTATCTATTTACACACTGAAAATGCCGATAGCTGGGTAGTGGTGATGAAAAGGCTTAAAGTGACAAAGGAGTCAAGCCCTTTGCTTTTATCATTACCAGTTGGGACAGTCTTCAGTTTTGATTTTAGAAGAATGTTTTGTTTGAGCTCTGCTAAACAGTGCTGGTGTTAAAATCTTACTGAGATCATTACAAGAGTGTTATGGGGTTTTATTATTAGTGAAGTTCTGATCTAGATTTGTCACTTGAAAGAAACAAAAATGTCCCAGGGATAAAAATTGGGTATTTTTACCAAGTCAGAGCCCTGTATATCCTTTTAAAATATAGTCTCTCTAGCCTTTCACGCAAGACCGATCCTATTATCATCTTTAAAAATACTCATGTTTTTAATTCTAATTTACATGAAAAATAAGGAATCTCTTTACCTATCAATTACTAGTGTGTCACTTGTCACAATCAACAGATCCAGATAATCTGCATTTTCTTTTTCACCTGTCTGTACTAGACTCAGCAATATTGCGAGTTTCAGAGTATTGTAAGTGCCTGGTGGGACCACTTGAGAAGCAAAGATATGGGCAAGGATGGCAGAAAACCTCCAGCATGAACTTGAAGTCAGTGAGAGCAGATACTTAAAATTGTCACCGACAAAAGGAGGACCTAATTAAAACAAAGCACAGGTTAACAAACAGTTCGCCAGAGAGCTATGCAGATATATTATAACAAATCACCATTATAATCTTGATATAAAGCTTACAAAGAATGAATGTTCATGTATTAAGCACAAATTCAGAATGTAAACATCTGGCACTATTTTTTTTACTACTAAAAAGGGCGCAGACATGATCTACTAAAACTGATGGAATAAGAAAGGAATAACAAACTGAAATATCAGGTTAATTTAATGTATGATTTCAAAGTACCTCCCAATGTATGGAAACCGGGCAAAAGAAGATATTCTCAAATAACCGTAAGCCTACATTTCAGACTGTAAGAGGAAGTCTCAGAGTGGTTTCATAACCTGAACCTCTAGATAATAGAAAACTGTACCAATTCTCAGGATTTTGTTCCAGAAGGTTTTCCAACTTTTTTTCAGTCAATTTTTAAGGGAACTTCCTTACCATTTGGTTTACAGAGTTGTACGCTATTGACTTCTATACATGCTGTAGCCTGTAAGCCATTTTGTACACAAGCTGGAATTCCTATAATCTTGTAGTGGTTTCCTATTTTCATTTCATTGGCCAGTTCATCTAGAAATAACAATAAAAAACAATAAAAAAGGTGGGGTGGGGGGGCAACAAGAACCTGCAGATGTGTTAGGGCATAAAAACAGTTTTAAAGAAATGGTCAGAAAACTTTTCTTCACATTCTGAACAGTTCGATTTTATGATTTAATTGCAGAAAACAACAGTTGGATGCCAGGTTCACTATAATGGACAAGAATAAAATGAAGCATACAATTCTAATTAATTAATGCAAGAAGTATGGAAGGCACACTGGGTGAGGAAAAGTAGATTCCTGATAAAGAAAATGGATGATGCATTTAGTTCTGCATTGAAAAGAAAATGGGCAGTTGTTTGCAAGTATGTGTTCCTATTCTGAAATTTGTGGTGACACCATTATCAGTTACTATCCTATAAAATGTCACAGAAAAAACCCACAGTAAAAAAGAGATCCAAACTAAATAGATTTCAGAGAGACACACAAACAGCTTTGGGAACTTCTGTATTTCTGTGCATCTTTTACAAAAAAAATCACATTTATTTTTTGGAAATGAGAGCTAGGTCCAACCAAATATGAATCTCAGCAGTAAGACCCTGTCTAGCCTCATTGATCACTGAAGCCAGTGGAAATATAGTGCATGCATAACCCATAGATTCTGTTTTATAACAATACACGCATAGTGTCAGTTTTTAAGTGTTTCTTATTATCTTGGAGCTATTTAGTTTTCAAGAAATAAACCATGCAATTCCATAGACTTTTAGAATGGCATGGTGATAGTATTTTGGTTTTGGTTGTTTGTTTTTTTTTTTTGTTGTTGTTGTTTTTTTTTTTAAAGAGAATTAATGAATGCATGTTGGCAAGTTGTGATTTTAGTTGGATAGTCACATTAGAAATCATTTAATATTTGCAGTGGAAGGTAATGGTAGTAGAGGCCAAAAATCCTGATGGAATGTGGAAAACAGCTAGATTGCGGAAGGATGTTAAAAAGGCATGAAGTCAGTACAACAGAGTATGACCAGAGGAAGCAGAAAGGAGGAAAAAACAAGCTACAGTTAGAATGTGATACTGCAGAGCTGGCCAGGGGATTTTATTTAAATGAAGGTATAAAAGTGAACACAACAGTTTTTCCATGTGCACTCTTCAATCACCTGTGTATACTGTTTAGTCATCTAGCTAATTTCATACATTTTTTCCCCATAATTTTATTAAAGAACTGCAGTATAAATTATGACTTCCACAATTTTATCCAGAGAAATGGACCTATAAAAAAAATGCAAGGGATTATTACAGTTCAATCCTAAAACATTTTTGATAAATCTCCAAAATTCAGCTTACCTCTCAAGAAAACGGTAAGTGTCTGAATCCTGAAGTGTGATTTATCACTGGAATATCCTTTCAAAGCATTGAGAACTTTTGCATCAATCATTTCAACTATTTGTTTATCTTTCAAAATAAAGGCAAAGAAAAGGTTAGTTCTCTTGACAACAGTACAGCTTCCCCCCACCCCAAACCAACGCTGTAGTGTTTTGA
>VYZM01021011.1:181823-201057 GCA_013398915.1 Dromas ardeola
CACTTAACCATTCTGTTACTTATTGTGTAACAGAAGTAGGCAAGTAATAGATCCGAAAGTAATAGATCCAGAAGTAAAACTACATAGATCCTACCACCAAGTACTCTAAATTTCATGTCTTCCTGCAGTGGCGAAGAACACAAACTACACACGAAATCATTCCTCACTGTGGCAGATTCTGTAGCTCCAGGCATATGCACTCTTATGTACCTAAATCCTAAAAAAGAGTTAATTTACCAAACATTTAAAACGAGTACATGGCTTTCATTTTAAATTTCCCATTAAGAATAGAAATTATTAAAATACTGGACAGTGAAATTCCAAATTTATCATGCGTTTCTTCAGATGAGCATTCGTTCATATGCCATGCTTCCACTGAAATGATCTGTGTAATTTATTATAGGGCGACCACAAGATGGCAGAATTTCCTACTGGACATTCCCAAGCAGAACAGCAGGAATGAGCAACTGCCACTTCCACCTCGCATGGAAGTGACATAGGATATGGATATTCATTATTCGAGGTACTTGCCCTCATAAAAACATCATTATGATTTATTCTGCACTGTCCTAACTTTGAAATTTGACTTCTCTTTTATAATTTTGTGGCCTCTGTTCCGGGAAGAAGCAAACAAAACAGCCTTAAAAGTACCTGAGGCCTAATCCTGCAATGCTACAAGCAGTTCAGTCATTTTACTCAAAGACTTAGTTCCCCAGAAGACAGGTACTCATTAAAGCAAAACTGTTCTGTGCTAGAAGCTTTTGCCAGTCACTTGACCATACTGTTCTGCGGTATTTTTAGATAAACAGAAACACAGTTTCCAAGGGTGAAAAAAAAAAAAAAAAGGTAGTATTCTACTAGTATAGCTTTTTCTCTTTCAGATAATTTATTAAATTATATTGGTGACATATGTTTTCTCACATAAACTATCTTCAGTATTAGGAAAATGGATGGCTGGCATAGCTATGCTCCCAAAACATTTAATAACACCGAGCAACCACTGGCAAGGTCCACTGCTAAGGTCCACTGCTTTCAATTAATAGAAGTCATGCTGTGCTCATTACAAAAATGTCTGCATAGGAAAACGCCTTTTTTGTGCTAGGTTTTTAATCTCTTGAATTATCAAAATTATTAAAAAGCTTTTGAAATAGTAATGATTTTTTATTATCTTTTTCTTTTTTTACTACCTTCAGAAAATGGACAGGTTTCCTCAGTACAAAGAAATCTTGCTCCTTGTGTATATTTTGTTACGGTTCCCATTGCAATTGCTATTCCTTCAGACATATAAAATCTTTGAGATGTGTAATTAAAGGGAAACGCAGAAAGACTGAGAACATAACTTGGTAAAGGTGGCAAATGCGTTGGTTTCAGCAGTATGCTAATCTAACGAGAGACACAATTACATTAATACCATAGAAATATTTTGTTTATTTAAAACCACTTTACTTATGCACAGTGTGATATATAGCTATTAGTAAAAAAAAAATTCAGAAACACATGAAGTGTAAGAATAATTCAGTTTCATATTAATTATCTCAAAATTCTCGCAATATGGTTGGGTGAAACTTCCAGCTATTTCTGGTTACAAATAATACTACAACCAAAGGGAAAATGAGAACTGAAGAGCTAATGCAAAAGTAGTATTTATTAATACTTCACCATACTTAAAAGATTTAAGATCTAAATGGAGGGAAACAATGCAGACTCACCTGGGCCTCTGTCTGCAACTGTTCAATTAATGATAATGTCTTAATAGCTATGAAACATACCTGTGATTGAAAAAATAACTTCATTTTAGAAAGGAAAATCTAGTTGAAATATAGAAGATGTACTTTTGTCTACTCTTGTCTATAAATATACACTTACTGACTGAAAAATCTGTGCAGCTTGTATGGGATTATGAAGAATGTAGTTTCCAAGAGTTGCATCTAATTCAGCAATATCAGAAGGATTTATTGAAATAATGAAACGATAAACAGCATAACTTTGGTTTGAGTCTGTAGGAGCAAAAAAGTATCTTAAATCAAAATAACAGATTTGTGTAACATTATATATCAATTTCACAGAATATCTATTGAGTGAGTAATACCATTATATTTTTTGCAATCATGCACGAATTTCTGAAGGCCACCGCTTCTGTCAAGGTAAACAAGGGCAATTTCCCTCATTTTCTGTATTTCTTGATGCATCTTCCAAGAAAGATCTTTGTGCTCTTTATCAAAATGTTGGAATAAACTGTGAAGAAATTACGTTAGAACTGGCCATGGTATGATAATAATAAAGGTATGTATTAACAGAGACATACAAAATTAAGAAAAATAGTCTTTTTTCCAACTATGCAATTCTTTAAGGATTTTTGAAATACCACCATTCAATTGAAAGTTCTTTCCAATGTCTGAAGCATATTACATTCCCAAAGTAAATACCTGAAGAACGCTCTAGTGTTTTCTCAATGAATTATTTCACTGCCCAATTCCCTAACCCATCAAATTAAAGCTTGCATTTAATTTAACCTCCCCTATGTGTTTTGTAGGTATAAATCATATTTATATATGATATACTTCTAATATCAAAAGTAAGACTTAAATATCTCCCTTATCTGTGAAGTCTGTTGTAGCTGTTAGAAGTGTGAAACTGTGCAACATCTTTAAATCTGACTTTCCTACTCTGCTGTTACCTCCTGTAGAACCCACTTAAGGTGTTGATCTTGCAAACACTTATTTCCATCCATGTACACAGAAGATCAACTCTGATTCCCACAGATAAAACTTTCACAAGTACAGTTTTGGTTTGGAGGCTGACTGTGCTCTTCAGTGCTGTTTTCATTGTGAATTATCCACACCTCTGTGATTAGAAGTGTGATCTTTACTGAGTAAAGTCTCGTACTTCGCTGAATTTAGAGAGAGAATTACTAAGGCCAAAATATGGCATTTTGTATATACATATCTGTTTTACCGTCTTACAGATTTTCTTCTACAAAGTGCTCTTTGTCTTCTCTGTAGATAACCAGTATGAAATGCCACTTAAATCTTCAAAAATAGATTTAGCTACCTGGTGAAGGACAAGACACAGAATTATTGGGCTGATGAGGAAGCAATGCTCATAGCTCATGAAAGATCCCTCTGTGAACTCTGTAGGATTTCTTCGAGCTTCGGGAGGACAAAGAGACCAACATCTGAGAGAGGAGTAACTGGATACTAGTGCACGACAGTGCACACAGTGCCACGGTTTGCGGCTGGTGGAGGTGTTTAGTGGACTGAAGTAACCAATTTTAAGCGCAAGTTGAAAGAGAATTTATAGTAGGGATTATTTTTTTTCCATTTTTCTTTAGGATTACTCCTACACGATTACTGCTCCATCCTTTAAATCTTCAACAAGAAGGGATTAAAAGAAACACGCACACAGATCCACCGTATCTCCCCAGACCCTGCGTTCCCCGGGCTCGAAGGGAAGGACACCAAACGTGACTAGAAGGGACTAAGCTATAGCCCAGGTCATTGTGCAAACACTGCCATCACCTAAACTTCAGAAAATAAAGTCTGACCAGTCCCACTACTGGGACGACCGCATTCCCCAGTGTCCCCACAGCTGGGTAACCCCATTCAGCTGCACTCCAGTGTGGGACACAGCACAATGCCTAAAGCCACCCCCCTGGGTTCAGGCTCCAGCCATCAGCATCCCCTCATCACAAACCCCACCGGCACTCTCCCTCAAATACTCTCCAGGCTTCCTATGCCCCTCTGTGCCTGCAGCAACGGGCAGCAAGGGCCACCAGGCTGCCCACACCACAGCAGGGAGAGGGGCCATGGCGCCTTCTCTTTACAAGGGCACCAGTGTGCCTGCAGGAGAGGCGAGCAGGGACATTTACGGGGCAGTAGCGAGGGGCTCAACAGCCGCAGAACAGGGCTACCAGATCTGCTCCCTCAGCCAGCACCCACCAGGCCCAGCAGCACTGCGCACACCAGGCGGGAAAGGCCCCACAGCTCCCCTCAGCCCAGCGGCCTCCTGGCCCGCCGGCCACAGCCACCCAAGGAGGCCATTACCAGGCCCCTGAAGGGCAGCACCAGTGCTAAAACAACTCCTTTCCCCTCACCGCGTGAAGACAAGCCCCAAGCCCACCTGTTACCCACATGGCCCACCAGCCACCACCTCTTCTGGACAGCCACCCCACTGAGTGCACGGCTACTGTGGGGTGCACTGCCTTGGCTGTACTGCGGCCACTAGAAAAGGGCTGCGTATTGACAGCGTAATCAACACCAAAATACAACGTATTTGCAAAACCATTTTCTCTCTTTCATTAATAAAATACTGCGTATTTCACCAATGCCTTCAGCATGCCAGCCATCTGCAAACTTACCTCCCAGGGCAGCACGTCTAAACTCCCTTTTTCTGTCTTATTTCAGGCCATGTTTTTACAAGCGCCATGCATTTCAGTCAGTCCGTCTTCCTGTTGTCTCTCTCGCTCTCCTCCCGGGCCAAGAGGCTGGAGATCAGAAAGGCTTGCACAGCGCCAGGAGAGACGACCTGCTCCTCACAGGGCTCAGCGGCACCTCTGGAAGGAGAGAACAATCCCCTTTTTGCTACGGACAGGTGAAAGCCCCTGCATTAGTCAAAAAGACACACTTTTACCTCCCTTAATTACATATCTGCCAAAACAGGAAGGGAGTACCACAGGTGGTTCCTGTGTCGGTTCTTCGACAATCTCCTGTGTAGGCTTCACGACAACTAGTGCTTCAGATTTCACTTGTCGGCTCAGCAGAGGTGAAGGGGCTACTACAGCCTGAGCCCAGCCATCTTACTCTGAAAAACAGCATCATGAAACGCAGAGAGATGCGGAACAAGAGCACTAGATGCTGAGGTATTGTGAGGCTTTACGGCCTGATGTTGTACACAAAGCCTGTAACCTTCAGAAGTCCTGATCTGACCGAGGCATTCCACAAGATGAACATGCAAGTAGAAGAAACAAAATAAATTTAAGTTTTGCGAGTGATATGTTTAACATATTCACACTTCGCCAAAAAGGCAGAACCTGCTAAATGAAAGTGCTCAATAAGCAATTATTAAGTTGCTTTCCCAGAAATAACTTCAACTACCACTGCCATCTTTATATATTTTTTTTTTTTTTTATTGAAAGAACCCCCAAATTTATGACCAAAAAAAAAAAACCCAACCAAACCCCCTCACCCAGTCAGGCAGCTAGGTATAGACATCTTGGAAATACAAGACAAAGAAACTAAGAGGGGTGCTAGCTCCCACAGCAACAACTTCTGAAGCACCCCCTCTCCTTCCCATCTCCTTACAGTACGGTACTTCCTTGCTGGGAAAAGGAGAAAGCAGCTACAGAAGGTGCTTCCTTGCCATAAAGAGAAGGTAGTTACAGTAGCCCACATCATTTCAGGAGTATAGAGTAAAAATTCAGTACAAGAATGGATACTTCCTTTCTAACATTCTGATGGAGTGGAAAGCAGAAATTGAAAGACGTATGTTTAAAAATAAAACAAAACAAGAAAAGGGCAAGGCTGTTGCTTCCAAATGATTATAGCTGCAAGAACAGGATTGATGTAGTTGTTGGTTGTCCTGAAAGCTGCATAGCCATTTCCGAACATCTCAAAACTTCACAGAGCAGCACTATGGAAAGTGAGCCCCAGGCCACCACTCCGCTCCCACAAATGACCCAGTTCCTTCCTCCCTTCCATGTCAATGTCAATTCTTACTTCTTTTACCCAGCCATAACTTCCAACACCTTAACACAGCAACTGCTCGGCATCATTTAAGCACTATGCAGGAGATGGTGGTGTAGGAGATACTGCTTGAGGTAAGCAAGGAATCCTGTTTTATTTTCCACTTGTCTAATGTTTCACTGTTGACACAACACCAATTTCAAAAGAATTATGATTTGATATACTCTTCTCCCCAGTATTCTCAATTTTTAACTGATCTTGATGCAATATAGACAGCATTTCTCTTAGCTAGTTCTTATTTTGTCCAAAATCAGAGGATTTAAATATTGAAATTTATCTAACATAACTCTGGCTACTCATCAGTGTCTTATCAGACTTCTCTCAAATCAAGGCATTTAACTGAATGTATTTTTGAACAAAAAACACAGAACATTTTTGAAGTAACAGACAAAAATAAGTTGTTATTTACAAGTAATATATATAATAAAACTACTACCGTGACAAGCCTTTTTACACTGTAACTGCAGTCAATTTTTGCATTGTTTAAAAAAAATTTCCTTAAACAGAAATTGTTCAGTATTATCTGTTTGTCCATACACGTGTATGTTATGAGAAATACAATAGCTTTTCACATTTTTAAAATTATCAGCGTAATTTACATTTTTTTCCCCTAATATCAAGTGAAGATTTAAAAATGGTGCAAACTGGAACACAAAGACAAGTAGCTATGAATGCTGAAATACAATCAATTTGGAACATATTAGTGTCTCAAACTATAAATCCGTGAGAAAAATCCCTAATATTTGGCATGATCCCCTCACCATCCACCCCCAAAGGGTCAAAGCAAGATAGCCTTTCAAAGTAACAGTGATTATTGCATATTATATCTTTGGAAAAGCAGAGTTTTAACCAAAAATATTTTTAATGTAGTTGAAATATAGACGCGTTTATCTCAGGGAGGAAAGAAAAGCGGAATACGTGATCAGTAACGTTATCAAATCAATCCAGTTAATTTGTTCCATCCTTGCTTTGAATAATCCCCCATACCTCAGATACTCCAGTTGAGTGAATGGGTACTTCAGCAAGCGCAAGAACAACAATCCAGTTTTACATGACCAACTTTTCATTCTGTAGAAGTCCTTTAAGAATCTTGGTCTTAACTTATATTAGCCCCTCATTTAAGTGCTGACAGGTAAATTAACATATATTTCAAACTGATATAACAGGGAAAACATTTACCTTCTTTAAACCAGGATATACAAAAGACAATTTGCATAGTTACAATTCAAGCACAAAGTCACTGTAAATAGGTACAAAAGCATTTATAAATTTACTAAATTTGCTGCTGTTTGTCCCAGCCAAATCTTAGATAGGTATGAATGTAAACTTGAAGGGATTGAAGAGAACAGTCAGTGTTTTTGCTTAAAAAATACTTAGAGAATGCTTTTTAAGGTTTTAAAAAATATTTTCTGCAGCAGGAACAAACATTTCAAACCCCAAAGCAAGCCATCCAAAATGCCCAAGTTCCTCCTATACAGCAGAGAAAGTTTGTTCATAGGTTTCAAACCTACAGACAAAACGAGGCACTAGTTACGCTATTTTGGAATGTGTCCATGACCCTAACATTTCAATTCACCCCAAGACTTCCAAAACACTGTTGGCTTCTAACTTCCTAGGAAAACATATCTTCAGAAGGTGGTGCATAAGAAAATCCAACAAATGCATCATCCGCCTCTAGGACACTGGCATTAACAATGTTGTAATCGGAAGAAACACAAACTGAGTAAGGGACCATTTCTTCTGTAAACACTGCATCAAAATTCCCAATATCATCTGGTCCAACCTAGAAAACAGGAAGATTTATCAGTTGTCATAGTAATACTGTGTTTTAAACTTGTGCTTGCCCTTTAGATTTCAAATTTAACTCCTGAGGCGATCTACTTTATGTCGCTCTTTCATATTTAAGTACAGGAAATTTAAGAAAGCGCACCACAGCATCCCTGAAAACAGCTATTAAAAGCCTGCTTGCTTCTTTTAGGCTGGAGTTCAGGCCAAAGCCTACACAGCTTTTTGATCCTATAAACCTAAGAAATATGAAGAAACATCTCTTTCTTAAATGACTATTAGGGAGATGCAGAAACTAAAAAAAAAAAAAAAAAAAAACCCCAAAAAAACAAACCACACACACACAAACAACAGCCCCCTCACCCCCCAAAAAAAATCCACCCCAAAACCCAAACCAAACAAAAACCAACATCAAAACAAAAACCCTACCAAATTATCTTTATCCCTTTTCCATCAATAATACTTGAAGTGTTAAATTCTAGCAACAGTACTGTTATGATACATCAGCTTCCTAGTAACACACCTAAGAACTAAAGCATAGTGATATTTAGTCACAGAGAGGAGACAAGACAGCTAAGGCTTCTTGACCAAACAGACAGAATCAACAGAAGGTGACGCTCTGATGTGACCTTAGGAAGGACTTCCTCCCCACCGCCATCCTTCCCCCCCTGAGTTTTTGGACAAGCAGTCACATGTTGACACAGTTTAAACTGATGGGAGGATGAAGAAAAGCTGCAACTAAGGCTTAATAACTACAAAAAAAAAAAAAGCAGGAAATCAGTCTTTCGTAAAGTCTTTGAATAAAGAGGCTATCTGTATTTTCTTCTTTGGTCTTTAGACCCCAAAAAACTTGACAGTACTTGACAGGAATGAGCAGAGGAAAGAGTGATATGTCAAACGGAGTTTTAAGTAAAGAAAAGATAGTATCACTGCTCAAAAGTACGACTGCTCAAAATTCCAGTCAGCACTGGGAGGGTCCCATTCTTCACCGTTCTGAAACATTCTTTGCACATAGGTGAGCACTCATAGGCAGAAATTTGGCAGGTATGAACGAGAACAGCACTAGGCACTTACCACATTAGGATTAAATGGTGGTGGAATCTTCTTCTGGAGAAGATCGGACCAGCTGAGAGATTCAAAGAACGGGTGCTTTTGAATTTCAAGCTGCAGTAAGGAATAAAGATTTTAGATATTTCAGAAATCTATTCTGTGCATCACAGCATACTTCAGACTGCATGCACATAAGGAAGTCGAGTCCTTCATCAGTTTATTTATTCACAGTTTACTTTGCAACAGAAGCTGTAATTGGTAAAAGCACCAATTAAAATTTGTTACCCTACCTCTACAAACTGGTTTTGTTTTAAGATCGTTATTTTCTGCTTTTAAACCCACAGCGCAAGATTGTTTTCTGTTAGTATCTCTGCTCCTGCCACAAAGGTTTGTTAATTTTTGGAAAGCAGATCATTGAGAAGTGGCTGCTTCAACTACTCTGCAATATGCTTACTAATTATGAATCATCAAACAGCTATGCAAAACACTACCATCCTTTCATCTTGCCCCACACTGTGATAAAGTACCACGTCATAGTCTAAATGCTCTGTTACAAGGTCAACAGACTAATGTTAAGGCTGCAAACACAGGACTACGAAGATCTCACAATTAATGGACAGAAGTCGTCCTTTCTAAACCACTCCTCATTGCACAGTTCTGAGGACATCTACGCTTTCTCACATCACCTTCTTGCAAACTAAGCTTTTGTTGTTACACTGGGAAAACGTTTGCCACGATTAAGGCTAAAAAAAGAGCTGCTATTTGCACTAACGTTTCTCTTTAGCTGAAGATTGTTTTTCATGTAGTTATACTGACATTACCGGAAAATAGCCTTTTCTTTTGATTATTTCCCAGTTTCACTACAAACAGTGAAACCTATCTTAGTACATCTTAGTGACTACTACACCAGGAACTGTGTTTCCTTTGCTGGCAGGTACAGCAGCAACCAAGCTCAAAATATTTATATCCCGTGACAATCATCCCTCTTCTACCCCAAACAACTTTAGGGGATTGACCACACTGGTGTCTTTAACAAAGAAATAAAAAGGAGGAAGACAGAGACAGACACAACAAAGCAATCTCTGTCTCCACCTACTAAACCTGTGCTGTGCACATAAATTTAGTGATATCCCTTTAAATGAAGTAGGGCTTGACAAATTAGGACATTACATACAAAATCTTCCCTTGCTCCGAGTCTGCTTTGCCGATCTTTCTCCAAAAGTTCTTCCAGAATAGACCAGGCTGTAAGACTGATTCCTGGGCGCAAAACTAGAGGTTTATGAAGAATATTCTCATACATCTCAGCAACATCACGGCAGTAAAAAGGAGGCTAAAAAAAAAAAAATAAAACTTATACATGAATTTAAATCCACATGGGGCATTTTGTTTCATGTGTATGGATCAGTAAGTGATTCTATAAGAAACACAAACTGCTAGCAATAAAGAAGTCTGCCTCTTCTTATGGACTAACTTCTAATTTAGTCATCACCACTGACAGATCTTCACACTCGATAGCTTCCCCAACCACCTCCTCTCCTCCTAAGATGCTCTCACACTCCTAAGTAGCCATAGATGCCATCCAGTTTCAAAACTCGCATTGAACTTGCCTGAAAAGAACACTATAGTGGAAAAACCAATCTGTCTCCTTATTTAAGGTCTTATGGGAGGAGATAAGGCTCAAGAAAACTAACAGAACAGATTGTTACTGGAGTAATTACATACGACTAGAAGCAGCATAGTAAAATTTTTTTTGTGCGTGTTCTAATGCTGCATCAAGAGGTAGAAAAGCCAAGAGAAAACCTGGGAGACCCAAGTAAAAGGAAAAGTCTTTTAATTTTACTTATTCCAGTATTTGGCAAAATTTTACTTATAAGTTGAGGGTTTTATTGGTTGTTATTATATCACTGTTGATTCAGTTTACTCTCACGTTCCCTCAAAGCAATGACTACTTGTCTTCATTGGAGCTGATGTCCAGCAGTTCATTGGAAAGCGAAGTTTTAGACACCCACAGGCAATGCAAAAATCCAAGAGAGAAAAACAGGTGCTATGTTAAGTGTAAAACCAACTTTTCATCCAATTAAGTGGAGTATTTCAATATTTTGCAAAAGTTAACATCTTTAACACCACTCCAGGGTTACTTCACATAAAGGGGGAGAGGGGAGGGAACCAACCCCTGCCCGCTAATATATTAAGTACATACCAGCCCATAAAGCATTTCATAAAGAACCGCACCAAGGCACCACCAGTCTACTGTGTTATCATAGGGCTGCTTTTTAATGACTTCTGGTGCAAGATACTGAAATAAAAAAAATAAATAAAAAAGTATTTTAGAGCATTAGGCTAACAAGAATAAAACCTAGGTTTTAGTCACATCACAATAAACACCTTCAGGAAAAGTTGCTTCATAGCAATTGTAAGACTGCTAAGTATTTATCTTGTCCTTCAACAAACCTGGCAACTACTTCATCACCATCTGGCCATTTACCAAGTAGGACAGCGGTTTTCCCAACTGAAACAATACTACCCACACACTATTGTTTTGCCAAATTACTTTGCCACCTATATTATGAAACTTGTTTTATATTTCAGACAGGTTGCTGCACAGGCGACACCTCTTGGCAAGCTGGCTACTAGCCATGCCTATTCTGCCATCCTAAGCCTGTGTGCTCCCCATCCAGTAGATAAAAATGAAAGAACGTATTAATTTTGCCTCAAATCGATCATTATTGAGAAATTGTATGACCTATATTAAGTTTCACTGTAAATCTCAATGAAGGCATGAGTTGTGAGTTGCTAAATTAGAGATCTTGTCAAGTAGTCACTTGACTGATTTGTGATAAACATCCGATACCACTGAATGGCAATGCTAATTGGTTTCCATCTGCCTTGCAAGAAATCTACTCATCATCTCAGAGCTCACTAACACTACAGCACAAGGACAGCCACTTCACAATACGAGACTATTCTTTGTGAGTATGTAATATAAAATTACTATGGCTGGATCATCATCATCTCAGTCCTCGTCTACAGCTCACATAGTTTCTAACCTCTCAAAACAAGAGAATGCTCGCTTCTATCATTCTAGTATCCAAATTCCGAAATTTAATTTAAAGATAGATTATAGCATTGTCAGACAAGGCGTAGCCTGGAACTCAGTTTAATTAGATCATTATTTCTCAAGTTTTGTGTATGCAATGCCCTATAACTCATTTGTCTATAGATGACCCTTCAAAAGCATGGCAAGCAGCTGAAGTATTTTGAACTCAACTACTTAAGCTTTTTCTCATGTTTCACAACCTCCTTTGGGTTTTTTAGATGTTGGAAATCACCAAGTCATTCAACTCAGTTTTTAGAAACACTGGGAAGATCACTAGACTTTTCACAGGATTATGAAAGATTTGTATCTAAATCTTGGATTAGAAAGGCTATGTTTAGTCTTGATATTTTTAAGAACTCATATGAAGCAACAGCATTAGCATCCTCTTATGTTCCAATTCATGCAAGTCTGAGTAAGTGTGAAGACTATGCTTCTGCGCATCAGAAAAAATCCCCCCCAGATGTTCTCAAACAGATCCAGAGTTACCAGTGTTCTATATATTAGCCTTTGAACTTTCCAAAATATTCAAACACACACTGTTTCATCTCAAATTTACCACTCAGCTTTATGGATTCCTACTCTGATCATAACTAGGATAAGCTGTCACATGTTGCCACCTGCCTTTTTTTTTTTAGTTCAAACGTTTCAGCTAAATACTACTCCTTGCTCATCCTTCATTGCCTCTATTCTGTAATTTAAAGTTATTTCTATCACATTATCAAAGCCACTAATCCTGGCATTTCAGTGAATCCCCCATGTGTTCAAGGCTTCCAGATTTTAAGTTTTCCAGTGTGGTTTTCTCAGTAAAAAAACAACAAAGTTCAAACCCAGCAAGTTCAAAGTTTCATTTGTTGCAAAATTTGCTCAAGACTCACAGATACTAAGCTCCTATAAACTGGCTAAAAATCAGTGGCAGGACATGGTAAGCAGATTCATTTTGGCAAATGTGCTGCAGCTGTTACACAAGCTAACTGTCCTGTGTCTAGCCAGCAGTTAGGAGACATGGGAGGAAACAATGTTTGAAAAGGGTTGGAAAAAGGGAGGAAGGAAGAGATGAGTTATGGGGATGTGGGTAGTAAGCAGAGACACTGCATATTAAAGGACACTGTGAAAAGGACAAAGAACAGATCTGCAGGAAGCTTGTCTTTGGTTTCATGGAAGAGCTTGTTGAAAGAATGCAAATCTCCAACAGTACAAAACAGAGTATTTGATCTTCCAGTTACACAAATATTATTAATAGTCAACAGTCATTAATTACTAGCCAAAAAGCCACAAAAGTTGTCAACATACTTCTGGTGTCCCACAAAATGTTGCTGTGGTATCAGAACTTGCAATCCCTTCTTTACAAAGTCCAAAGTCTGTCAACACAACATGACCCTGTTTAAGAAAGAGTGGTATTTTAAAAACAGAACATGCTCAACATGTGGGTACACATAAGTGTCAGTTTTGTGAGAAGACACAGAAATCCAAAAATAATGTTGCATACTTACTAGTGAATCAAGGAGAATGTTTTCTGGTTTTAAATCCCTATTTAAAAAAAAAAAAGTATTAATCACAAGAGCTTCAGAGGCAAGGACTTTAATTCTTCATCTGAAAGCTTCAAGTTTTGTGAAATCATTATCTTCAAGTTTTCCATAAGATGATTTCATGTAGTGATTTTTATTCAGTAATTTGTCCTGTTTTGAACTTCTGCAGGGCAAGGATACATTTCAGAAACTTACCTGTACACTATATTTATGGAGTGTAAGTAGCCCAGTGCACTGGCTATTTCAGCAGCATAAAATCTGGCTCTGTGCTCAGGAAAGGAACGTTCTCTTTGTAAGTGAAAGAACAGCTGTAAATATGCAAATAGTAAATAAGAATATTACACACAACAAATCAGGTTAATAATGTGCAATTTTAACAGTAAAAAGTAATTCTTTTTAGTTGTCCTTTTTTTAAGAAGTGTAAACTGAAATAAAATTGGTTTCACTGCATGACGTTGTCATTCCTTTACTCTCTTCCCTTCTTCTCTTTTGTAGCTCAGAAATGAATAGGTAACTCAAACACATAAGGACATTGCCCTAAACCCAAGACTAGTCAAAAGGAACTAGAGTAAACCACTAAACTGTGAATAGAAGTTGGCAAGATTAAATCATGCAACATAGCCTCCTAACAGAATATAACCTGTTGTCAATTAAGTAATCTTCCATTTCTGTATATCCTTGTATTCAACGCTTTGTATATAAGTATTTATAGAATTGTATTCTGAAATGACCTAGATGTAGATTACTTTGGGAGATGTATATTCCAAGCTGATCCACAAATCTTCTCAACTACAGAGAGCTGTCTGGCTTCAAATAGTTTAAGCAGATACGGAAGCCTAGCCAAAGATTAAATCATAAACATACAGACCAAACTATACTACCCATTCAACTTCTAAAGATTTTAAGTAAACAGAAATTTTCTGTTTTCCAGCTACAAAGCTTGGGAAAAAAAAATAAGAAGCCATCAGAGCTTTCCAAGCACTTAATTCAAATCCAAAAGCTGTTCTGAACTATATTTTAGTTTGCCTGGAAGAATGCCCAACTAAGTTGTGGCTAGGAACTTAGAGTAGAGCAAATCAGGAGTTTGCTAATATTGTCTATATAAGACAATGGTACATCACACAAGAGAAAGGCCCAACTCCGACCCTTAAAGGGGTCAGAACACCAGCATCATAAATACTGATAGTAGGCCACATTAATATGAACTAACGCATACCCCAGTTCCTGTCTCATCCTGGTTTACTCAGCATACTTTATACTTGTGTGTGTATATTCAGCTGCAGTGACAAAAAAAGGAAACCTTGAGATATGCCGAAACAAAATATTTAAATTCCACTCCTTCTCGTGTGCTCTTTCAGCTACCAGAGTTTTATCATCTACAACAATATGCTGTCTCATCCTTCTTTCCTGTTCCACTTTAAGTATCTGTAAGACCTTCTGAAACGTTTACGTTTTACACCAATAAATTACCAAATTGAAAACACAACAATTGACAAGATATACAGCTCCTCTTTAAAGCATGTAGGTTGGATAGTTCTGTTCATACAATAATTTTTCACTACGCTTTTTTTATCCAATCACAACTAATTTTCTAGATAGGTCTAGGTATTATTAGTCTACAAGACTCTCGATTTTCCACAAAACCTTTTCAAAGAACAGAAGAAACATTTTATACCTTTCTTATGTGTACTGGCTATTCAACCAGTTTATATGTAAGTTTCCTGAGCACTTCTGGAAGTACTGGTACTTCAAAAAGCAATAGGTCTTCAGCTGAAGACAAACAACCTTGTTCCACAACATTTTATTTAAACATATACAGACTTTCTCCATGTCTTTCACAAGTTTTCCCCCAAGTTACTTAATGGCTCTTCAGATTCAATGGCATTGCTTCAAGGGAAAGAATCGTGAGGATAAGGGTGTTTGGCAATAAGTAATTAGACAATGCAAAGCTACAGAATAATCCCGAGGTTCACAAAAACATCAATGTAGTAAATTCACTTGCCAGTTTCCTTCCTTCCGCTTACGAAATACTACCATCTCAGCTAATGCAGATGCAAGAGGAAAAGACAGTTGTACGTGGTTAAAAACAATGCAAGATTAACTCGTAGTAAAGGTAAGTTTACGTACTGTAAAATACCGTATTTGCATCTGACAACCATGAATAAATTTGGGATTAAAGTTGCCGATAAGAAGAGGAACAGTGTCTGTATAGCTATAGAAGTCTGTAGTAACACCAGATGATAAAAAGATTTTCAAAACTGGGAGAATGCTGATCACAGCCCATTGTAAAGGATCATTTTGTTTCTCCCACCTAGAATTAGAAAAAGAGAGAGACTCAAATCCAACCACAACCACCACATACCTCTCCTCCATTAACAAAATCCAGGACAAAGTAAAGCTTTTCCGTTGTTTGGAATGAGTAATGTAATCCAACCAAAAAAGGATGTTTCACATTTTTCAGAAGAACATTACGTTCAGCCATAATATGTTTTTGCTGTGAGGAAGTAAGAGATCAATAAGTAAACAGGAATGATTTCGTAATTAAAGGAAAAGGGAAGGGAGGTGGGTGGAAAAAGAGTATTTCTCTTCACCTCTTTCCTATTAAGAACAATTTTTTTCTGCAGCACTTTGACAGCATAGTATTTCCCATCCAGTTTTCGTTTTGCAAGAAGAACCTGTGAAATTCAAAAGAAATGAAGAAATGTGATTGTTGCAGTTCACATTCGATTAGGAATATTTTCATAATTTCAGCATAACTGGAAAGTATTCGCGCTATTTTTTTCACAATAAAATTTCTTTGCTTTTAATATAGTCAATCAACAATATAATCATCAGTAGAGTGAGTTCACAGTTCAGTAAAATCTGTCATGCTAGCGATATCATGAAAGACTGAATTATAATATTTATTTTCCAGGGCCTACTGAATCTCTATCAAGATCAATTTCAGCTGGTTTTGTAAGTTTTAAGTATAATTTCATGGAAAACAACTTGAAAAATAACCCGAAAACAAAGATTTCAAGAGGGATTATCTGTTGTTTCTCTGTAGAATATCAATATTTAAGTCACTTTTCAATGGGCTGTTGCTCACACTGCTCCATAGCGTTAGGGGGTTGACAAAACAGCCCATGCCAACAAAGGGAAATGCACGACTCGTACTCCAGCTGCTGCAGAAGCACAGGGGTACCTCCCTTCCTCTCCGGGGGAAACAGAGGATCCCTATTGCTCTGAACAAGAAAGGGAAACGCTCCCTTTTGTTACTCCCAACAAGCAACAAGGGCAGCCAACAACTGCCACACCAGGGAAAAACTGGCAGGGCTATAAAGCAGCAGCAACAGGGATCCGGTATGACAGTTCATACGCCACCCTAGACTGATACCGCTTCCAAAACTCTGGCCAAGTCTAGCCAACATCACTACACAGAAGACACCAGCTGGCATCCTTGCACCAGGAGAAGGCACAGTAATAAGAAAGCTCACCTTGCCAAAGCTGCCTTTCCCAATAACTTTCAGGAAATCAAAGTCTGTTGGCTTAGCACTGAAAGATATTTAGGAAGGAGACAGGTCATTTGGGTAAAAAATTACAAGCTTTATAGTTGTAGAGCAGTCTAGAGTAACACTTGAGGTGTAACGTGAGAAGAACGGTCTGTCAGCATCTTCCTTTATTCTTCATTCTACCCAACACCTAGACTTCTACAGACCTTCCCTCAGAGATGACTCCATTTTCCTCCAGGGAAAGTGCTCAAGTTGCATCCTTTGAGTTTATTCTGTTTTGTAAATTTAAGATGTAAAAGGGGAGCAAGACTGCTTTTTTTTATTCTTCGTAGTCTAGGTTCTTGTCGTTTTTAAGTCTCCATTTCCCCATGACTTTTCCCGGAGCCTTTTTCTCATTTCCGGAGGGCCAAATGGATCCTCAATCTTAGATGAGGGAATGATGGACCAAGTTTGTTATCTATTCTCTTTGCTTATCCCATTCTTCCCTCCATCCATTCCTCTCTCATTTTAAATTACAGTGAGAGGAGGGAGGCCCTTCCTCTTCTGTGCATGTACCTATGAATTCGCTCTCAGTTTTTCCACTTCCCATATCACCACTCCTTTCAGTTATTTCCCAGGATTCCCTCACGTTTTCCTAAATACGATGCAGGGATATTTTTGTCAGCAAAACAATTATCTACATTTTCAAATTCCAAAACAACAGTTACATCACCATACACCTCTCCCTTTATCACCCCTGAAGGGAAGTACTCTTAAATTTCATTTCTTACTGCAATCTATTAAGCATTTCCTCCTGTTAGCCCAGAACAAATCTGTGAGGAAAACAAAACCAAAATAGCAGTCATCTCCTAGATGAGAAAAGCACAGATTCACACCGAGAACAGAAACTCTACAGAAGACACCAAACAGAGAAGCAAGTTATGAGTGCAGTAACTAGGTTTGTAGTATCAAGGCAGCAAGATGCTCCTTTGCCATGCATTAAGCCAAACTTGTTTTCATAAACTGTTCGCATTCTTAACTGTTGTGCGACCACTCCCAAGACAGAGAGGTCATCTTTGCTATAGCATCCTTAAGTAAAAGGATAGCAGATTAACAAAATCTGAAGGTAAAAGGGAAAAAAAAATAAATAATGTTTTGAAGGTAGTTGTTTATGTAGCACAGGATTCAATGTTCTGCTTCCTCCAGAAAAACCAGTAAATGCATATATCCAAAAAATTCTTCATACTAGTAACAATTACACTCAGTCTAATTTTTCAGGGTTTAAAATTAATTTAAATAAAATTTTATTAAAATAAAAATTTTACATTAAATTGAATTACATTTTAATTCAACTTAATTGAAACCTACTGAGGATTTCCAGATGGTCCCAAGTTGATATTCTGTGAGGTAGAGTTTAACTGTTGGGAGAGAAAAAGAAGTTTTGTTTTGTTTTGTTGTTTTTTTTTTTAAATTCTCCCTTATATTTCAACCAATATTAACTTCAAAATACTCTACAAATTTGCTCAATCCATACCTTCACACTTGTTACATCAGATTTTTTGAAGAGATCTAACATCCAGATTGTGCACTTTGTACATTGAAATATCTGTCCATCATCACCTTGTCACAAATTATTTCTACACACAACATGTGAAGGTAATAAAATAATTGTGTCCAGACACAGAGGACAAGATTAGGAACAAAGATTTAAGAGTGTTTGAACAGACAAACTTGTTCCTCATACAGAATTTAACCCTTTCTGTATTTGCTCTAGGAATATATTTTCTACTGTTTATTGTAAATTTCCCAAGATCTTACCAATAAAATAATTTTAAACTCAAACTGTTTATACAACAGTAATTAGTGAAAGACACAGTGGTTTTAAAAAAAAAACAAAAGTGAACAGTCTCCCCACCCCAAGAAAAACATTACCAACCTTTTCTATCCTGACATTAAAGGTTAACTAACTCAGTTCCAGGAATTCCATGAATCCTACCAGTACACACCCAGACAAAATTTGTAAATTACAGAGAGGGAGATGAGGAAGCCACTGTCATTTAAGTAATTGTCTCTGTTTTGTTTTTGATTTAAAAAAACAGTATTTGTACCCTTATTGTGGTTTTGGGCATTATGAGAGAAGGATAAACTGCATCCAAATACAAGTTACCTGGGGACAGGCTGTCAGGCATTACAAAACCAGTACTCCTACAGGAGCAGAGAATGCCCTGACAGCAGCGCTGGATGCTGCTATTCTCTAATAAGAGCCAATCCACACAATGGCACTGGACAGTTTTAAAAAAGCAACTATATAAGTTTTAAGATTTTTCTTTTTTTGAGAGCTTATTTTTCTTCCTTACTCTTCAGCTTCATCACTTACACTAACTATGGGAAGATGAATTTACTATCAAAAAGTATGGCCACTATGCATTAGCTCTCTTCCTATTTTGGAATTTGTTGTGGCATCATGAATTTTACGCAGAAGGTTTAGATCATTCCACATTACTTAAAATACCTTTCAAAGGAGGAGGAAACCCGTATTTTAAATTAGAATTTTGCTGCATGCTC
>VYZM01021011.1:208067-224246 GCA_013398915.1 Dromas ardeola
CACAGTGGGCTAACCTGTGCAGCCTTCGTTGCACGGGTGAGCCCTTCAAGACCTGATTCTGCTCCAATAAAAAAAATAAATCAAAAATCACACAGGCAAAATTTGACATCTGTTGCACAAGTCAAGTTTTTACACGAACAGTCCCACCAAGCAGCATATTTCCATAATATATGTATGGCAGTGGGAAAGTTGCACAATTCATCCTGCCAGCAGGCACTCAGATGTAGCCATTAAAGATAACTAAACAAAATGCTTTTCTTTCCATTTTGGACATTACCTCTAATGCAAAAAAAAAAAAGAAAAAAAGAAAATCTCTCTCTATATATATATTATCTCTCTCTCAGAATCTCCACCCTCATCCAAACTTAACTTTTCTTTAGCAATATGGAAAGACAGACAAGGGATCTGAAATAGAGAGCTCTAACATGAAATCAAGTGCAAAACAGAACAATCTTGTCTGTAATTACTTGTATCAACAATAATTTGCATGGAAAAAGAATATTTAACTTGTGTATTATCTTTTAAGATATTCCAATGAGTCTATCACATAGATTATTGACAACTATTAAATTTTTAAATTAAAATTAAATTTCAATTAAAAGCCGTATTTTAAATATTAAGAGAAATGTTCATATTGTTTCAGGGATATAACCCCAAAACCCTTGTTACGGTATTTAATAATCCCAAATTACTGACATCAAACAGGAAAGTAAATTTGCATAAAAATGTAACAGGAGTCACCAACATCGGCAATTTCAGTATGGTGGTTGTACAATGCCATCAGCCACTCTAAGCTTACAGAGCTATCCATGCTGTTGAAGACAGAACACCTGCCTCATGTCAGCTCAAATGTATTCTGTAATTTTCTAGTTCTGTGTTCTGACTGGTTTCTATGATTTCCTTCTGCCCTATTTTTGAAGTTAAAACAAGATTAATTTTTAAATAACCAGGTGACAATGAAACTGGAGCATTTAGATGACAATGTATGTTATGACAGTATTTTTGCTAGATTTTGGAAAAAGGGATATATAGGTTTCACGCCACTGCACTCCAACGTCATAGCACAATGCTGCATACCCAAGCATGGATTGACAGAAGTAAAATACCTCTTCAGCATTTGTAAAATATGCGACTTATTTCAGAAATCAGTAGAAACGTTACATCAAAGCTTCAATAAATCAGTGTTAAGACAAAGAATTATTTAAATGAGCATCATGGCTCCATCTCCACCTTGCCCCCCAGCAAGAAACATCTTCAGAACTATTTAGTTTCTCATGCTTCAAGGATTTCAGCATAGTTCACAGAAATTTAAAACAAGTTTGAGGACCTTGTTTTACATATATAGTTTTAATAAAGTTTTAGGTGGAGTTCCCCCCCCCCGCCCCCATTTAAACTCCAGTTTCCTAAATTTGACTCCAAGAATTCCACCTGTACATTTGGCTGTACAGCAGACCAGACTACATGACATTACCAGGCCTTCAGCCAGCTCTGAAAACTCCAAGGTCAGAGAAAAGGAAAGAAACCAAAACCAAACAAGAAGATCCTATAGACACAATACACATAGAACTTTTGGCAATAATTTACACCTTCATCAGAAGAGAACATCAGAGCTTGGATACTTGCATTTGATTATTTTAATAAAAAAAAAAAAGGAATTTTTCATGTCAGGATCCAGATGATTCACTTTAACTGTCAAAATTAATTTGTTTGAAAGAACTCTAAAAAACCGAAAACAACACATCTTAAGAGTTCAACACCTTTGGATCTATTTATTCTTTAGCTAAGGAGAAAATGAAATGCTTGAAACACGTGCAAGAGGAGGTGAAACTACAAACAGTCTGATCACATCGGCAAGCCAAGGGAGGGTGGGAGGCTCCCAATGACCATCAGGAAAACCCTGAAGTAAAAATGGCCTTAATGAGGGGTATAAAAACACAAAGCAAAGCCTTGCCTTCCCACTTGCCTTTTTATTTATTCATTGGTGTGCCACCTAGGTTAATTCAATGTACTTTACAAGTGATTTTTCATTAGTATTTTGATGCGGACAAAGCAAGCTTAATTGGGACCTATCACTGCTAACTGGATCACATGTTCACATCAAACAGGCTTCTGTAAGTGGAACAACAACAGGAAGAGGTTCATTTTCATCTGAACTGTACGAGGAAGCACATTTAGATACTGAGAGTTCAAAAGCCTTCAAAGATAAATCCTTCTGTTATTTCATTTTTCAGAGGGGGGTGTGTGTGTGGGGAATTCACACAAAGAAAGTTTAAAATTTACTAGGTACACGTTTAGAGAAGTCAGGGTTTTGACTTTTGCTTTTATAGAAGAGAGATTACACCTGACAGTTCAGAATCTCACACAATCCTGAATACGGGAGGGCTGGGAGGAACTATACTTCGGCGCAAGAGAAGCACTGGGCCACTAAGCAATACTTTGCTCACAATCACAAGGTAGAACAGCTACCTACGCTAGTTCCTGTTCTTGACTGAAGCATGACTAAACTTTGGTTTAGTCATTGTTTTGAGGACTGGTGGAAAACTCGTAAGATAGCTTCTTGTAGGCTGAAATAGAACATTTTTCGTATAAAGAAACTGACAAAATGAGTAACAAGATAACAACTTACCAGGATCAAAATTATCTCCAAATATTCTTTTAGCTGGAATCTTCAGGTTCATGGTGGGAAATTGCTTCTTTAGCTGAAAACACATACAATTGGATTGTGTTAGACATCAAAGTACCTAGAAATAATTGCATTTTGTTTATTTTCTGACAAACAGGTTGAACATCTGATTATTAGTAATTCTGCTCCTCTCTGCAATCTTCTCTACTCATACACTTGGGGGAAAAAAGCAAACCCAAAACAATCTGTACTCAGCTTGTTTGTACCAGTCATACCCTTTTAAATTCAAAGGCCTTCTCACTTTAGAAAGCTATGGACTATTGCAGCTATCTTCTGCAATATTGACAAAATGATTTTCCACTTGCCCCACCTTAAAAAAAACATAGGCTAGAATGTCAGTGTTGGTTTTATTCTCCTCTTTGCTTCCTTCCTCCATCAGTTCTCTCTCTCTCTTGGGTTTTTTTCCACATCACTTGCAAGTCTGTCCCAAGACGCAGGTAAAGTATAGCGCGGTGTGTCCAGGCTGGCTTCGGCTCAGACCTTGCAAGACAGCTCCAAGCTCACTGTCTGCATTTGTAAACCGCTGCTACATATAAATCCACATGTAGTGAGGCAGAAGGGAGAAAAGCCTGACTACTTCCCATAGGGGCAACGGAAGGGAAATGGAAGCACAGATAAGCAACTGGTCATCTTTTTTTAATGGGGATCACAGAGGAATTCTTTCTTCTTTTGCTAAGCAAAAATTGTGGGGTCTAAACATGGAGAACCAGAGAAAAGTACGGACATAGGACACATAACAGACTGCACATCTGAGCAAGTATTTGCCCCGCTTGTCCACTATATAAAAGGGGCAAAATTCTCTTCTAGCAACAAACCCAAGAAATCCATACTTAGTTCCTGAAGCGGCCTATTTTATGTGGACCACTGCCACAAAATCTGGCTATGAAACTGCAGGTCGGAATTGCCATGTCTGAAACTTTTATATTAAGAAACAAGTATTTGTTCACTGCTTGCAGTACTTCAATGTAAAGCACTTATTTTAAGAGAAATTTATCTATCTAGTTGTTTTAGTTTTGCAGTGATTTTTACCATCGCGAACAAACACACATTTCAGATGTTTTGACAACCAGTAAATTGGAAGTTTCTCTCATTACGTTATAATCCCAAGCAACAATTAAAAAAGTAACAAATAAGTGGATTTTGAGTTTGAAATTCAAACAAACCAAAGTTTAAAAAACCCACCCTGTCATTTTCTTTAAACAGGCTCCTATGGTTATTGAATGTTGACTCAAACTCCTCAAGAGGGAATTAACTCAAACCATAACACTGCAAACAAGTGTTACTCTGTGCTATTCTGGCATGACTTCATAGCTTGCCTTTTCCTTACCGTATTGTAGAGTTTATCAAACTCTGCATACCGTCTGAAGACAAACCATTCATTTCTGCCAACGGAGACCAACACTTTGTAAACCTGTAGTAACAAAGATAAAGTTAGTGCCAACAGCAAAGTTTAATAAAGCCTCCCAGATTTAATCCCATGGTGGAAATAAGGGCAGGTTGTTAAATGTATTGTGTAAATGTACTTGTTGAGCTATGTATTTCTTACAGCTAAGTCACATAGACATCCACACAAATTATTAAAATAATTAGAAGAGTCTGGTATTTTACAGATTGTTTGGTGGTGTTTTTTTTTTTTTTTTTTTTTTTAAACACTAGGTGAGCAAAAACTAAGACCAAATCTGATTTATTGAAACTTTCATTGATTAGTTCATATCCAACCAGAATACCTGGCCATCAGACAGTAGCCTATAAAAATTTGCTATGAAATTCGTTAACAACTTGCTAATCCATAATATAGACTAATATTAAGGAAGTAAAGCATTTAAACACTGATGATTGCCTTCACCAAAACTTAAAGAGAAAGCATTTAACAGCATATATAAACAGCAGTTATAAAGAAAACTGTTCCTTGTGACATCTTGAATACCAATTATAGTCAGGATCCTGGCAGATGGTTGGGGATTTGGACACAATTGTTCAGGGGGGAAAAAATGTGGAAGTGGCTGAAATACAGCACAGGCTACATAATACACAGCACTGGCATCAAGGGAGGTGTAGCTGGACCCTGCCACACAGTTCTGGCCATTCAAATCCCGTAGCAGCAGAGGACTCCAGTAACCAGACAGAATGCCAATACCTGGCTTCATAAATCTGATTGACAGCCGAGCGTCCAGCAGGCTTCTCCTGTCTCCTGTGCAACTAGTTCACCTCTCTTCTCCACCTTCTGTTACTTCCAGAAGGAGCCCGGCTATTCCTTCAGGGGAGAGGATGGGCACCAACAAGGAAACGAGCACAGAAGGCTGCTAATTCCTGATGTAGAAAACTGGACCAATGCCCCAGTCTCCCTTCTGTCCTGCAACAGCAACTTACCTCTCTTTTTAACTCCCTCAGCAGAAATGGCAACCACCACTATCATCAGTTTCTTAGCCTGAGATTTGCATTCATGCTACGTTAACTGCTCAAATAAGCTGCTCTCAGTCTTCCCTGGGGAACAGAGGAGGCTAGATGGAAGCATCCAGTAGGATGGATGCTGCTGAGACTCTTCTTAAAAAACTAACTTTCCTTTATACTGCTAAAGAAGCATTAGCATAAAACGTAGCCACAAACGTTCTAGAGCCTGCCTAGACTTAAACAGCAAACGCTACAGCTGCAAGTACTGTCCTCCTGAACTAGGTATCTTATACAGCAATCAAGTCCTGCAAATAATGTACAAACACACAACGTCTTCACTGCCCATGACTGCATGGCAGATTAATGCCAACAAGCTTAAGAAGCAGGCCATGGACAACTTCTGAAATTAGCAGGCAAAATGCGTAGACTGCAAAGTTCACAAGCAAGCATAACTTAGGATACAAGATGATATTCACCTCCTTCGCAACCTCAAAATTAAGAGAGTTTTGTTCTCAAAGTAGCTAGCTGTAGAACAACGACACAGTCAACATCTTTTTACATGAGAGCACATTAAAAGGAGGTCAGCCAGTTCACACCACCACCAAAGCTCTTGAATACCCAACAAAGGAGAAACTGCAAGTTCAACAGTTACAGAAGCACTGAATGGTAAAAACACATATGATATCTACAAACAATTTGGTAAAACCCCAAAACATAACATGTCTTTGGACTGTGTTACTACTCGCAGCTACACTTACGCAATGATTTAGAGAGATGTGCAATGCCTGTTTCTAGAAAGGCAGGAGGGAGAAATCTAGCCTTACTTAGATAATAGCCTAATCTAATTACTCCTAAACCAAAATTAGTCTCAGAAAACTCCTAAAAGATGCATCCACACCTTGTAATACACGGATAAATAACATGAAGCTTTGAGAAAGGAAAAAGAAAAAGAAACAGAGTTCCTGAAAACACCACCGTTACAATCATCACCATAAACTGTCTTCCCAGATACAGACAGGATAGGGTCCAGCTATTTCTGGATGTGATAGATTTCTTCACAAAAGAAGTCACTGAAATTAAAAAGCTCCTAATGCTCATGGAGTAAATTTTCAATTTATATTAAACAAAGATAAGTAAAACGGTAGGCTGTTTTCCAATTTCAAGAGACCAAGCACTGAGGAAGTAAGGAAACTATTTAATATGTGTCAACAAAATAAAAAAAAACAACTCCACAACTTCCACAAGGCTGGGGATTCATATTATACATTACAAGTCTGAGACAAAGTTTCGAGATTCAATCAGACAAACAGCAACCTTGAAAGAGATTTCTTAATAAGAAAGACTTCTGTATAGGATGGGGGTGTGAAGGGAGACAAGGGGTCAGAAGAAAACATTAAGCCTCAGACATCAAACAGCATAGGGATAAAAGTGAGAAATCCAAACCAAAGCTCTTCAGCAAAACAGGCAAAAGAATGGCCCACTATGTAGCAAGGACAGAATAGTAATTAATATAGCCTAGAAATGGTCCAAAACAAGCAAGTATTTTGCTCTCTTTATGAGGTGAATGCTGAATCTTCAGAAAAAGGTAGGACAGTGAACTAGAGTGGATATACATAGAAGCTGGTTACCATGAATTAAGTGGAAGCAAAAAAGCTTCCCTGACAGAATGCCCAAAAAATTCAAATACAAAATTATTTGTCAAGAAAAAAATATTGGTAGTAAATATATAAAAAGAATGCAGTATTTAACAAAAACAAATGAAATACTCAATAAAAGGTTATGACAATGCTCAAGAGGAATGAAAAGTTCATTTCCAAAGACAAAACTGAAAAGCTTGACTTATTCATCAGAATAAGGACTGCACAGAGACATAGTTGTTTTTAAAAATGCTTCATCAGGGCAAGTATGAGGGGAAAAAGAACTAGTAAAAGCTAAGTTGCACATACTTGTCTTGTTTCCATGCCAGCATTAAGTGAGCCGCTGTCAGGTTTGAGCTGGATTTCATAGTTTCTATTCAGACCAGTAACGTTCTAGAATAGTCTCAGAAGCAGTAGTGATATATACTGTAAGTGACACTAAGGTGACGATTATACAAAACAGTCACCCAAAGTCTTTCCTAGCCTTTAGCACTTTAACCTCTCCTTTAACGCCAAGGTTCTAACTGCTCTTTATGGAAACGGCCCTAACATTGCCATCAGAAGTGGATAGCTATACCTACCATAAATTTGTTAAAAAATATTTCCCCCTGCACCCTTCTCACTGCCCACCAAAAGCAGTACTGTCGGCTTCCAGTCATTACAACACAGCTACAAAAGAGGAGACACAGTAAAAGACTGACAGACACATGCTGGAATTCACAGTTCCTACCGTGATGTTTAGCATGATCCTCACTGCTGTTATCAAATCCTAAAATATATCTGATAATACTCAAAAGCTTGGTTGTGAAAAGCAGTTCTTGTCAAGCTGCTAATTATTCCCTGATGCAGAAAGCAGAAGCCGCCAAGACAAAGTGTATCTCCACAGAGTGCAAGCTGGGTTGGATTCCCTCTTCCTCTCCTCAGTCCCCTATTTCTGAAGTTTCCTACTCTTGCTTGTACAGCTTCCTAAAGGGCATGTCCAAACAAAGTGCCTTTAAGTTGCTAAGGTTGTCACACAGATCTTTAGGTAAAATAACGTGGAAATCACAACACTAGTATGTACCACAAATGTACCACACTAGCACATTTTAACAGCAGAACTGCCAGCACTGAGGCAATAAAACAAACCTGTCTTGCTCAAGTTTAGGCTTTTATGAAGTTTTTCCTGCTCATTTGAGTTTTGCATGCATGCAGCACTTCAAAGTATTAATCATGTTCTCTTTTGCTTGTTCCCTTACCAGCACACTGCTTCCCCAAATTACACCTTGATAAACTTGTAGAATCAAATAGCATTATTCTTCTCCAAGGAAGGGAGGTGAAGAGGAAAGGCAGATATATAATAACTCAAAGTAAATCTTTGTTTTATTGTGTTCTTCAGACAACAACTCCATCTAAGGGTGTTTGCATTCCACATCCGAAGAGTGACTAATCCAATCCAAAAAAAAAAAAAAAAAAGCAAAAGAAAAAAAAGCTTAGAGGAAGTTGCACAAGAGCAATGAAATAGTTTGAGCTTTTTAAAGGAAGTATTATGATGCTGCCTTTATAGCCTAACATATGCATAAGCAGAACAAAAATCCATGCCACACTACTTTATTTTTCAGTATGCAATGCAAAGAGTTTCCCTGAAGAATGGGAAGACTTTACTTCCAGAAAGCAAGTCAAATTTGGAGGCCAAAAAAGGAAAAGGGAAGGGAATGACACAGAGTGGAAATGGGAACAGGACAGGAAAAAACTCATAGGCATTAGAACCAGAAAACAGGACGGAAGACAGAAAAAAGATCTTTCAAAAATTTTATTTTTTTTTTCTTTTACACACACACACACACACACACAAAGAGTATCTATGAAAAAACTGGCCATCTAAAAAACAAAAAAAAAAACCAACCAAACCCAGACTTTACTCCTTTACACAATAAACGCTTTCATGAAAAATCATGCAGAATACCAAACCTTAATCTGATTTAGTATCAAAATGCTATCCCTGCATTTGGATACTTATGTATTTTATATGAGAAAACACTGCTATTTGGGGGTAAAAATACCAGAAATTTGTAAAGTCAAATTCTTTTTGCAGAAAGCAACACAGTTAGACACTGTAAAACATTCACAACTTCTCACGCTGGAATATGGCCAGTACTCACAATAGCAAGTGAACAGATTTCCATAAACCTGTTGAAAATAATACTAAGCTTACCAGCAAAAGAAAAAAAAAAAAGAAAGAAAGTAGCACTTCTAGGCACTAATAGCCTATGCATTTGCCTGCAGTGCTTAGTCTTGCATACTTACAGTAAATCTCTTTTTCTTCTCTCTGTGTTCATCAGAGCTGGGAATGCTAACACTTGGGCAGCTTTCTTTGAGATCCATTGTATGTGTTCTTTTGACAAATTTGTTACAGGACCCTGCTTCGGGTGTTGCAATCAGAAGATATCTTCAGCGGTACCGATCCAAGATATGCAGCTTTTCTTGAGAAAATGTGCATTCCATCATGTAATCTTAAAGTGAACATAAAAGGAAAATTAAGTATGGGAACACTTAACTCACAGTGCTAAAACCTGCGTGACAAGAACCTTAACTATAAACTTTTGGCAGGAAATGAACTTTAATATGCACGCATACAGCCATAATCATTATGCTTTTGCAAACTGTTTCGTGCTTGTGGTCCTTTGTTGTTTCACTGAAATCAGTCACGTTCTCTAAGGACACAAGTGCACCCAAAACAATCACTAAGTCGTGCAGACATACTAGAAACAGATTTGGGTCCACTACAGACAATACTCTGAAGGAACAAAGATAGAGCACGGAGAAGTAATTAAAGATGACAACCCAGTATCAGACATCTGAGAAGAGCCACTAACATGTACATTCAGAACAGTTTGTTTCAAAAACAAAGGTTTTCAACTGCATGAGTGTGTACCAGAAGGCATTTCAGATTTGTCAGAACATGCTGATTGTATTTAATTATCACATCAGAGATGAAAGACGACATGAGAAAAAACAATTTTTCATGTGAATTTTGGAAAGGGACACAGCTAGCATCATGTGTCTGAATATTTACCTTCTCTGCCCCCTGTTCCCCCATACTTGACATAATTTGCGTTCAGCAGAACAGTAAGGTCATCCATTCCTTTCAGCAGAACAGTTAGCTTCCTTGCAAAACTTGGGCACAAGATGAGATGATAAAGCCATCAGAAAGGCAGAGAGCTCAACACTAACTACATGCCTTTTCACTCACCGCGGGACAGTATTCTCCACACCTGCCTTAAGCACAAGCAAATTGTGTACTGGACCCAAATGCAAAACCCAGGAACTTTAGCACTGCCTAAGAGCTGCTGAAATTAATGCTATGTAGCCATAACCCTCAGTTCAGCCCCACATGGTCATCTGAAGTATTTTAGTGAATGCAGCTCAGCTTTTAGAACACTATGTGTCTGGCCAACTTACAAACATGAGAAATTTTTTTAATTTTTTTTTTTTTTAGAAAGAGGAGACCTCAGTTCTCTTCAAAACAGCCAGAGGAAAAAGGAACGCCTGGTTCAACGTTTAACTCCCTGTTTTCTTAAAACAGGGAAGTATAAAAGTGAACTGTATATTTCATATCATAAATTTCCAAAAAGCACAAACTAATCCAACGCAATTCTGCTATTAGAGAGACACCCATATTTATGTTGGCATGAAGGCCAAAGCCCCTGGAATCCAGTGAAAAGATTTGTTCTTGATACCCAACTAGTGTCCGTCAGTCAGTTGACTATTTTTCTTGTTCTCAAAAGCCAGATGATCTCTCTGGTTCAAACTTCATGTTATTATTTCTCCTGTAGCCATTTAAAATTCAGTAATTTTCAGATCTGTCTAATGACTTTAAACAAAAAGAAGTGTTTGAAACCACTGTAATCACAGCTAAGTGATAGATCATCCATACTACAAGATATTTAGAAAATTATTTTTAGTTACATCTGCAATTTACCTTAATTCGATTGTTCCCTACTTCACTGATTAGGTAATTAAAGGGTTGGGGAGAGTTAAGCCCCTCCCCCCCTTTATTTTACTACAACACAGCTTATCCAAGCCAGTTACAGTCTTTGAGTTTCAAATTGGTTTCTCTTTCCCTTTGGCAAGCCACTGTTAAAAGTTTTATTACAATAAGGCACGGTTCCCATTTTCCACAATTTTATACTAGCATGGGATTAAGGCTGTTTTTCACTCATTGCCACACACTAAAATTAAGATCTAAAGGTTAACTGTGCTCTTCTCCATCATAAGAGGTCCGCTAAAATAGTCAACAAGCACCACGTGCAGTAAGTGTTTCGCTAAGCTTAGATTTACTAAGCACTTATGTCAATCTTTGGCCACTTCAGGTCCAGTGCCAGGAACTGAGCACAAGTCCCTGTGTTTATCTGTCTTCCTGCTCATCACAGAAAAACAAGTAAAGCTTTAAAATGGATTAGGTGTTCCCTGACTAATGTCACTCACCATCTTTCTCCTCCTGTAAACTGACATTCATTACAAAGGTTCCTAACACGCTTGCACTCATTCTTACAATATAGGCTGTACTTCTCTCATACTTTTCATTTTTTATTCTTGGTGTCATAGTTTTAAATACCAGTACAGGAGCAGTATGGATTAAGAACTGTAGTCCAAACAATATCACTTGGAAGACTGAGCTTTATTCCAGATCTGAAGTTGAAAGATGTACGGAAAACAAAAGGAGGAAGTGTCACCCAAATTAATTCAGGAAGAGTTTATTCATCTTACTGGGGAAAAGAAGAATAAATCATCTGAGAAGCTGAAACTGCAATGTTCATATTTCTTCAAGGTGTCTGGAAGATCACTGACTGCAATTACTTTCTTTCCCTGAGGCATCTCCTCCGAGTTGTGCCTGGGTCACCAACACTAAGCTGAACTGACAAACTTGGAAGAGATGCATTTTCAGTTTGCCACTAAACTTCAGAGGATCAGAGCTTTCTTTCAATTTCTATTTGCCATGTGCATATCAGCTCTTGAGAGCTTCTTATATCTGAACTGTAGGTCTGATCATAGAAATATGGATAGATTTGCCTTAAAATTTGCCGTGCTGTAGTTTAGGAACACAGCTGTAGTTTTAGTAGCAGGTGAAACCACTAATGCTGTGGTAACTACATGAAGTAATAATGGAGAGCAAACAGTAGAGATGTATTTTCATCCACAGCTTCAAAAGTGCAAACTGCAGCGTCTTGAGGGTTGCCAGATAGGAGCGAATTTAACAGACAGTGAATTTAACAGTTGAGAAGTCTCTGCCTCTGGTGACAGCTTTTCTGGATAACTAAGAAGAAGTATCCCCTGGCCTCAACTTTGATAACAGGCACAAAGGAGAAGGAACTTTAGAAAACTAGGCAGCAAAATAACTACCCCTTGAATCATACTTGGGCACTAGTGAAAGAGCATGTAAATAATGTATGACAGGTTAACACTGAGACCAGTGCTGTCCAGAAACAGCTAAAACTTTTAAGTTGCGACAGTATCTAGGCCTGTAAATGGGGGAAGGCACAGATAAGCACATTAGAGGAGAACAGAAGCCACGCATCCTCCTGGCAAAGTTTCAAGCCTATCAACAGCTACACTGTTTTCATGCTCTCCATGGTGGCTGTAAAAAAGCAAGCAGTATTTTCACTGTTTCCTGCAGGAAGCCACAACAATGTCAAGTTTCAGGCTGACCTTTGCCTCTGGTGAAGTAAGAGCACGGCAATAACAGAACCCTGACACTGAGAACATATATAGATCTACTATACCCGCGAATGAAGAATTTTCTGAATGCCTTACAATAAAGTATTTTGTGCAACCTCATAATAGCCACAGGGAAACATTACGTAGGTTAGTGATACATGGCAACCTCCTTTTACTCCTTTCTACATAACATAAGCTCAAACTGTATTAGAAAAGGTTGCAGAAGCTCAATCAGATTATTTTATTCTGTACTGAAACATTGCCTTTTCTTTTTTAAATAATAGTCCAAAGATGATACCACTGTATAACCAAAAACTCTCGTTCTGGGTGCTTAGAAGTCAATCTCTGTCAAGAATGTTCAAAACTAGATTAGGAAGCCACGTACTCACCTAGTGCCTCCTCAGCTGTAGCCACATTGCCTTAAATGCCTCTAAGGCCAATGCAAATCAGCTATCATACTCACTCCAACTCTTTGAGTAACATAAGGGAAGCAGAGACAAGAACAGCCAAAAAATCCAAACGATAGTCTCCCTGCAAACACACTTGGAAGAATCACCAGCATCCATACTCACCCATGGGAATAGAACAGACATCTCCCTATACACTAATCATCTGCCTAGAAATACTTACTTTAGGACTTTGTCACCAGTAAAAGCAGCTGATAAAAATCCCACCTGAGTGTCATTCCCATTACAGAGGGAACCTGCGTGTGCAGAAACACAAAGCAAGATACAGGAGACAGTCCTATTACTCGCTATAAACATTACTCTATTTCCTCTTA
This sequence comes from Dromas ardeola, assembly GCA_013398915.1. NCBI lineage: Eukaryota > Metazoa > Chordata > Aves > Charadriiformes > Dromadidae > Dromas > Dromas ardeola. The sequence continues at coordinate 221,257 of VYZM01021011.1, forward strand.
CTTTAGAGAAAGTATCATCTTTGGCATACTTCTCATCACTTCCTCAGTCTTCTCCACAAATATCCTGATAATGACTCAATATACCACTGGACATTACACAATCTTTGAGAAAGCCCAGAAAGTCAACTTTTCTCAACCGCTGTATGATGAAATAGTGTCCCACTCTCTTGTTACCAGACAAGCAGCTGACACACAGGAAATCGGAGACAAGATATTCATAATCCAATGCAACAGAAACAGAGGATGAGGAGAGCCAGGGACTGTAGAAGTCACGTGCTTCAGAAAGACTCAAAAGCAAAACACAGATTTCTAATCTGTAAACAGAGAGCTGGATGGCCAGAAGCTGCTGAATAACTAGGTTCTGAAGAAAACAGGTTTCACACAGGCCATCCTTTTAAATACTACATACGTATGATTTTTAACCCAAGAATACTAAACACCAGTGTAGGCCACTAGAAATACTACAGCTGAAGAAAAAGAAAAGCACTAACCAAAATACTCTGGCCAGTCCTTGGCTTACCTCCACGCTCCCTTCTAACTACAATTTGAGAGGGGAATCGAGTATTCAGCCATTGGTATAAAAGGAAAAAGCCTGTTCCCTGTTTACACACCCACCCACTACCTTGCATTTTTTAAAATCTTTAGTATCACCACTATGGAAAGCAAACCACTACTCCGCAGCAATGTGGGCAAAGTCCAATTCAACTGACTCTTTCTACTCATAGAAAAGGACAGCAGGTAAAGTGAAAACTCAACCAAGGCAAAGAAATAAGTAACTCCTCTCTTTTTTTTGTCTCTATCAAAATTACTTTGGAGAAATCCGGCAAACATTCACTTCCGATGATTCTACTGCAACCAAGTACATCCCTTCTGCCCCACCTCCCAAAATAAGCTCCAGTAAATTACTCTAACTGGCATATAACAAGATCCATGGATTGGACTGGATCTGTTTGCATTCATGTTTATTACATGACATAACACAGGTTCTTTGCTGTGGTAAGCAAACCCTGAGTAATAAAACGTATCTAAAGAACAAATACTGCCAATAAAAGGCAGCTGTCCTTTAGTCCTGAACACAGGTTCATAATAATTTCATCTTTAGCCTGTGTTCATAGTATCTGGAAAGGTCACAATGTGCCTTGGTATGACTTAAACAGCACAGCATCATAAAAAAAAAATAAAAATCAACTTTGCATTACACTTGCCACCTGCACATTTCTTGGCCTGCTTCCTCACCCTTCCCACACACCAGGTCCAATTAAAGCTAAATGTAGATGCCTAAGGATAGCTTAGATCAAAAGTTGCAGCAAGAGCACTGTGAGCTACTTTCAAGAGGTCTTGCAGAGAGCTGATACTTGCAACATAGTCAGTTCTACGTAAGAGGGCAGTCAGGCTTCAGTAAACACAAAGCAAATAAACCCAGCCTCATTTTGCCCCTCTTGATGAAGATTAAGCGAGAGAATCCTAAATTCCAATTCCAGATATACTGCCCATTTTTTTTACATGACCCTCAACAGAAGTTACTGTTCTCCCACTGTTTCACTACATAAACACAGGAGAATTTTCATCTATTTAAGATTTATGTCATTGCTAACGCATTGAACTTCGATAAAGTTACTGGATTTCATGTACTATAACTGGCCAAAGGGTAGAATCCATACAACTGAGTATATCTGGATTTTAAAATAATGAAATACATAAATCCAAGCTCCAGGTCACAATCTAGAAAACACACTTTTGAAGTTTGTGCTGTACAAAATTCAAGGCTGCCTAGAACCATAAAGCTGGCAGATAATGAAAAGGCAGCTGCTTAAATATTGGAATATAAAAGGCAAGTAAGAGAAAAAGGCTTTAGCAATATCCAAATCGCATGCCCAGCTCACTACCACTTGATTCCTCACATTACATCAGTGCAACTACAGCTAGTATTTTATGACCATTCTTCAATGACAGTTTACAAACTCCCACAGGTAAGAGCCTACACTGACCTCTCACATACTTCAGTGCTGCACAGAGAATAAGAAGGCATTTCTATTCCATAAGGATTCAGAGAACAGTTGTTTATGTATACATAACAGAATTTGGTGCAATAACGTCAGATGTGGTGAGGCTGTAATTTACAATCAAAGGTGGGAATTAAGGTTGGAAGGCAATTCTAACACAATTCATCATCATCATGTAACCACTAGCGACTACTACTTCAGCTTTAAAATTGTCAAGGTTGTTAAACCAACTAGTACTTCTCACTGACACGTGCAGGTTAAGCACGCTGTATTTCTGACCTAAACAAGTATCTCAAAATATCTTTTAAGAAACAGGTCAGTTTTCTAGCTTTAAGTTATTAGAAATACCATAAATGAAGACTACCTTGACAACGTTAACAGTGAACTTTCCACAATGCTTTCCAAAAGCTAGTAACATGTTTTTCCTGAAATTTAAAGTATCTTAGAGCCTTCAGGAAAGCACTCCTACATACACACCTTCCTTTCTATAATTAATTCTTATTACAGTAATTGAAGAGACTGATGGACAGATGAAGACTAAAAAAATTTAAAAAAAATAAATCGGAACTATATTTAGACACTCAGACTGAAGCAACACTAAAAGAACCCAAAATGGAGTAACAGCAGCCTTTAAAAATACAGATTTTAAAATCTGTATTTTAAATCTGTATTTTAAATCTGCACGAGTCCCTAAACACACTTACTATATGTTTGAAAGGAGTTATAAAAAAAGCTTAGCTACAAGAATACTTGAGCAAGTGATATTCACAGACATCTTCAGTGCCAAGTAACTGGAAGAACCGTAACGGCGTTCAAGTGACATTACTGTGCTGTAACGAAATACAGTACCAGCACGAAAACGTACCTTAAGTTTAAAGGAGAATAAGAAACGAACATTCCATACCGCAAAACTACTGCATGTCTAGAACAGTCACACCTTGAAGAGCTGCTAGAGGATGAAAACTCACGTAAAAATTAAAAAAAAAA
>VYZM01021011.1:227668-238099 GCA_013398915.1 Dromas ardeola
GGGACGCTTCTGCGGGACGTCTCCCCACAGAAAGTCTGGAAAATAAGGAGCGTCGGGGTTTGTTTTTTTTTTGCCACTCTGTGGCAAAGCCACCACTTTGGTGAAAATCATCTAAAAAAAAAAAAACCTGCGCAGAAGAGGGTTTTCAGTGCATTTAGGGGTGCCCACAGTCCACTGGCAAGGCCGCCATTAAACCAACCAGCTGCTCTCCCCCTTCTTCTGTACGTTCAGAAGGCATAAGGCAGAAAAATGAGGCAGGTTTCGTATAATATCTAGCGGTATTTAGGGGAACTGTGCCTGCACCCTCTGAAACGTGGAGGGTAAGTTTCAATACCCCAGTTAAAATTCAACTAGGCCTCTTGAAACCAAGTGTGACTTGGTAGGTTTTTCCTGAGCAGATTGAGGCCACAAAACAGTTATAAAAATACAAATTCCAGGAAAAAAAAAAAAGCCCTCTTTCAAAAAACCCTCTTATCACTTCCTCTTTATTTTGTTAACTAGCTCTAAAAGCGCAGGACAGCCAGGAGTTAGTGTGGTTTCAGCTTAAAAGAACAGACCACTGCATCCGTGAAGTTAAAACCTTGCGTTTATTGAGGATCTGCTACGGTTTACTGAGGATCTGCGATGGTCTCTAAACGCGTATGTTCATCATTCAGACAAGGCTTAAGAGGCGAAGAGTATCTAATGCAAGTGGTAACACTCAGGATGAGGTAAAAGCCTGTGCCATTTTAGCTTCCTCCATATAAATACCTGAAATGATTCTCGGATTTCAACTGCTGTGTAAAGAATGAGCAAATGCGAAAACACCGTAGCCCGTTCCACTGTCTTAACTGATGTAACACCTAGGAGCCCCCCAAAACCCCACAGGTTTTCATCAGGAAATTGTTCTATTGATTATGGAGAAGCCCCATGTTCTATAAGCAAGCGTGTCTTCACATGACCTGTGTTTGGGCCTGACAAGACGTGACGATGCTCGTTTCAACAGAGCAGGTATTGGCAAGTATCTGGCAAACAGCAGTTTGGGAGATCCTGTTTCTGAACCCTTCTGCTGCAGAAGCATTTCTGCTTAATACTACACTCGTGTGTCAGGCACTGACAGTCATCCAAGCACTCTCCAAAAACAAACCAGAGAGGCAGCCTGGCATAATTTAAAATACGTCAATGTTTGGATTATGGTGTTGTTAACTGTGTATGCACAAGCTACAAGTCAACCGGCTCACAAGCTTCCACTCCAGTAGAGCCTGGACAGGAAGAAATGAGGAATTCTCCCATCCTAACCTGCCCTTTCCCTATTTTGGAGTTTCAGGATTTTGGGTAGGCGCTGCGAGATCCAGAGACTGCATTGTAGCAACAGCTGCCCTTTGCTTGTTCAGGTTGGTCAAGGTATTTGCCTTACATTCATAGAGAGGTTTTAAAGAAACCTTGTTAGTGCTTCTCACTGTGAACCCCAGAGCGAAACACTTTTGAACTTCAGTCAGTTAGAATAACCTGTTGGCAAATATTTTAATCAAGTAATTTGTATTCAAGAGTTATTTTACTTTACAGCTGTTTAGCAGTGTTCATCTTCTCGCTGGTCGATAGTTTTCAGTTAATCATCGACCTGTCAGCAGATCAGTTGAATGGAGCCACAGACTGATTTACAGTAAGTAGAGGGGCCCAGGAAAGCTGAGAAGAAAACCCTGGCCTAGAGATAATTTAACTCCATCTACCTGGCCACACAGTCTAAGCCCTGAACCTTTGAATAAAGAGCGGCTGTTTGTCCTTCCTCACAGTTAAAAACTCCCTGAAGGCTGGGCTGTGAACCGGTTAATTTTATGCGGTTCCTTTCACTATTCTGGGGCTGTGCTTAGTCTTTAGTAATTAGAGAGCAGAGAAGTGGTACGTACCCTTAAATTGTAATTTGCCTGAATGAATTCCACAGCATGTTCATCTGTCTAGTGCATCATGCCATGCAAAACACTGTTAAGGTCCTAAAATTTAAATAAACCTTCATTTACAGATTTGCTTGATGAGCTTTTAAAGGCTAATATTCTAATGTCAACGTGGATACCTGGTGGTTAACTGCACAGCACACACAGAAACACATGGAACTCAACTTGCCTTGTCAGTGAAGTGAAAGGTCAGCATTTGCTCTGGCATTTCTGTCCCCGGGAACTCCCTCGCATTCCCCGTTTATGTTTCCTGGGCAAGTTATACACACAAAGAACCTCGCTTCCACTGCTTTGCAGTACTTTGCTTCTAAAGAATGTTACAAATCCGTGTACTGTGCCGTCATCCCAACTATTTCAAGCCTTTGCTGAAGAATACCAGTGACTGGGTGGCAGGGGTGGAAAAGTAGAAAAAAAGGGAAGAGAAATGAAGGACCCATCTCAACCCACTGCAAATGCAAGTGGTCACAGAAATGCAGGGCACCTTTGACATGTTTCTCCAAGCCCAGTATGACCAGGTAGCAATAATCTGAACTATTAGGTTCTGAGAACTGTACAGACAAAAATACGTTGTAAGACATATAACATATAAAAAACGCTGTAAGACAAAGACAAGCAGGAATGCAGATGACTTGTTTAAACATAGCCAGGAGCTTTGCTAGTGAACACTGTTGCATATGTATGTTCTGTGGTACTTTAGTATACATTCAAATATTCACAGAACAAGCACGGCCCAAACCACTTGAGAAGCATAGTCCACTATTTTTAGTTACTGCTAAAACGCGGTGGGTCAATTGAGTAACACCTTGAAATCGCTACCTCACTATCAGCTTCAAACACCACCACCACAGCTTTCAGTTTCAGTTCCTGCATCTTCAAGAGAGTATCTTAGCCTACCACTTTTAACACCAAGCTTTCTATCCTACTCCTCACTCTCAGGGACAACACAACCTCCTTGCCTCAGAACGGACCACTGATAATCATCAGGTTTGGACACTAAGATGAGATGGTGTTTGGAGGCAAAAACTCTGCTGTGACAGTATCTCGCATACCAGCAACTCCAGTTAAACCAAACGCATGTCTGTTTAAGGCCCTCTAAAAGGCATTAACATCACACTTCAATAGACATGAGCTGATCTTTTAAATAATTATTGTTAGCCTTTAGCCTATAAAGCCCTGAACTTCACCCAGGAAACAACTGACGGCCATTGCAGTTAACTTTGCATGTGACAATTGTTTTAATCAAAGAACCCAACTCCAAGCCGGTTGTATCTACCTACACAGCATTGAGCAGCCTGAAGACATCACCCTTTGGAAAGCCTCAGGCTGCAGTGGATGGGCCTCATAATGACGCAGGCACAGAAACTCAGGGCAAACATTGTCTGACACCTGGGATTCTGGCAGCCACAAAGACCCCATAAAATGTATGAAGACAGATATGCACCCGCCCTTTTCGATCAATTACTCTCATGCTGCTTCCCAGCCTCTTGTTTGGATACACCTAATTAATCCATGTCCATACCCCACTGCCTGCTTAGGAACAAGACTTTGAAGAGGCTTGGGAACAGGCCAGTTGGGACCGGGCGTTCAGCACTGCAAAGCACAACACCCAAGAGTCATGTACTGGAGAAAAGTTTTCTGATAGACTGCCTGGCCACATGAGCTTATCAGAAAACATGGGCTATCGACGATAAAATCAAATAAGACAACTCTCAGTGGGAAAGTGATTTAGCTGAAAGCCTGAGAGTTAAAACTGTGGAAGAAACACCAGCTGGACAAGATTTAAACCTCACAGTTCACTTGCAAGCAACAGTGTCACCAGGTAACTGTTCTTTACCAAAGCTGGTTTTGTAACACTTAATAGATGCATGCATATTAATGGCTTTCATTCAACTCATTTTCATAACTGTGTGCCTGCGCTTATTAGTGAAGTCTGAATAATGGTTCAGTTTTACATAAGCTGTGCAGGAGAAATGGTTGTTTCCCTACTTTCTTTTTGTACGCTAGATCAACTACAAAATGTCTTCAGATTACAGAGACAGTCTTTCAATTTGAAAGAATGAAATGAATACTTAAGAGATTGATTCGTAGCGAACATACACTTCAACGCCTTCTCCCAAACAAACCATCCAACCACCTGAAAGTACCACAAGCCACCTAAACGAGTATGACTGAAAGATTCATTATTATCTCTTGACAAAGCATAAGAACTTGGCAGGTAAAAGAAGGCTTCCTAACCCTGAATGACAGTCACAGTGAACTGGCAGTTTTCCAGCACTCCAGATACAAAGAAGATGATCCATGTATTACAAGAGGAGTGTCCTGCAGCACAGAGGCTGGTGGAGATCAAAATCAGGATCTACAATGCTGCACAAACTCACACTTGGCATAGCAAACACCACAAACCAAAATAATGGCAAACTATAGAAAAACTGTAATAGATTGCATTGTTTCACAAACATCATGGAGTATGCAGAACATGGACCAGAAGAATGATAGCAGCACCGCATCAATGAGAGCTTCGCATTCCTAGATATAAGGAAGAGGGTGGTGAAACACTGGCACAGGTTGCCCAGAGAGGTGGTAGATGCCCCATCCCTGGAAACATTCAAGGTCAGGTTGGACGGGGCTCTGAGCAACCTGATCTAGTTGAAGATGTCCCTGCTTACTGCAGGGAGGCTGGACTAGATGACCTTTAAATGTCCCTTCCAACCCAACACATTCTACGATTCTATGATTCTATGATCAAAGAAATTCTTCACAAGCTAAGAAAAAAAGATGGTTTAAATCAATTGAAGCATATACTAAAGATGAATGCTAGTACACAAGCAAGCGTTGTTCCAAAAGCAGCAGTGTCCATAATGAGTTAAGGAAAAATAGGTAAAGCTGAAAGATTAAAAAGGCGAGTTTATCCCTACCTAGGGGAACATGTATGCCAAGTACGTTGTTGCGTACCTTGGAAAATGAGACTCCCTGCCAGTGCTCTTCAGAGCAGTTGTGGTTTTTGTTAAAAATACATGAAGCTCTCAGTCTCTTCAGCAATGCATTTACACACTGGGATGATGAAGCCAACAGCTGAGAGTTTCTCTGAGCAAGAATAACTGTAGTAAACAGCAAACACTCTCAGTCACGTGGAAAAGTCCCACTAGCAAGGAGTTCAGTGGCACCTCTGTCTTCAGCGCATTGACATATACATTGGTCAATGCTACAGCACATATATCTGGTCCTTCCTAGAAGCAGTAGCTGTACTCTGAACATTCCGCAGACCTATACGGGACTTCTTAACATCTACAGTCTGGGCTGAATGGCCACTCTTACTTGTCTGCTGGGTATCCAGAGGTCCAAAACAAAGACAAACAGTTAGATTCTGTCCTGCTATCACCTCCAGGCAGAGGAAAAGAGGAGGCACCTCTGGAGAAAATTAGACATACGGCAGGTTTTACAGATCACATCTCATTCCAAGGATAGCCCTCATTGCTCACACAGAACCACAGACTTTGCTGAGGGATGCCTCCCTTTCCCCTCACAAAGGACACCTTTACATCACAGATTTTACTCCACTTCAAAGAATTATCATTCCCTGAGACACAGGGATCACTATATTCTGAGTTGCTTTCTTACAGACCAGGGATTTCTGGCTGTACTCGATATAATTTGTGCTCGGTTATGTCGCATATGGTTTTATACAATGAGAAGGAAACTGTTTGAAGCAGCAGCTATGGGCAAACACTGTAGAAAAGGGAGTTTATGGACGTGGCCACCACCTTATCATAGAAGTACTCGATACGCATAAAGATCTGGAGGTAGAAAATGGAGCAATTTGGGCTGAGTGGTGGTGGGGAGGAAACCTGAGCAATTCATTCCAGCAGAAAAGCTGGAATGTATTTCAGACATAGCACCGACGTCCCTCATGAGCTTGATACCAACCTATAATCCATACCATAATGAGTTTCACATTTTATCCAAATACATGAATATTAGAGAACACACATACGTGAAAATCAACTTACGGTGACATGTGTTAGACAGGCTTTTGAAAGATGGAAAACAAATTGAAAACATGAAGCCAAGTAAGGCCATGAGTTACTCTTTTTTCCTTTAATGCAAGAGTTCTGCTTGTTTACATTTTGTGATTACTTGAGGCCTTTGTATACTTTCATAAATGTATTTAGGAAAATTCATTCCTTTTGCAAAACACTATGTTGTAACTAACATCCCTCTGGCTAATTTGATATAGGCAAGCAATTTTTGGTAGAAACTGCATAAATGCATGAAGGGATTTCAAGATAAAAAAGCAGTATCAGGCAGTGATATGTCTGCATTTTACATATATGCATCTTTATTTTCCTCACATCATCCTCCTCAAGTCCTTTATTTCTCACATACATACACCAAAATGTATTATTATTGCCAAATTAAGATTAATTTCTAAAAATTCCTTATCATTCAAGGCATTTAAAGTCAATGACGAAGGGTACATGAACTGTCTGGCAAAGACCACTTCTGACCCAAGCCCTGCTGTTTACACCCTGTTCACTTGTCAGTGCATTTGCTGGCAGGGTTCCACCAGGAGACGTCTTCCAACTACAGCCATGTCGGTAGGAGCAGCACCACCAACCGAGAGGACATGGACATACACCCGTATTCCTTGCCCCACTGGGCCCAGATCTCTTTTTGCCTTGCACCTTCCCTCACTCACACCCAAGCATAATCTCCACAAACTAGTTCAGCTCCCAGAAGCAGAGTAATAGTATCAATGCTAAACTCCTGATAGCCTAGTTTACTTTAGTTTTCAGTCATCTTAGAGATGGCCAGTGTAGATACTGCCTCAAGCCACCTCCACTTGCTGACACGGAAGCATGGAAAATTTACATGGGTTCCAACAAAATGAGGAAAAAGAAGTTCATTGGACCTGACATCACCAAGTCCTACACGGGTGAATACACATATAAGAAACGGACCAAGATAACTGGCTGCTTTATAGATATATAGCAACATATTTGCTCGACATGTCAAATATACACCTCATTGGTATATGCTAACATGTTCTGGGAGTAGTTTCAGCAGACATGCATACAACACAGTAATAAATTACTGCACTGTTAAACACTGTGAAGTTGAAGTTATCCAATACAGCTCATAAAGTATAAGTTGCTCAAAACCCTCCCAACTGATAGTACGGTAAGACCTGCATTTTGCTCTTAACAAAGACTCTTTGGAATTCAGTTTATAAATACAGTTCTGTAAAACAGGGCAAGTGTCTGAGTTTGCAGGAGATCTGAGCAGTTTGTGCAGGAAAGTATACCAAAGCTAAGCTAAGTATAAAAGAAAAAAATCTCTCTAAGTAGTAATTCTGTATGGATGTTTCTTAATTCAGCCTCCCGGATCCCAGCTACAGCACGTTCTAGTAGAATTGCAAATACAGGCTGGGGTGAACAAACATGCTTTGGTAAACAAGGGCTCTGGCACACAATGTTATGTAGGTGGGGTCTACCCAGAATGTCAAGAATTCTTCCTCAAACTGTAGAGATGAGCAAGAACACAAGCACCATATTTGCATTTCCAAGCTATTCAGTGGTATTCTATTCAAATGAAACTAAACAAGGGCGTTGGTTTGGGGGGTATGTCCCCCCTCACAAAAGGCTCACAGCCTTTTCCCAAAATATCAGTATTTTAAAGGCAGCCTAGGATCTACAGAAAAGACCAGATTTGTGTTTGCTATTCTATTAATACTTCTAACAAACTGTTCATGTCAAAAGACACATGCACGCCACTAGAGCAACTGTTACACACCAACTTGGAGTAGAAAAAAGGTAGCAACAATTAAAAAACCCCACTACCAGAGCAAGAAGCTGTATCTCATAATCCAAAGAGGACGAAGATTTAACAAAATATTGTAAGAGTTTATTATTTGCTGCCCTTACTTTGTTTACTTGTTTATCTAGCCATTTCCTCATGTTCGCCAGATGCCCAACCTATTCCCGATCCACAGAGAAGATGTATTTCCATCTACCAACTACAGAGTCTGGCTTTTGTTCTCCAAGCACAAGTCCTAGGAGCTGTGGGTCAGTGTTTTAAGATTGTATGCGGGTCTGAACTATTAAGTGAGTTTCAGCAATAGATTTATATAAAGATTCTTTAGCAGTAGATGTATATAAATATACATCCTGACCTTTTATATCAGGTAAAAGCAATACAACACAGGATGTCCAAGAACAAGCAGGGACAGATGATCAACTTTTGGACTCTACTAAACTAAATTTTTCTTTAACATAGCTTTCTTTTTGTAATATGGCAATCTAGCAGAAGCCAGTTGATGGAATATTGTAAATCTGAGTATGAAGCATAGGCAACAATTAAATAAATCCCTCTAACCTTGATATTAAATCAAGACCACCGTTCCATTATGCAATATTAAAAAGGAACACGGCAGTATCTAATCTTTCAGGCCAGCAATTTTTTGATGCTAGTTATGGTGTTGGGTGGCAACGACCACAGGGAACAAGGAAAGGTATTGTAGGTTACAGCATGGAACTTGAATACTAAGTAGGAGAAGTTATTACAAAATTCTATCTATTGACATTTAGCTTTAATGTACATACAGCCATTTTAAAGGGACAATAAGAACCAGGTTATTTAAAAGAGACAGTATATTATTGCAGTCATTGTTCAAATCAGTCGAATGTTTCATATGAAAATGTTCCTGCACACAAATGGAAGCTACTCTGTTTTCCTTCTATAAAGTGTGAGATCAAGAATAAGTCTTATTCCAACTACAGTTTTCTCCAACAATGCTGTACAAATTAAAGCAATTTTTGTACATGACAGAACAATTTTAAGCTTGCATAAGAACACAAAAGAGCACAATGCCAAAGTTTTCTAATTACATGGCAATCTTTGTGTCAACCTGATTCATTAAATGTTTTTATAAATCTTCGAATTAAGCAGAGAAAAAATTTTGTTCTAGAAAGAAGATAAAGAATTTTGTAAAGCCACGAGAACTTGAGGTGTACATCTCATGAACAGAAGCATTTTATAAATACATTGTTACTGCACTGGTAGTAAAATATGGGAGCTGTACAGAATCTGTACAATGTTCAGGAAATGACAATCAACGTCTGTGGGGATGCAGTTGCAATGGTGATGAAGATACCCAAACTGGAATATGCACCACGCTAGCAGATGCTAATAGGAGCGGTGTTGGAGAAAGGTGCTAATACCTTCCACTCGTGGATTAACTGATGAAAATTCAACTTCAGTCTGAAGTAGATACCATGTAAGTGCTCAAAAATCTCTCTGTGCCTCACTAGCTCCGTTTCCCCTCAGGTTCGGGATGAGTCACTAGCAGGTTTCTACACCAAATTGCTTCCGATTCAAATGTACCTTTCATTTATATAAAAAGTGTTGTGGCAACAGCCCTTCAAAATACCCACTTCAGAAATAATGTTTCATAGTTCACCTTTATATAACTGCGGTTCTCCCAGGCCTACGCTGCTTATTTTTTTTCTTTGTTTGCCACCAATTTATGCAGTCGTTAGCACACCAGAGCTGCAGGGAACGCCCGCGCTGCTGGTGCGGTCACCTCCCCAAGGGAGCCTGGGGTGGTGGCAACATGTCCAGCCAACGCGTCCTCACCACGTACCTCCGTTAAAATAAAGTCGGGGTAATTATGGGTATTTTCATTCCTTCACCCGTCTGCCTCCACTGATTCATTCATGTCTTCAAAATCAGAAAATACAAGCACTGTTTATTTTTCACTCTTAGGAGAATAATGCCTAATTTTGAGAAGAGAAATGCAGAACTACTGAGGACAAAGACATTTTTTACTTAATCCTTTTAAAGTCGGAGCAAGATGGCTGTTTATACTGCTGATTCCTGGCTCCAGCATTCCTACATGCATAGTTGCTCAATAATAAAGCTTTTCATTTACATTTTATTGCATTCATTGTGAACTTGCACAGTTAAACAAGTAACATATTTTAAAATCTGGTTTATGGGAGGGATGCCTCAAGTCACACAAGCCAGTGCAGCTTAACACTTTTATGGGAGTGACAGTAGAGTTTCTATCGACTAAGAAAAGGACCAGAGGTTGAAGGAGGCAAAAAAGAGAACAAACAAGACATTAAGCTAACACCAAAGGGAAAGACGTTTTAGACATTTCACATAAATGCAAGTTTGAAAGCATTAATACGGTGGGCAGGTGCAGAGTCAAACTATACCTGTGTGGATGTTAGAATTGTGGGAGTATGAAAATAAGAAGACATGAGGATTAGTTATTTAATTTACGTGGGATAATATGAAGTCTTGTTTTATTGCATGGCCAGGAAAGTTGAGAGTAAAGCCCATGACTTCCTATAGTGTCTAGGGGAGGGTAGAGGAAAACATGCAGAACCCCCACTCCTTTACTTTATAACAACAACAACAACAACAACAAATTATATGGAGATTTTCTTTTGCAAGGAAAAAAAAATATATATACAAGCATGGGGGGGGGGGGGGAGAA
>VYZM01021011.1:238133-252124 GCA_013398915.1 Dromas ardeola
AAAAAAAAAAAATAAGAAGGGGTGGGGGGGGGGGGGGGGGCAGAATTTACTATAAAGAAAAGTAAATCAGATACTAGCAAAAAGTTATTTCAGAGAATACTTGCCAGTATCTTCTGAACACATAACTTGTCTTACAATTTAAAAGTTTTCAACTACAGACAGATAATCTGCCCAGAGCTGAAAATTTCAACAGTCAATTTACTGAAGAGCCTTAAAAGGGAAATAGGTCTGACACTGGTCTGTGGTTAATTCTGTAGTATGTTGGCACAGAATGTATCACAAATTTGGAAGGAAGACAGATTAAAGAAAGAAACAAACAAAACCCCAGATACTGGTTAAGGAGAATAAATAAATAAACCAAGGTCTGAATCCCAATAAATAGAGTAAGTAGTATTTACTTTGCCAGTAGCAGCATTTTCCTGGCCAAGACTATTCAGATTCCAGTGAACAGTAAAATTAAGACCTGCTACATTGTAAAACATGAAAACAGCAATAAAAATGTGCCTGCAACACAGACTCAAAGATTCAACCAAGGCACTAGGAAAGTTTTAGCAGTAGAACTAGGAAGAGATCTCAAGTCTTCCACACTCCCAGTGTGTCTTATTCATTATCCCACAGTGGAGGAAGATCACTTGCAAAGGGCAGCCTTTTTACTCAGCTAGGAAAAAACAGACTACTTCTAACTTTCTTCTAAAAGCACACTAGCCCTAATTCTCTAGCGGCACGTAACATTGATTCCTCATCTGTGCAGAGCAACAGCAGAACTCCCAGGCTACATACAGATGTTTGGAAGACCACTCGCCAACCCCAGCGAGATCAGAGCTCCCTAGGAGTGTCTGGGTGCACGTGTCAATATGCTCAGTCAATTAAATCTCTGATCAGGTACAGGATAGGAAGGGCTGCAAGTAAATTATCATCAAAATCACAGTAAGTCTTGTGGGGCTGGAGATGTTTGTGCAAGTGGAAGAAAAGGAGACAGAAACCTAAAACAGCAGTTTGTGATCAGGACAAACTGGCAGAGCTTTGCCTACTTAATTATTATATTAAACTCTAAGTAATGTTTTATTTTGGGTACCTCCTTCATCAGCACAAGAAAAAAGGCTAGAGGCAGTTGCACACACTCCACGAACAGTAATATAAAATGGTGGGCAATGAAAAAAAATATCTTCCCATTTTTGTTGTATCATCGTTCTCATTTACCTTCGTTGGGAGGACAATGTCTGTCTACAGAATCACAGAATGACAGAATGATAGGGTTGGAAGGGACTTCTGGAGATCATCTAGTCCAACCCCCCTGCCAAAGCAGGGACACCTAGAGCAGGTTGCACAGGAACGTGTCCAGGCGGGTTTTGAATGTCTCCAGAGACGGAGACTACCGTGTTACATCCTGCCTCTCTGCTTGCCCGTTCTCTGTAACTTGGCCTCACCGGAGGAAACCCGCAAGGTTTCAGCCCTCAAGAGATGCAGCTCTTCGCTCACAACCCCTCTCCCCCTGCTCTCCCCACGCTCGAGTGCCACCGTCACCTGCTCTGCTCAGGATCCTGTTCACACTGCAGCTGTGACTCGTCTTATCTCACCAGTCAGGAATCAAAGCCAGAGCACAGTTCTTTGGAAAAGGGGTGATCTTTATTAATTTTGTGTAAGACATCCAGCATAATGTGGACTTGATGCAGTTTCGAGTGCTAGTGGCTGCCGACGACCAAGACAACTACGTAAATTTATACATACAGATATGTATTATTGCACACACCCCTCTTATCATGCTCAAGGGACTACATAGTAATCCTTTAAAGTTTCAGATTCTTTCTGTTCCTAGCTCTTAAGCCCCTGGTCAGGACAACCAGATGCCTTTTTTTTTTTTTTTGAAAGAGCGTCATCACATGTCACAGCTTTAATTCAAAGAAAACGCTGCACAGACTGGCTTCCCGTAGCCGGAGGTGGGAGCACTCTTTCTGCCTTTTTCACTCACCCTGGATTTGAAGACAGTCAACAGTAAGCTTTTAGCATCGTTGGTGTCACCAAGGGTGAATGTGCAAAGTCTCGGTTCTCTCCCTCGGGAGTGGAATGCGGTACAGCATTCCCCTTTCAAAACAGCAAGGCGGAGGCATTTACAGTTAATTGCCGAGGTCACTCAAGTCACACAACTGTTCATTCTGATGAAGTGGTTCTGTTAAAATTTTTTACTTTCATCGCTGTTAACAAGCAGTAGAAATAAATCCATGGTTGGAAGAATTTGGATGCAGCATCTGACCTTTTTATGTTACCAACAATTTGTGGAATGAAATCTGGACCCACCACAGATGGGCTCCTGTTACAGACCAGAAATGGAGACGGGGTTAGACTAGATGATCAATAAGGTCCCTTCCAACACAAACCATTCTGTGATTCTGTAAATACGAAAGCACGGCCCTCTCTTTTATTTTTTAGATTGATGTTTCCCACCGTGGTAGATCCAGTGGCACTGGGCACAATGACAGACAACGCGCGGCAGGCAGTCGGCGGAGTCCGAAGCGTGGCAAGAACAAGCCATTTGCACTAACAGGGCTAATTAGTTTAAACAACGACCAAGCCATGAAAAAATAGCTAGCAGTACCAGGGTTATTTGTTTGATATCTCAAATCTAGCAACTTGGAAATAAAACAGAAGAGCCTGAAATGGGAGTCTAACAACACGTGGTATCTTGATAGCCACATGATATCAGGAGCAAAGGCCCGTGAATTGACATTAAGCTTTATTGTTGTTTAGACTCAAACTTCTTTTATTTCAAAAGCAGCAATTTTTTAATTAAAAAAATGTAGAAAACAGAAGGCAGCAGATCTTCTAGATTTGTTTCTAGACAAATGGAGAGCAACCAGTTCAGAAGACAAGTTGACTAACCCTCATGAAAGGGGAGAGAGCTCATAAATGTAACAAAGATAAATGTGAACACACTCAGGTAGAGAGGAGACCTCACAAGAGACACTGCTAAGAGGAGAGACAAGAAAGCAGCAGCAGTTCCTCCAAGAAACAATACAACAGGACAATCTGTGCTTGTGCCCTGTAAAAATAAGCAGCAGAAGCTGTAGCACAAGATTTATTTGTCAAGACATAGAATGTGAACACACAGTCAAATTGCTAGCAGTCACTATAAAATTTCCATAAGTACATAGGTATAAGAATCGGCATGGTTAAGATGCAATGATAATGCAAATAAAAAAAAAAGGCTAGCAACAAAAATATCCTTATGATGAATATGTTTATAGCTTAAGAGCAAGAAAAACTTTGCTGCCCTAGCCAATGCAGAGAAAAACTGGTAAGAGATGGCATCCAGAAGGCTATCATGTTTAGGACATCAGTCTTCACCAAGAGGGTCAAATGCAAGCAGTGATTAGCATAAACAATAGCAATGACAGGTAAGATTTCAGGGGGAACAGGGGAGAGAGAATGTGAATGGAAGTGTGAGCATGTGTGCACGACGGAGAAAAACAAACAAGTAACCAAACCAAAGCAACAAAAAACAACAGGTAAGAATATTAGAAACCAAATGAGTCAGTTTAACTTCAAATTCCTGGGGAAGACAACCCAGAACAAATTAATTAGCAGCACGTGGAAGATAATCTTAACTTGCAGCCAAAAGAGATTTGTTAAATCACATTGCTAACTTCCTTCGACAGGCCTTCCAGATAGGTAGGAGAGAAACCACAAATGTCACATCTTTCCTTTAGTGAGGCTTTGAAACTGCCTCAAGATACTTTAACAATCAGATTACAGATGCAGGAAGAATAAGTATTAGTTCAGGATGTGAGAAACAAAGGTTAAATATATCATTGTCAGGACGGTGATCTGAAAGGACGGAGTGAAATGTAGCAGGTTATGTCCAAGTTACTGCCCACAGGCAGGAAACATCAAATATAGAAATACAGGATGGGAGACAACAAGGCAGGAGACTACGCAAGAGACAAATCTTATGCTGTTGTAAGAAAGACAAACATTGCTATGAGATATGAAATAAAAAAAAAAGAATTGTTGGAGTGCAAAGCCTGAGCATAATCTGCTGAACTCAAAAAAATCCTTCTACTTTACTCTGTTGGTGTCTGAATACCCAGGAAAGATGTGGACCCACCAGAGAAGGCCCAGGGAACAGTAATGAGAATGCAAAGTAGTCTAGAAAATGTGACTTAAGGGGAGGTGGGATGGACAAACTAATTGTTAGTACAGGGGAAAAAAAAAAACACTTAAGAGACAGCTGTTACATTGGAAGAGAAGGGAACTGTCTCTTCAGCCAGCTTTGGATAGGACAAGTCCTAATGAGCTTAAAATGAGCACAGAACAGGTTCAGGTTAAACACTGGAGGAGGGGAGACAATAAAATAACAGAAATTAATGGAAGTGTAGTGAAGCGCTGGAAGAGATTCCACCAGGAAAGAGCTTTAAAAGCAGCTGAGGCAAACACTTCTTCATAAAAGACAGATTCCAGCTTTGGGGCAGAGACAGTTAAATGACCTCTTGAGACTGAGACTTATGGCTGGGAGCAACGTTCTAGGAAAGAGACGGTGGCAAAGAAGAAGTAAAGAGACGGAAAAGTGGTTTGAAAGCACAGAGAGGAGAAGCACTGAGGGAAGTCAAGTGGCAGGCAGGAAACTGATAAGAAGAAAGATGAAAAATGAGACTGCCATTTGCAGGGAGAGCCATTTCAGAGGCTTGTTACACTTTCATGAGCAACTGCTTAGGAGGTTGCATCTGAAGTCAAGAGAAAAGGCAGGCTCCAGGTGCTTCCATCTGCCCTTGCTATAGTTTTCGTTCTAGTGTCTACCTTAGCAAGTAACACAGTGCAAGAAAAGCACATCCACAGAGAGGAAACCAGTTGAAGTTGAGGATGCAGCCTCCACACCACCCGCGTTGGCGTGGCAGGATTCACATGTTTTGCTTCAAGCCAGCTCTAGGCTGATCCTGTGGGCAGGACACCTGCTCATGGTCGGTAGGTGTTAAAAGCAACCCTGCAGAACACCTTCCAGTCTGACTTCATCTGAAAGGAACCCAGCTCGTGTTCCCCAAGATCATCCCGGAAAGTGAAGCAAAATGTGGTGAGGGACGTACTTCAAAAGCAGGCTCCTGAACGGAACTCATCTGGTAACACAGACTCACCCTAAGCCAAACCAGAGGGATCCAGGGACCAACAGTGGCATCCACATGGCAGAGAGCAAAGCAGGACAGGTCAGCCGTAGCAGAGGAGAACAACACTGCTTGCCTCAATTGCTAGACAGATCTAAATACTTTGCAGCAACAAGCATTAGGTATCTAGAAACACTGACTGTTTCAAGACAGCATATTGACCATTTTAACTGACATCTGATGTGACATATGGACGTCTCTGGTACGTCTGTAAATAAACTGTAAGAAACCATCACCATGTTTTCATTTAAAAACTGCATTTGCTTTAAAATACCATTGGTAATAATCTGTCTTTTTCTTTCTTTCTTTCTTTTCTTTAAATGAGGACGTACGTCTAGGGACTTTCTGACTCATTATAAATTACAGCAGAACCAAAACAAAAGGCCAAGCACCCAAGCCATCAATCTTTTCCAGCTGCCAAGTCATAAAGCAGTAGCCAAGACAAAGAACATTCCAGTTTCTCATTGCCGGTTCCTCATTTCTTACCAACATATTTTAATTTCATGATGCAACTTTCTTTTCCTAAAGAAGGGTCAAATTGTGCTCATGTGCCTGTGTGTGTGTGTGCCTGTTTAGATTCTGAGCTGCAAGCCCATCCTCTGTTCCTTATGAGGCCATGGCTCTGTAGCTTCTGAAATATTTGGCACCTTTGGATTCCTTGTCAAGGACTGTTTTGTTTCTTGCGCTGTGCACATCACGCATCCAACATGGTTCCCTGAATAATTATCTGGGCTTTGACTGGGTGGTTGATGATAAAATTTCTTTCAGGTCACTTCAAGTGATGCTCCGATGTAAAACAGCAAACTGATTTTTGCACACATTGACAAGTTTACAGTTTCATTTCTGAGTAAAACCCTGCAAGTGTTATGAGATTCCTCCTTCCACCTCTAATTTAATTCTTTATAAACAGACGTACATGAAACATGGGGGAAAAAAAACCCCAAACAACCTCAATTAACATCAACAAATACAATTAAAATGTTTGCACAGAAATTCTAGGCACATTTTAAGACATAAGAGAAGCTTCAGAATTCTGCTTTTATTCCCTTATAATTAAACAATGGGAAAAATGGCTGAGGGCATCAAACATAAGAATATCTTAACCAAGGATCCCAGCCAGCTCATGTTGCAGAGCTATGTTTGGAAGACAGGCATTATTTACACATTCTGGTGAAGTACTCCACAAGTTTAACATTTTATGAATTTCTAATAGCCTCTGTCAATTCACATAAAATGTGCTTAAACACCCAGATGCCATAAGCAAAACGAAATGAATCATAAACTTGAAGGTCGTCTGAACTGGTGAAGTTAAGTCAAGCTCCCAGTTTACATTTACATGGCCCTGGATTCGTAAATCACCATCCACGCAGCAAAACTTACTTTTAATTGGCTTGGACGGTAGATGAACTCTTTCCTTTTCAGTCTGCCTTCTGATTGTAATTGGGTAGAAAACTACTGTAAATATTTTCTCCTTTCTCACCCCTTCTTCCCAAGGTTTTTTAATAAACAAGTGAGGTATTGTTTAGCTGCTATGCGCTACACTCCACACACCCCAAACCAAAACAAGAGCAAAAGTACGCCTTCAGATTGCTATAGAGCACTCGGGGTTTTATAGATTTTTTTGATCACACACTGCAGAACAATTTTGCGTACCTCCAAAAAAATCGCCTACTGCAACTTATAGCATCTTTTTAGCTTTGCTTTTCATTTTCTGTGTAAGAAGAGAAAAGTCGGCTTGGAAACTTCGGCAAGTGAACCTAGAAAGATTTGCTCAGCAGCCTCCGAGACTCTGGTCAACGGCTCTGTTCAAAGCCCAAGTACAAGTGCATCACTGTTCTCTCATTTAAATGTAGAATAATTCTAGGATTCATGGCAATGCCAGCTTAAACTTAGCTCTAAAGAAACCCTTTGTTTTCAAATAAATCAGTGCCTGGTTTTAGATAATTCTATAAAGAATCCTATTCATCCACCACACAGCGTATTAGTTAACATGAAAAGAGCACCAAAGAGGCAGCCAACCTCTGAAAAATTCAGAAGAAAAGTGAAGTTAAACCAATCTATCTGGCATATGTCTTTAGAGTTACATATAATATGTGTGAACACATACACAAGATGTAAAACCTCATTGGAAACAGCACAGTTTGTTCCTGATACAAACACTTTACACTAAGACAGTTGAAAATTTCAGAGCACATTGGCCACACTCTCTTGCCAGAGCAATGTAATCACTCAGGTTTTCTGTCACTGCTGCAAATATCACACAGTTCTTAAGGGACACCAGCAAGGGACAGTTTTGTGGTCCCCTGACAGAGAAACCCCGTATGTTTTCAATCAGGGCTTTGAACACAGAGGGATGGCAGAAAAGAGACCCAACAATTCCAAAGACAACAGGTTCTTTTTCAACCTTCTTTTACCAAGGGCTGATTTGGGAGGGATGGGGGTGAAATTTAGATGTTTTAATATTAAATTGCTGCTTAAGTATTTCCATGATAGCCTGAAAATCCAGAATCCCTTGTCAGAGCAACTGATCAAGCTAAATTACTTATTTACAAGAAATTTACCATAAGTACCAAGAGATTAGATTAACACCATTAGACATATTACTTAAATGAAACGTTTGAATGAAATAAAAGGGCCTACTATTTGGGGAAAAAAAAGGAGGAGGCAAATGGGATTCTAGGCTGTCGCATCTACTATGACTCTAGATAACCCCCTTCTGTTTCCCTTCTTACCTCTCATAAAACATTGCTATGTACTCTTTAATGCTACATCCTCTTTTTACTTCCTTTTATGAAAACATAGCTTTTTCTTTTCTTTTTTTTTTTTTTCTATAATATTATCAAGATGCATCATTACTACTGCAGCAAGGAAGCAGAAGTCTCCTAGTTCTTTGATGCACTTTGTCTTCAGGCATTTGACAGTCTGGGCCCTTTTGCCAGACAGCTTTTATTTCTGAACTGTTCTAAATTTTCTCCGTTTTGTAGTTTTTGGTAGCATTCCAAACTCATAGACTCAATGCATCATGCTTTTGCAAGGTATGATTAAATCCCATCCAAAGGGAATACAAAAGTTACTTTTTTCTTTAATTACCTCCCATCCCTATTCCATGCTCTTCCCAACATTAAGGCAAAACACATACCATAAACTGGAAATTCCATGGCATTTAAGTAAAAGCATTCATTTTCTGAATGCTCAGTCCTTAGTTATTTACTAAACTTAGTATGAGACATATTTTAAGGCTTGATAGTGAACCCAGTTCATAAATAACTAAGATGCCAAAAAAAAAAAAAGTCTAAACCTAAACTATCATAATCTAAATACACGTTTTTTCTGACAGAGTCCTGCAGACTGAGTACATTCACATTTAAAGATTTATGTCCGACATTCCTGCATTTAAGCAGGAACTACACAGGGCACGGAAGAGGCCAGAAGACAGACAGTTGAGGTGAGTAGGAGGCGACTGGACTCACTTAGCCTTGAGAAGAGGAGGCTTCAGGGGGGACCTAGCAGCAGCCTTCCCATGCCTTTGAGAAGGTTACTGAGAAGACAGAGACAGACTCTTTGCTTGTGGTGCATTGCACGAGAAAGGAAATCGTTATGAGGATAACTGACTGCTAGGACAGGTTGTCCAGACAGGCTGTGGAGCCTCTGCCTTTGGAGGTTTTCAAAACCTAGCTCGACAAAGCCCTGAGCACCCCTGCCTGAACTCAGGGCGCTTAACCCTGCTTGGAGCAGGAGATGACACTCAACACCTCCCAAGGTTCCTTCTAACCTGAGTAACTGCATGATTTAAGACATTTAGCCCCAAGCAGCACTTATCCCTTCAGCGTATCTTCCTAGCTGAATCCAGAAATGTCACTGTGATGCAATGTTATATGCAACATCACAGGATGGTAATGCTCACAAGTCCCCCCCTGCACAATTTCTCATTAAAATACCACTTTGAGCAAAGACTAATGGTGCAAAGCCCTGAAACAGCCATAAAGATAGTTTCTGAAAAATAAGAACTGTGTTTACAACTGGTGCCTTATTTTAACAGCAAACAGAAAAGTTATGAGACCTCAAAAATTGACCCACAGTTGGCAAATATTTAGATATCCGATTTTGTATCCTCTATTAATTAAATGAATGTAAATACTTTGGGAGTGACTTCAATTCCACAGTTGTTCAATAAACACTCAAATATGAGGTATAACTCCATGAGACACTGCAAATCTCTTTTGATGCCCCTGCTACGTTAGCATTGAGTTCAGAACCAGAGGCAAAGCTTTCCTTGGTCTGATGCCTGTTCCAAAATATTCTGCAATTAACAATACAATGAAAAAGTTTTAAATAGTTCTGGTTCATCAGTTACTCCGCAACAGCGAACAAGAGATGGAGAAGTACTGTTGAAGGAAAACTGACTGCAAGAAGTAGAAGGGACAGCAGCAGCAAAGCTGGTGCCTCAGAAACAGCTGGAAACGTGCCGGTCTTGCTTCTCAGTGGAGGCAAAGGATCAGAAGTTGGTACCCCTTTGGTTTACTCCAAGAGAAATGTAACAGTCTGTAAAGATACCCAACTTCTGCAGTTGCAGTATTTTGCAACAGTATTTGGCAAGGCGCTTAGAACTAGCAGCTTGCCAGTCACCCTCGGAGTTTCAAACGATTGCCAAAAAAATAAGATGTGGTATCTCTTTGAATAAAGGAGCTTTTAAATAAATTTAGACACCAGTCTTGCTTATCCACACCCCACACACACCCCAACCAGGTGCTTTCCTGCCCTAGAAGAAAGAAACGCTGTAGTAGCAAAGCAAAGCTTTTCAAATACGAGGGAATGAGGAATTTCCCTCTCCTTGTCAGGTGACGCTCGCAGGGTGTCTGAAAGTACCAAGTGATAAGATCACGTGAGGATACAACCTTACTTCTTCCTTTGCTAAAGGCCAGGGAAGACGATTCTCACCGCAGAGCTGGGTGAGGGAATGGAGTTACAGGTCAGGTCACAGACACCCCAACCAGTGGACTGGATCGGTTGCGACAAGAACTGAACACCTGCATAATACCGAACTGCCTGGCTGGCACCTGCGGCCACAAATATACACCACGAGAGAGAGGTGGCCCAGGATGAAGATTTCTGCACTGGAAAGCAAATACGGGATGCTCTCCCCACTTCAACTTCAGGGCTTAAACTAAGCCAGGGCTACAAACAGCTGTCACCACCTACTCCAGAGCTCAGAGCCCATTCTTCTCCTGGGCACAGTAGCCTCTAGAGCAACTAGCCAAGTGTTGCTCCTCTCTTGAAACATGGAGGATGTAATGGAAATTCCCACCTCTGGTAAGAGTCTCCTCATCAGTGACCAAGCACTAGATCCCACCCTCCTCCCAGGAGAACACACAAACTGCAGGAACACGCCAGCAGGAACCTGACTCTTGCTGGTGCTCCTTCGAAGATGCAGCAGCCTCGGGCGACCTGCTGCATCTTCCACGAGATGTCCCAGGTTAAACACAAGAAAAGGAGCGTGCCCTCCCACTCACTCCAGCCTGTACGACAGCTGTGGAGCTGGGGGAAGATGTGGGCTTGAATCCCTTGGCTGCAGGGATCAGGAGCCCAGGTTTCAACTCCTAAAACTCAGTCTACTCTTTAGAAAAGTCCCACCACCACCAGCTCTCAGGGAAAGGTGAGCACTGGCTCCTCTTCTGGCGATGTTTTAAAACGAAAGCCCATACAACTTCATTTCAAGACACAACCAATCCGATCAGCGTGTGTGTTTACAGTGTGCTTGCCAGGTGTCCTAGTTTCTTGATCTCCTAAGGGCTTTGATGCTCAGCTACAGCAGCTCTAGATAAGGCGCTTAAGAACTTTCTGCTTAAAGAGGGAGATTCGATACATTTAAGACACTTTCAGAGTCAGGCAGACACTGTGTTAGGTGATTTGGAAGGCTTGCAGGGATAAATTCTGTTTGAGAACTAGGAATGCAAGCAGGAACCTGATTAACACATTTTAAAATGTTCTTACAGTATGCTGAAGCCCTTCAGTTCTACTTTGGAAAGCGTAAGTGTTTGCTTTGCAGGTTACTTTAACATATGGATACTACTTAAACTAGAACAAAATGAATCCTTCAATATAAACACTAAAAGTGCTAACTTCAAATAAAAACAACATATTGCTTTACTACAGCTCAGTCTATATAAATACATAGATGACTTATGCTAGTTTCTAGTTCCTCGGTCTACAGAAAAACATACTCATAGCAGTGTAAGTCTTGGATGACTTATGAGCATCCAAAAATGAAGTGGCAAAACCAACCAGTGATTTTTCTTTTGGAGAGTGCCCACTCCTTAAAGATAACATTTTTCTAAATGACAAATTAGACAGCCAAAAATAAATATTCATTTACAATTACAAATATGTGTCATCTGATCTCGATTTACATGCAGAAATGCTGGGCATCTGTGTATAAAACGGCTTGTAGCCATGGGACAAAAATGCCCTAGTACTTGCATGCAAATTATAAAACCAAAACCATCTGGAAAATGATCTGGGATACAGGCAGGGTAACCCAGGAGAGAGCTGATGTGTGGATGTGGCTGAAGGATCACAGCTTATTAGAAGCTTATCCTGTATGGATGGGATGGAAAATAAGATTTGACATACCCTCTTACACAGTGATGATTGAACCTGCAATTAGCATGCATGGCATTATAAAATGACAGATGATTTCCATCATAAATCCCAGATCCCAGGGGAGCCAAGAGTTGCTTTGTATCTATTTTTATTTGTTAATACCTGTGACATTTTATTTAATATACTTTATTTTTGGCTTTCAGCGTACCCTATTCAAATATCTTGTTGCTGGGTCAAGTCAGCTTTGGAGGCTTGCAGCTACTCCAGCTAGCGAGGCTGAAACAATTCTGCATATTAAAACCCAGCAATCGCTATTTTAAACACATGCCATTACAGTCAAATTATCCACCTACTTGTGGATTGACTTTAAACAAGTCAAAAAATGAACAGACTAGTAATTTTAAAGTGCCCACATCTTAAAACTTGAAGGACTAGCTCCCTGCAATACATTATTTTATAAGCAGAGTGGGCTAGGAACCGCCCAATTAATGTCCCCCGTAGGTTCTTTGAAGACCTCTGTTGAATGAGACTTGAGCATCGAGCTTTGTCAGGCTTCTTAGAAAGCTGCTTGTCCTTAGAGAATGAAAATGCAGAGAGCAATAATAAAAAGCAACAACTCCTATCGGTTGTTGATTATCAGAATGAAGATCCCCTCCGAACAGCATAACCAATGAATGACAAATCTTGCAGTACTCTGGATGCAGTCCATCTATACATCAGTCCGCCTAACTCTCATTCCCCTCAAGAAATCTTTAATCCTCTTTTAAGATAACAATAGATACTGAATTTATAAGATTTAGCATGAAAGAAATTAAATGCAAGGGCTGTCAGCATCTATTTTCCGTGTCCAATATAAATGTCAATGCTATTTCAATGCTCAGAGCACGTAACAAAGAGGCCGTAGCACTTACTAGAGAGAAATAATAGAGGTCACTAACTGTTTTTTGCTGCCAAGAAGTGTATACTCCTGCTCTTCATACACTCCCTAAAATTAAGGGAAAGAGCCTGGCAGAATTCAGACGAAAAACAGCTCTGTAGGAGCACATAAGTCTCAGGAAAGAGAAGCCAAGGAGCTCTGACCAATACTCACGAAAGAACGGAGCCAAAGATGTCCGGCAAATACCGAGTCAGGCAGGTGAATGTTGTGGGACACTCCTTCAGGCTCCACTAGTTCTCCCCCTAATGCAAATCCTCCGAGTCTGCGCCAGAATTTTATCTTCCCCGTAAAAGACCTGTGCACAAAGTACCGATGCTCTGCAACTCCTCCTGCACGGGAGGAGAAAACGTTACTTTAATTTTTTCCCTGCCTCCAACCTTCTCTCATACTGAAGGTGTTTAAAGGGGTAAAGTGGCAATTCCAGCCCTTGCCTCTCTGGCACAGAGACCACTAGAGAGAGCGATGGCAGACCTGAACCGCATGAACCGCCTCTCCTTTGCAAAGCGAACCGGGGTCTCCCCACCCTACGGGGGCAGGGGGAAAGGGCTCTTTCAACTGCTCGAAATGTAAATGCCAACCCACCCCTTATCTCTTAAATGTCTGCTGGGATGCTCAGCATCCCTGTCTATATCGGGATTAAGTAGTGGAACCGAAACGGAGTTTGGTGGTGTCCGTAGTTGCAACTCAGAAATCAAACCCTCCCAAACCCAGCCAGCCATGCAAAGTAAAGCATAACACCTAGAACTTCACATGCACACAGTAACGGATAAAAACATTACGGCAGGGCCAAGTAACGCTGCTGGAGAAGGGTGGGAATAATAATAATAAAAAAAAGACGAGCGAAACGCAGAATGACTTTGCGACTTCTTTGCAGATATAAGATCTAAATTAACTCACGAGCTGGAGGGGGGGAGAAGAAAAAAAAAACAAAGGCAGAAGTTTCTCCACCGTTGCTCCTTTATTCATCTGCCCGCACTTTGCCCCGGCCCGCAGCCGGAGCCGCACGCCCACGCGGGGCCGCCGCGTCCTGCGTGGGCACTTTCAGCGTGTGTGTGTCCCCCCCCCCGCGGGAGGGGAGGGGAGGGGAGGGGGGTCCACGCCGAACACCCTCCGCAGGCACCGCTCTGGACGCCCGAAAAACGCACCTACATCCTTCGGGCTGCAACACAAGGCAGGCAAAACCGCCCGGTGCCCCGTGTCCCCGCGGCCGGTGAACGGCGGGTGGCTGCGGGCGGCCCCTCTTCGACATGCCCGAACTGTCCCCAAGCCGCCGCCGCCGCCGCCGCCCGGACCCCGCGTACCTG
>VYZM01021011.1:252327-268172 GCA_013398915.1 Dromas ardeola
CCCCGGCCCCGCTCCCGCCGAGGGCGCCGCGGGCCCCGGGGGAGAGAGGGGCAGAGCCCGCGGCTGCCGGCCAGCGCTGGGATAAGGGAGCCAAAGCCGGATTACCGGGATCCTGCGGTTAAACCGGCGGATAATCCCGGGGGCCGCGGTCCGGCGCACAGCGGAGGGCTGGGGAGCGGGGTTGCCGGGGGTGAGGCTGCGGTGCCAGCCCTTCGCAGAGACCGTTATTCCTAAATATCAGCCTCCGTAGGGCTGGGTCGCTCCGCCAAGCGCAGAGCTGGCACGCCCGGGCGCAGAAAGCTAAAATGGGGTTTCGATGCCAGGATTTCATTCATCTGGCCAGAAAAAAAATGAATTAATCGGGCTGAATTGGAGGAAAGAGATACTGGAGACATTAGCGAGGGTACAGAAGCATCCTTCTGTCTTCTAGGCATTATTTTGCTTTTTTTCTTCTATAGTCACTTCCAGTCATCATTTCTCATGGCAGGATGTGGTAAAAATAGAGTTATCAGTTTGTCTCAAGCAACATTTGTTGTCTCTTTTCTGGCTGCTTCTTCTGTGCTTCCTGCCACGCTTTCTTCTCCACACATTACCACAGGATGCAGCACAGAGAAACCCACCCCACCCTTAATTTGCACAATCCTGCCTCAAAACTCATCTGTGTATCAGATTTGTAGTTCTGAGTGTGGCCGGCTGAGGTTCCTGCGTGGCGCACCTGAGGAGATGGTACCAGCTTGGAGGCTTCACAAAACAAGCGGAATTTCAGGAAGGCCTCAGAGATGGGACGCAAGGCGAGAAACGTTGTTCCAAGCACAGACAGGGCACAGGTGAAATTTTTGGGGTGGCAAAAAGAGGGAAGGCAGGAGACTACTGAGAAAGTCAACAGCTCTTGGATCCTGAGATGCAAGGAAGAAAACAGAGACTGTAGTATGGGCAACAGTGAATCCTAGACAGAGCTCAATCTGATGGTCTGGGATAGCTAAACTGATGTCCTCGTATATCTTAAAAGAATGATCGCTACATTACAGCATCCCTTCAACACAGTTTGGATAGTTCCTTCCTTCCCCTCTTCTAATTAAGCAAAGGAGTGAGACGAGAAGGTACAGCTAAAAGCCACGTCTTTGAGGAAAGATAGGAATAAGCAGTTCTTGCCAATATGGTGTGATTTTATGCAAGCTTCCTCTTTTGATCGCCTCATTTAAGGATTTTGCTAACACATATTTAATGGGAATGGTGGTTTAGCCCATCATTATGGTCAGTCATTTGATTGCATCTGTAATTCATTCCTGGTCTTGGTCCTTTCTTTAGCCTACCACCACTTGCTGGAATCGTACACTCCAGCTGTTACAACAGTTGCTGTTCCGTCTAACATTTCTCTTTCTGACTGACAGCTTCTTTAAAACTGTGCCGATGGTCCAAAATACAAACTTGGGAAAATGCCAGATTATTTATATCATTTATCATAGAAAGCTGACATACATTTAGACATCATCGTAAACTTCTGTTTCTCCTAAGTCTTGCATACATCTAACATTATGTCCACGTGGGTGTCCTTGATCCGTCTTCCATGTGTAATTGTTTAGAGTACAGTCACACAGAAAACTATTTTCAGGACAACTTCCAAAAGGCAAATTTCCAGACAAAAAGGTTATGTAGTTCGACCCATTCAAGAGATCCATCCCTGTTATGCAAAAGTAATGCTAAAAGTGACAAGAGAGATTCTTGCCGTATTATAGACTTGGAAGAAAATGTTTGATTAACACAATTAAACCTTTCCTGTAAGGCCTAGATTTTCAGGAATTAATCTTTCAGTATTAGAACGCTATTTCCACATTGGATTAAATTGGTAGAGACAAGACTGAATAATAGATGTATCCACTCTCTCCTTTCCCTTCTCTCCCAAAGAACCTGAATGAGGAAAAAGTCTTGGAAGGTTTTCCCTTGTACCAGGACAAGCGCAAAAACAGAACAAAAAATGTTCTTTTCCCCTCCCCAAAAAGGAAAGAGCTGTTCAACCCCGGAGTAACCTATAACCTGATGTATCATCACAACGCTCTTGTGCTTCTTAACCACTGGATAAAGCACCTAGTTTTTGTTGGTACTCTTCCCATACTGGCACCACGATTTCTACTTCTAAAGCTCTAATAAGGTATACTTGTATTGTTTGTTCCTTGTCTGAAATTAAAAATTGTAAAAAGCATCCATTTTAAGTGAAACCCGCCTCAGCTATCTAACAATTACGTGCAACTCTTTCTAGAGTTTCCCTGCCACTTAAAAAGAATATAGATCAAGCAGGAAGAAAAACCAAAGGAGGGCCATAAACAGCAGCTTTTATCAGTTGATGAGGTTGAACCACTGGAAGTCTCTTCCAGTCCTTTTTTTTGTGTGTGTGTAAGAACACTACAAATATTTCTTTGACCTGATAGAATCCATTTTTTCTGCTTCACATGCAGTTTTACATGAACTAGGCAGCTTGAGAAAGACATGGTCCTCCTGCAAGTGATGGGTTGGCTTGCTGACAGCCTGGGAAAAAGTTTCCAGTCCAGACCACAACCTGCAGACGCAGCCCTGGCCCCTCCATGACGTTGCTGTGGTGGTGGACCCCATGGGCGGCTGTAAATTCATACTCTTTCCAAGTTCAGTTCTCTGCACCAGAGACTCTTCTGTTGCTACTCAGGGCTATCGCACTCCTGTACAGCCACAGCCCAAGACCTAAATATCAGCGAGAATCTTAACTGCCACCCCCTTCAATATAAGCACATTTCACCTAAGGTGAAAGCCTCTTAAAAAGAAAAAAGAATGAAGAAAAAAATTACTTGCCACTACAGTTTTCTTCCATCGTAATTGCCCTGGAAGAACAGCATGATTTGCTCTTGCTCTGGTATTCCGCGGCGAGGACATAAGTACACACTCAAGGTCCCTAATGCTACACCATGCATAATAGGAAGCACTAAACCTAGAAAATCTTTGAAAGGTCGGTCTTAGTCCTGCTGCTGAACAAACAAAGCTCACAGACGTGCCTCATTTGTTCCGTCATCTGTTTGCTCCGCCGTGTGTTTTCTTTTCTTACACATACCCTTGCAGACAGGTTGATTTGTTTAACTACACGCAGGTCAATGTCTGAATAGCTCACCTAGAAGCACCAGCAACACAGAAAGAGAAAATGGGGGAAAAACAGATGATGATGATGATGATGACATACTGCTTTTTAAGCACAACACAACTCCTATCAACATCAGCAGCCTGGTGCACAGGCTGAGGTCAGAGTGAACCCTTTGTGCAGCAAGTGAGTAGTTGTGGAGATGATGTGTTCTCCACCTTATTGTGAGAAACGAAACAAAGGGGGAAAACATCTATTGCAAGGTCACCGTTACTTCTGCCTTCTTGCTATACCTTCTTTCATTCTCTTTCTCACTTCACCTATTTGCTTGTCTCCACCTTTCTTCCCTTTGCATTTCTTTCCCCATAGCAACTCTGCCCCCACACATCCTACTTCTGCCTCCTTCCACATCGAGAAGCTGTGTGATAGCACAGGCTGAACTTTAGAAGGGAAAATTGCGAAGACAAATGGTCATTAGCTGATGGAGACTGGTAGCGAGCTTCCTACAACTATAGGCTACAAGCTAAAGTAGGGAGAAAAGACATAGACCAAGGACAAGTGGAATAAAAGAAGTTAAGAAAGTTTTAAAGTACAGAGCAGAAAGTTATACAAGGTGATCTTTTACCGAGGATTGTCTGTTCATCAGACCTGACAGTACACGCTCGGGCTAGTCGGATGCCCCACAACCACATACTTGTAAGGCAATAAATCAATGATTATGTATCACGCGAAAGGCTTGTTGTGACATGGCATTCATCTGCCACTGAATCCATGTTCATGAAGAGGTTCCTATCTTGAGGCACACAAATTCCCATTTTTTCAGAGCAAGTTCCTGAATGAATGATAAAATTTGTCTTCAGGGGGCTAGCTAACTATTCATATTTCTAACAAGCGTAGAGCTTTACAAGGTATAGGTATCGAATTTACTTTCCTCCAGTAAGGTAGTATAACACTTACATGTTTTATTGAACATTTGAAACATGGACTACAGCAATTAAGATGAAAGTTCAGCACAAATGTTAAATAAAAAGAAACTTAAATGCTCTATTGAATTCCTGGAACTTGGTTGCCAAATCACATCTGGGGATCCCTATATAACTCCTGTTGTGCCTCCAAGGAAAAATCTTCTCCAAAGCATTGCCATTAGGCTTTGATGTCCATACCCAAACCAGAACAGGTTGAGAAGAGTGGAGGCCACCCTTCTCGTAGCCACCATTTCACATTGGTTTCACTTGGTTGTATTTCCTACACTTGTTGGATCCTTTGAGTTTGAACTCATCAGTGTCATGAGTAAATCCAGACCAGGTTTTGCAGAACTGGAGTCCACCACTGACAGATATTCAGGTGAGGTGCCCACCTCCAGAGTGTAAACAGAGACATCTTTCCAGGTCTTAGCTGTTATTAAATAATGGTCATTAGCAGTCTAGCAGTCTAATCCTGAGATAAGGTGAATACCGATGAATTGGGTAGGACGAAGATATTGCCAAGTTTGTGGGTGATATTTCAGAACACGTAAGCACTGTAACCAGGAGCAGCTTTCAACGCAGCAAGTACAGTTCTTTTCCTGAAATGGTGAGAGGTAAGCAATTAAGCATGGGATCATCCAACTAGGTAGCTACTAAACACACTTCATTTTCTCTCCCTCTTTCCAAA
The DNA here is from genome assembly GCA_013398915.1 of Dromas ardeola. Taxonomy (NCBI): domain Eukaryota; kingdom Metazoa; phylum Chordata; class Aves; order Charadriiformes; family Dromadidae; genus Dromas; species Dromas ardeola. The sequence continues at coordinate 257,081 of VYZM01021011.1, forward strand.
AAGTAAATCTGTTATTCTTTTATCATATTCTCTTACTCAACTGTTGTGGCATATTACATTATTGTTAAATGTTTAAGTATGTTCCCTGTAACGTTCAAGGTTAATTAGACCAGAAGGTTCACGGCCCTTTAGTTTTTGTTACTGGACAGACTGTAAGATTCATCCATTCACACCACAAGCCAGTTTAATTTTTGCATACAAAGTAGAGCCCGTTTTTTGCATTCAGGATCCCTGCTGTCCCTGCTGCTATGAACTATTTGTCATAGGAAACACCAGCCCCATCAGCTACAGCATCTAACAACCTCTGCAAGCAGAATGAACTAAAATAATGGATGACGGTATATTCTTTAAATCTATAACAAACTTCTTTAAAAATAATAAAACTAATTATCTTTAATATATGAAGTGACAATTCTCAAACATCCAGCCAAGAATTTGAACCTATTTCTCTACAAAAAGACGCAAGAAAAAAAGGCAGTATGGGATGTATTACAAGGGTGCTACATAATTATTGGATCTAGATATGTCCAAATGGAAAACGAAAGGATACAGCAAAGAAAACATGAGAGGACATATAGTAATCTTACTCACTGCAACATGTAATAGTTAAGCAGATGATAACTTAGAGGCCCTAAGTAAAACCCTAAGCTTACTTTTGCTTCTTAAGTTTTATAAAAGGGAATTGGGATTAAATCTTAGTGGTATGGAAAAAAAATACATCATGTGATATAAAAATGAAAGTCTCCAAGAAGTTAAAATTGAATTAACTTACCAAAGTTTCAGTGTAAGAAAACATCCCACTTAGATTTATTAAATGAAGTTGGTTTTTTGTTTCTTCTCTCTTTTAATTTTCATTCCAGCTGTGGTTGCCGTTTTGGGGAACAAGAAAGTCCCTACCTCACATGTTTCCCATGAGTTATCAGGAAGTACCAAAGATGAAGCAACAGCTTTACCAGAAATAAAATCTCAAAACCTACCACAAATTCATGGAGGTGTTCTTATTTGTCTTAATATAGGAGCTGGGGTATAAAATTTTTAAAAGAAGAGAATAAGCCTTTTCAGTGAGCAAGAGTCGAAGGCTGTAAGAAAGCTAAGTTACCCATTTCTAAGTGAAGTGGAGGGGTTAATAAAGTTTATATACATCAAGTCTTTTTTATATATGCATAAATTGGAAGTGTTGTTGCTTAATGCTCACTCTTCATTAACACAGTCTTTTCAGCTCTGCTGATAGTGAGAGTACACCTTAAGAATTAAAATAAAATTTTTGTTTTCCTTCACTTTTGTTATTCTGCTTTCTCATCTTTACCGTCTTCTGTTCTATGAACTTTTCTGCACTGTAATGCAATACAGATGAAACCAGATTAAGGAAACTGATGAAATCTCTTCTGTAGGGTAAAGTGGAAGAGACCTGAAGTTACCCATCTTTGGTTTATAAACTCGCACACAGAAATAAGCATGGTGAAATGCAACAAAAGGATAACTGAACTGGGCAAGCGAAGTAAAGATATCCATGTTATTAAAATGCTAAAATTTACAGCCCTGGAGTGTGTAACGTGCTGCAACTCCATTCTAAAAGCATCTGTTTTGTAATTGACTCTTGCAGAGCTCCAGCAGCAAGGATAGAGCGAGTGTCCCTGATGTGCTAACGAATTGGTACATGGATCTGCTCTCAGCAGCGCATGTTTCGAACACCGGTAGCTATCTGCATCTGAAGTACCTTCTTTGATGGTGGGAACTCCTGGAAGTTTACGAGAAATCCTTTTGCACACATGAAACGAGATAGCTGCTCACAAAAGGTCTGTTTGGGAAGTGTCTGGAGTCCTAGGAAGCGACTTAGGCACAATATTAAAGCAGGGATTAGATAAACCTAAACCAATGTTAAACCTGTGGTTAAAATGACATGTTCTCTACTTAGGAGTATTTTCAGATCCTATCTGTTTTTAAAGAGTTATTTGTGGAAACTATCCACTATCCTACACCTAGACTTGAAAGGCAAAGTGTTGGGTGCAGTTACATATCCTCTGGTTTCTTCTCCATCTTATTCAGACAACTGTAGTAAAAATACCTGCCTGAGGCCTTCTTCCAGGGCTCTGGTACTGTGAAACAAGGAAGAGGGATTGCTGGTGCTCCCTTTCTTCGGAGCTGGGGTTTCCCACCCTGCCAGAGGCTGCTTATGTTGTCTCCCCATACCAGAGGTCCCATGTGTATCTCTTTCCCCCTCCACTACCCCACCGATTTGCTGAATCTGTGTAGTCCCTGGATACTTTAATTCATTTTTCCTTCATGGAAGGAAACATGTCAGAGACCCAGTGAAGTGCTTTGGAAGAGCTGAGCTGGGAAAAACGCTCTTGAGAGGGGTAACGGCTTCAGTCAAATATTCTTTGATCTGTAGGTTGTTATAAAACTAGCTGAAACTCTCAGCTCTGCTAACCCACATAACAAGAAGGTAAGCTCTCCGTCTCTTTTTCTCAAATTCTCATTTTGCTTTTTTCTAGTTTTCAACATAGTCAGCATGTTTTTGTTTGTCTTCGTCGGGAACATTTCCCCAAATTTCACGGTTCACCTGGGCTGCCTGCTCATGCTGTAAATAGGAGGTGAACAAAACTTAACTATCAGAGGGGTGGGCTTAGCAGGCATAGACACAAACAGAAAAACAAGAAAGGGTTGGGGGTAGAGCAAATTATTTATCATGAAGCAATATAATCTCTGACATATTTTTTTTCATATCCTCTAATTTTGTATCATCTTTCTTTACTGACATCTTGACTCCTACTTCCAGCCTGTGTGTGACACCAGCCTCAGTTACCTCACCCTTGCATGCTTACATGAGGACATCCATTCTTTCTCTCACGTCTTTTTTTTTTTCCTAGACAATTATTATTTTTTCTTCATCTAACTTGGACTCTTCCCTGTTAGTTCACATGCTTCTTGAAATGAGGTACACACACTGTGCTTGCTGCAACGTTGCCACGTCGATCGTTTTGTCTCACCTGTGATACTAATGCTCTGGATCCTTTTAAGAGGCTTTGCTTTTTCATAACAATATGACACGGCTGACTCACAATCACTTTGTGATTCACTGTATGCCCTGATCCTTTCAGAAGAATGTTTCCAATAAATTTACTCCCTTACCTTGTGATTATAAGTGGGAATAAAGTATATATGCTGATTTCTAATCCTATTTATTTCATCAGCTTGTCAAGATAATTTTGAACTATAAATTTCTCCTTCAAAGTGCTTGCAACTCTTTCCACCTTAGTGTTTCCCACAAGTTTAATAAGTATAATCTTGCGTGTAATTAATGGTCAGGCTGAGGACAGATGCCGTCATAAACTCATTTTGATATGCTTTTACAGTTTGGTAGTGACCAGCTGCTCTGCGTATGCCGTGGTGACGTAAGTATGCTCTAATCGTGGCTTTTCCATCGAGCACAGCAGTATCCGATCGGCGCATCTTCTGCTAGCTTGATTGTAAGGTGTAATGTCAGAGGATACCAGGACTCACGCATGTTGAGATAGCACAGCTATCACTTCTTCTCGTGTATGTGGCCTGGTGTCACTGAGAGGAAATAGGTTACCATATCGGGCTCGCATTGCCAACCATTCCTCACAGTAATAATGCGTTTGCAGAATGTCCTCCTTATATACCCTTAACTGTGTCTTACTTTCTGCTTTGGCATGATTGGATTTTTTTAACCTTATTGCTTTCTGTTTGGTAATTTGATTTAGTTTTTTTATTTTTGATATGGTTCTTCTTGAGTTTTGGGGTCAATGTCATTATTTAACAAAGTTGACTTTCTGCACTTTACTGTTCCTTGGATCGGGATGGTTTGGGCATATGTAACCTTTGAGTTTTTCAGGTTTATTTTTGATTTTTACTTTCTTCCCATGAAATATTATCCAGCAACGTGGAGCATTTCAAAGATGTTTTATTAAAGTCCTTTGTCTTTGTCTCTCTCGTCATTTCATGAACAGTTGTGCAACTTGTTTGCTACTTTTGTCCACTCAGCTAGATTTGCTCAGATTCAAATCTAGAAAGCCTTCCCTATAGGACATCCTACATCTTCTATATCAACAGAATCTCTCTCAAACTTTCTACCTGTTAGCCAGCTTTTTCCCACTGTACCCATTTGCCAGCAGATACCTGTCAATTTGATTAGTGAACTTGGTGGTAATCATAGAATCATGGAATCATAGAATTGTCAGGGTTGGAAGGGACCTTAAAGATCATCTAGTTCCAACCCCCCTGCCATGAGCAGGGACACCTCCCACTAGACCAGGTTGCTCAAAGCCCCATCCAGCCTGGCCTTGCACACTTCCAGGGATGGGGCACCCACAACTTCTCTGGGCAACCTATGCCAATGTCTCACTACCCTCATGGTGAAAAATTTCTTCCTGATATCTAATCTAAATCTGCCCTCTTCCAGTTTGAAGCCATTACCCCTCGTCCTATCACTACATCCCCTTGTAAACAGTCCCTCTGAAGCTAATGAAGGACCTTAGCATGATTTTATTTTAAATCCTCTCCTTAAAATTATATCCCCTGAATCTTCCTTATGCAGTATCCTATAATGAAGTCATACCATAGTAGGATCTTTCCTCTGCTTTCTCTTCACCCCCATTGTCTTGCAGCTATTTGAACAGATCTCCTGATGAGTTCTGGACCTCAGAAGTGGCACTCATGTTCTTGATTAGCAAATCATGGTTTCCCATCATTCTTCAGCACGCAATGCTCTTCTACAGCAATACGTCTCTTGTGCACTACCCTAGCATGCTTGCCGTGCTTATGAAATCCTATGGCGTAAGAAAAGCTTGTCTTGCTTATTTGCTCAGTGGTGTACAATCATCGAGGATGTTCAGTAGTTGGACCCTCAGTTTTTCTTTGTTTGATTAGATTGTCAGATAAAAGGCAATAGAGTGACAAAGTAGTTGTGCCTTAGAGCACTTACGTATCACCCGTGTAGCCAGGCAGTCCCTGGGAAGAGTGGGAAGGTTCTCTTGGTTAGCTTCTGCTGACACCTACTGCCAGAGCTCAACGCAGCGAAACAACAGAGGAGAAGGCTTTGGCGCTGTCCCACATGATTCGTGGTATGTCGCTTTGGGTTCTGACTACCAGTATTGTACTTAAAGTGATAAATACCATCCATAGTTTTATGGAAGTAAGAGTAATACAGATCAGAATGACAATTTTTTTTAAATTACTGTTTTTCTAGTAAAATTAGTGAAGGACAAGAGTTAATTGAAAGTCACTTTATGCATTTTCCATGATAGAAGCTAATGAGTTTATGGCTAGAAGTAAATACGTCTCGATGGCAAAAAAAGATGTAACTTTCTTTTTCTTTTAAATAGATGATACATCTTCCTTGTTACTGCAAATGGTTTTACATCGGGTTCAAGAAAAAGCTTCTCCTCAAAGCAATTCCTACCCAGTAGTAGGGACCTGTTCCTTCATTTTGACAAACCTCCTTTTCGCTTATTTCAATACCAAGAAATCACATCCAGGACGAGGAGGTGTGGTAGAAGATCCCACTTACTGAAAAGGTTTTAGGTTTAGTGAACTGCAATGAATTCATTCACACAAGAGCACACAAGATAAAGTTCAGACCTTTATAGGTATATAAAGGACTAAGAACCTTCTAAGGTATCATAAAACTAGAAACTATTATAACATCTGGCTACTGCTGGTAAGGGTGTTTGTGCATTTTGGAGGATGGGATATAATGCTCAGTTTTTAAAGGACAGGGCAATAAACCAGTCTGAAGTGTTCATCTAGTTTATATTTGAACTGTTATAACACCCAGGTTAAAACCACCAGGAGAAAATCTGAGGATAGAGTGGCTTTGTTTGTTTTTCTTTTTTTCAGCCTGTCGATCCACCCCCACCATCTCATTCTTGTGTACCAGGTTCTCTCCTATGTCTTCAAATCTGAAAAATTCAGGCTGTCAACCAATACTTCCAAATTTAAGCATAATCACAAGCCAGGCATCACTGCTGTGTATTCTTTGTAAAAAGTATTCATTGCCTTTGCCACCCATCTACATCCTTGACTTGGGAATTCTTCTGTACTGGAAATGGCTGTTCATTCTTTACTAAACTGGGCATTTGCAGAGAGACTACGGACCAGACAGTAAATTGGGATGCTTAAATACACGTGAATGTCAAGCAGATTTAACTAAACCTTTATCGGCTGCCGAGATCAGTGACTGTGCAAATGCTGTGAACATACAAATCAATACGGCAGTGAGCGTGTTAGTCGCTCAACCTATTTTATTTTGAGGCATTTATCTTTTAGTGTAATGGGATTGTACCATTCCTTCAATTTGTACTTGACAGAGCACTATGGAAAGCAGATAAATATTCACAGTAATTGCCATTGAGACTTCCATGTAATCAGGTTACACATCTAAGCTAATAACACTTACATTCACTTCTTTTTTAATGGTCTACTGCCCTAAAGATTGATTTTCTGTTGACAGTTGCTGGACACTGACAGTTCTGATGAATCAATTTTCTTTGCCAGTTGTGCTGGCATCAACTCTCAGAGAGATATTCAGAATAAAAGATGTGGGCCCTTAATTTTGCAGAGGAGTTTGCATGTGAAATCAAATTAATCTGCTTGAAAGACAGGGCCTCAGAACCAGGTTTTGAGCCAAGAAATAAAAGGAAAGCATAGGTAAAAAAACTAAACTAGTGTTCCCATTGAGCAGCTTGTCTTGGATGCTGAGATTGTCCCTGCATGGGAGTCAGCTGTAGAGCTGTTCTTACCAGACAAGGCTGTACCTGAACAAAGACTGAGAACACTGAGTTTGCAGCAGCAAAGCCTCTGAGCAGGTTATTTGGATAGTTGTAAATAGTATTAGAACCTCTGCCCTGTATTTGCCTTCTCATGTTGTTTTCCTAATATGCTTATGACTTGCTAACACACATACCACATTTTGAGCAGCCCAACTTTGGTCTCGTGTGTAGGAATGACATCAGTGTCAACAAAGTGTATCTATTAGTGGTGTGAAATGCAGAACCCGTGGAAATGGCAGCAGCTCAAGCTCCGATTCTGTGAAAGCACTGAAGGAAAACAGTTTTTCATTCTGGAGATCATTGGAAGGCAGTAGAAGAGGGATATGGAAGTTATTCAGTTGGATGTATCTAGTACAAGAGTTACCAGTCCAGGTCCTCAAAATATGTCAGATGCTCTTTCCTAACCACCATTGACTAACTATTAATTAACCCAAAGGTTTATGAAAGCTTTGGGTTGAAGTTGCTCAGTGGTGATTCCTGTCCTTCCAGAACTCTGTGCACTGCCTGTGAGGACAAGGACGCGAGGAGGGTTGTGACCAACACCCCTCTGGCATACCGCAGTGTGGTGGCTAGTGCTTTGGCCTTTAATAACACCTGCTCAAGTGAAGGGCAACAAAATATATGCAGTTCGGCAGCAGTTTGGAAGCAAGCGCAGAATTGGTTTAACAAGAGCGATAAATACAAGAGTCCACACTGCACGGAACTCGAACTCGAAGCTGCGCTGTGCGGGGAAGCACATACTGTCGTTGACTCCACTCCAGGTGGCTGGTACTACTAATAGTACTTACGATATCGTAAGTGCTATCCAGTTGGGGGCCTACCCATGCTTTTTAGACACTAGGGTGTCATATCTAAATATTTTCTATTTGAAAGTTGCATTCGTTGTGGTTTGTGATGATATTGCCGTCTTCCCTCTAGCTCGCAGTCGTGTATTCTCTCTCCCCTTTCTGGAGCGTAAGGCTGAAACGTAGAGTGCTTTTAGGGCCAGGTCAGGCAAAACTGCTAGTCTTGGAGGCTCGGCAGGATTAGCTCTGCCAGGGATTCGATGAAGATAACACCAGATTTTAGCTATCCTTTCTCCATAATGCGTGGTATGGAGAGCGCGCTGAGTTGTAGCTGAGGGCTGATAATAGCTTTCACTTCTTGACAAAATAGAGCATCTTCTAGTTTATCATGATCTGTTCTTTGGCACGCTGCACAAACCTTTTGTTTCTGTTTAGCTGGAAACTTCTGCCACTGCTCGTCCAAAGAAACAAGTCCCTCTGAAAAATAATTGCTTTCACCTGGGAACGACCCATTTCCTGAGGGTTAATGACAAAGAAGAGAGGGAATAGCACTGGGCGAAGATCGAACTTAAAATTTTTGATCTTCCATCCTGGGCCTGAAATGAATGCCTGGTATGTTGCCTGGCAGTGCTCGGTTCTCATCAACGGAGTGGCACAGGTTCAGATACATCCTGTCACTGGCAATTAACCACTCTTCTGACCCATTATAAATAGATTTAACTTTGTAATCAGTGTGATCTTCAAGTATGTGGTAGATTCGAAAGCAATCCTGCTTTCCTGACTGTGACGTTGCTGTTCGCATCGCCTGAGAAAACAGAGTGGTTATTGCCGTGATCTCTGGTAGGACTCACCAACAGACTTCCGCAAGGTATCTGCTAACAAGGCAGACACTGTATTTCCTGAATTTTCCTTTAAGGCTGCTTAAAGGCTCAGTTACTCGCATGACCTGTATTCGGTGATATAACGCTTGTCCCTCCTTATCCCATTTGCCAGATACGGTGTATAAAGCTTGTAAATAACTATGCATTTAATTTGCATAAATTATTAGCTTGCCAGAGAATTGTGATTTTTATCAAAGATTCCGTAATGAAAGTTTATTGTTGCAGAAATTGCTTGGGCAATCAATCATGATGGCAAGTCTGCATGGAATACTTACAAATGTCATTCATTGAAAACATTGATGTTAATTAGGGTCAAGTCACCATAAAAGATAGAGTCCTCTATTGAATATCATTTATCAGTGAAATTAATGTAGGGAATAGGAAGAAGAAATGCTTTAGACTTTACAGTCATAGTTTATCAAGTGCTTTCATAAAAACATCTGGCTAAAGAAGTAAAAAAACCATGGAAATTTCCGTCAGCTTTGACAGTAAAAGCTAATTATTTCACCAGGCTGCTACCTATTATTTACTACAAAGTACTATTACACAATGACAGAAGCGTTTATTTCCCATATGCGAAGAAATGGATTGCTCCAGAGGCCAGCGATGCTACAGAAAAATTTTTTGATGTTCTTTCAAAATGCAGGCCGGGTTAGCACAGGATTGTCACCGTCCAATGCCCTGAATGGTGCCCATTCTCAATAGCTGCCACGCAGCTTCACAGAGGACAGAGGCTTCCCTATTTGCATTTTTACTGTGTTCCTGCTACTTATGAAGGGAAGGCTAAGGAATGAATGGGCATAGACTGCTGATTTATCCCCAAGTACGAGGCACTCTGGCAGGATTATGGAGCTGGTGATGCTGCTACCTTACCATCATACACATAAAAAAGAATTAGTCGCAGGCAAGAATGAAAATCTGTCTCATAATTTTCACCTTTTCCTCTTCAAACCTGTCCTGGGCTTTGAAAGATTAGATAAAAGATTGCGCTGTGGAATGCATACATTTACACACACGTATATTTTCCATGCTTGACAAATTACTGTAACTGAGAGGGAACGAGCACGCACAGCTCCGCTGCCGTCACTGGAAGGTGGCAGTGCTCAGGCTGTCACAGGATCAGGCCTGGAGCCATTTTTTTCCTTAAGCCTGTGATAAAGCACACAAACAGATTTTTTCAGTATGTATTAATCATCTGAATCTTTGTAATTTAAATGTCAGCTGCATAAATCACTTTTCATGGATTAATAAAAATGAAACATGCTCTTTGTATTGAGAAGTACAAGCACAATATGTTCTCTATGATTTTTATTCTAATTTTAAATTGTTTGGGTGACTATAGAATAGGTAAGGCCCCGGGATGTAAATGCCAGGTGTTTGTTTGGTGGAATTGGGATGATGGAGAAGGAAGGAAGGGGTCTTTTTTGCTCTTGTATTTGTTGGGCTTAGTCGCTCTGGTACTTGGCAATACCCAGTGAGGTGCTACCTCGTCCTTCAGTAGTTCAGCTTTTGTCTTCCTTTATTAAAGGATACATCTCTGTCTGGAATGGCTTCCAGAAAACTTAAAAAACCCCATGTGCTGACAGTAATCCTCCTTGAGCTCTCTGCATGGATATGCTGCCAACCCACCATAATTAGGCTGGAAGTTGTGAATGTTATTGCCTTTCATTTTTGTGAAGTATCATTTCAGACGGCCACTGGAGATAACGTTAAGCACCAGCTCCGTTCCCTCACTATCTCCTTATGTGGTGCCAGCAGGAGGGATCACTTGTGTTAAGAACCTGCTCTCGCGTCTCCTCGTGTCTTGTTCCAGCGCTATCAGCAGCGGGCAGCTGGGGAACACCTCCGTTCAGATAGCTCACCTCCCGCAGCAGCAGCCTGGCGTAGCTGCTCGGGAAGCGAAACCTCTCCGAGGCTCTGCCGAGCTCCAGAAAGGCTGGGGAGTTCAAAGAGCAGGCACAGCCCCGCGTCGGCCATGGCTATGGCGGCTCGTTGTGGGCCAGAGCTCGCGTGCCCACGTCGGCAGGGGACGGCGGCCCGGGAGGACGCGCTGCTGGCGGTGCTGCTGTTCCAAAGCCCCCATGCCCAGGACGCCCCCGGGGCTCGCCCCCGGGCACTCAGGCCCTCCCTGGGCAGCAGCCGTGAGGCGCAGGCTGGGGCCCGGCTGCCATGCCGGGCCCTGTCTGCCCCCCCTTGCCCCTTTCTCTCAGCCCCTCGCCGTCCAACAGGCAACCTGTTGGAGCTCGGCCGGGCGGCGCCGTGAGGAGACGGAGGCCCGAGCCGGGGGGACAGGGCCCGGCACCGAGCGCCCTCGGCTTCGGGCAGCGTGAGCAGCCGCCTTCCCCGGCTGCCTGCCCAGAGGTGACACGGGGATTGGGGGGGGGAGCCTTGCTCCCGCGTTCGTGCCGCCATGGAGGGACAGAAGAGGAATATCTACGTGGGGGTGCCCCCTTAAACGCCTCACTCGGTCCCTTCCCCGCGCCCTGGAAGAGGAAGCGCAACAGGCGCTCGCAAAGCGCCCTCGGCGCGTCCCTGCCGCCCCCCCCGGCAGAAGACTACACTTCCCACAAGCCCCGCGGGGCCGGCCCGGCTCGACCCGCCCCCGCCCTCCCTTCTCCCGCCCGGCATCCCG
>VYZM01021011.1:277157-293111 GCA_013398915.1 Dromas ardeola
TTAAAACACTTACTGGATAAGCAGTTCATCTTTCTAGTGTGCTTCTTGGGAGATATTTTTTCAGGAGTACTGCATGTTTTAAATTTAAATGGTTGGTTAAATTTGTCTTTTGTATTCCTAAGATTGTTGTTCAATAGCAAAGGTTTTCCATCTCCTTCTTGTGTTGATAAATGTTGCATCTTGGACTACATGCAGAATAACCAAGCAAGTAGTTAGTGTATATTTGACTTTTAGGTGGCTTTACATATACAACCTGCAAAGAGTAACATCTGTTTCTTTAGAGAAGAAAGTACTATTCGGTTATTTTCTCCCATTTAAAATTTATTTTCTTATTGAAGTCTTTGCATTCATATTTTAGTTCTTCTGGTTTAATAATGATTCCTTTGCTGCTTTCTTACTGTTTGATTTCTTCTTAGGTAGTTTCATCAACCTTAACTTAATCTTGATTATTTGTGGAAACAGGTATTTTACCACGTAATTTCTGTTCTATTTGCAGTAATTAAAATGCGTGGCATACTCAATGCCCACTGCCTCTCACTGAATTATTAGCCTGGATAATAGAGTTAGCATGCAAGTGTCTTATAGCAGATCTGTTTCCTTTTAGTTTTCTTTCTTTTACTATGCTTGTACAATAGAGACTGGTGTATTTCTTGTGGGAAGTGAATTGGCCCAAAAAGTGCCTGATGGAAGGGACGTTTTGGACCGATTAATGACTAGCCAGAGTTGAGAACCTGAAACGAATCCAAGGGATTTTAGCCCAGCTGGTCATTAATTCCCAGAAAACGCCTGACTTAAAAGTCATTTTTCTGACAATATAAGTACTAGGGCTGTGCGAGGTGATATTCTGTATTTGAACATTATTGCATTTCGCTGTGTGCAGTTATTCTACATTACCTTGGTAGGTAGAATTGTTATTTCAGTATTAACACATTTTTATTATTCTAATATTTTATGAGCTACTAAATCTCCACATTAAACAATTACAGTGTGCAATAATCTAACTATTTTTTTCCACTCAAAGAAGCTCCTTACCTATTTGTAATATTTTAGTTAGTGTAATCATAGAATGTGTTGGGTTGGAAGGGACCTCTAAAGGTCACCTAGTCCAACCCCCCTGCAGTAAGCAGGGACATCTTTAACTAGATCAGGTTGCTCAGAGCCTCATCAAGCCTGGCTTTGGATGTCTCCAGGGATGGGGCCTCCACCACCTCTCTGGGCAACCTGTGCCAGTGTCTCACCACCTTCATTGTAAAGAACTTCCTCCTAATGTCTAATCTAAACCTACCCTGCTCTAGTTTAAAACCATTGCCCCTCGTCCTATTGCTGCATGCCCTTGCAAACAGCCCCTCCCCAGCCTTCCTGTAGGCCCCCTTCAGGTACTGGAAGGCTGCTGTAAGGTCTCCCCGAAGCCTTCTCTTCTCCAGGCTGAAGTATAATAATGCAACTATTATACTGGACATTTGGAACAAAGCTTCCTATCAAGTGTAGGTACTGTTAATCAATTGAAATTTGATTTAGTACATCTTGTTTAAGATCTTATTTTGAGATTTCAGGCTTGCAATTTCAGACGCAGTTTTGGTCTGTCATAGAAGCTATTACAGCTCTTTCTTTGGCAAATTAAGGTTGAGTTGGTAAATTAATGTAGTTAAAATATGTTCCTCAGCATAAGTAGATGGATAGGTGTTTGGGGTTAAACTTTGTGAGCTTTGGCTGTTTTGTTGTTGGTTCCCACGAATATGTAAAGAAAGGAGCTAAGTGTCTGAAGTTCTCAAAATAAAATCTCATCTGTAGATTCTCTGCAACTGTAAAAGTGTGTGAATCAGAAGCTGTGGAGAATGAGTGAGTTTGGTCAGTTGGTTCATCAGTTTAAAAACAGTTTAATAATGTTTCAAATTATGAGTGACCTTTTTCATTGATGCCCAGAATGCTTGTTTTGACAAGTTATTTGATAACACAGAAATAGGATTTGCTTGTTGTGTTTCTTCCTGTCAGCATAATTTCTGGTGTTCTTCAAGAATTGTAAGAGAATATGACGAAAAATCCCATTAATTTACCTATTCCTGGCACTTATTAATAAGTGTTTTTTTTTTTTTATTGTAGCTCTCCTTGCATAGCTGATAGAACTGAAGTGAAGAGAGTTAGTTGTTGCAGCCAAGTTTTCATCTGCAGATAGGTTTTAACTCAGAGAAAGCCATCAGCCACTAAAGTGTTACCTTACTGCCTTTACCACAACCTGTATGGGACAAAGTTGAAAGTTTATTATAATAAACTGGAAAACCGAATGTTGCCCACTTTTGACACAGCAGCTTCAGAACTTAGATTTGTCTACTGAACTCTCAGTTTTAGCAGATCTGTCAGATTGTAAGTGGGACAACGAAACAAACATCAGATCAAAAATATTATGCCACGTGTTGGTTTTGTAAAGGTTAATGGTTATGATCTCCAGGACTACTAAACATAGTAAGCTTGAAACGCTTTTGTTTATCTGTTAACACTTCCTCTCTGAGAAGAAAACAAATAGCAAATTTGAAATTCCTCACTCTCAGCAGCAGTTGCACACCCTGAAATCCTACTACAGTACTAACTAGTACAGAAGTGGTCTTAAATAGTACTTCTCCAGATGGGCAGTGATTTGAAATGTGCTCTTTGGCAGTTTTCTGGGGGTTGGTTTGGTTGGTTTTTGTGTGGTTTTGGGGTGGGTGGTGGTAGTGATGGGGTTTGATTTACTTTGTGTTACTGCAGGCATATACTATTTCGTTAACTTCTGTTGTATTAGAACTGCAACTCCCAGCAAGGTGGTTGTTTTATCTGGTAATACTACAGTCCTGTCTCTTCGTTAGAATCACCATAGAAGGCAGCATCATCTTAGGGGTATACTGTGATTGCTATCATATGGCATACAAGCCTAAATTGTTTTTCTCCCACAATAGTAAGTTTCAGTGTGTTCATTTTTACATACTTGATGCAATAAGTTTTAAATACAATAATTACTGTGTATTCAGAGCATGCTTTAAAACATGTTAGCACTTTGAATAACTTTTTGTATCTTTATAGGTTTGGCTGATGGCAAGCACTGTACTTTTCCACATCTGCCTGGTAAAAATTTTGTGTACAATGCAGCAGAAGACAGATTAGAGCTGTGTGTGGATGCTGCTGGGCACTTTCCTATTGGTCCTGATGTTGAAGAGTTGGTTAAAGAGGCCTTAAGTCAAGTGCGAGCAGAAACTACTTCAAGAAGCCGGGAAGCAAGTCCTTCACACGGAATGCTGAAGCTGGGTAGTGGTGGAGTAGTGAAAAAGAAATCTGAACAACTACATAACATAACTGCGTTTCAAGGAAAGGGCCATTCCCTAGGAACTGCATCCAGTAGTCAACAGCATGATCAAAGAGCCAGGGAAACACCACTTTTAAGAAAGCATAGCACAGAAACGGACTTCAGTCCTTCTGCTAAAATTGAGCCTTCTGTATTCACAGCTGCCTCTGGTAACAGTGAGCTTATCCGAATTGCGCCGGGAGTTGTGACAATGAGAGACAGCAGGCAGCTTGACCCCACTTTGATTGAGGCACAGAGAAAAAAGTTGCAGGAAATGGTCTCTTCTATTCAGGCTTCAATGGATAGACATTTGCGGGATCAGAATACAGAGCAGTCAGCATCAGTTGATCTATCTCCAAGAAAAGTAGAGGCAGTGAGTTCAACTGCTAAAACTGGGAGCTTTCAGGCTGGCTTGCCCGAATCGTTCTCTGCACCAGGTGGTACTGAACACTTGAATACCGAATCAGCCGATGGTAACGTGGTGAATTCTGTGGGAACAACATTCCCTGCAAGGTCTAAAGCACAAAAGGGAAATTCTGTTGAGGAGCTTGAGGAGATGGATAGTCAAGATGCAGGAATCACTAATACAACTGAGCCAATGGATCACTCTTGATAGGTTAAATCTAATAAGGGTAGAAGAAATTACTGTTCAAATGTTTATTGGCTGGGCCACACAAAGTGATTAGTTATTAAATCTTGTATGTATGTCAAAGATTATATCATCTTATTTGGTGCATGATAAGCGTGTGATTGGCAATAGCTTTCAATATTACCATACTGCTGCCCAGGCTGGCTCTGTTACCTGTAAATTAGTTATTAGGAAATGCACTGAGATGAATATCTGCTGTAAATGTGGGTTCTTGAAAACTCTTTGTAATTTTGAATTCCTTAAAAGTCTTAAAATTTAAGCCCATGCAAGGTTCTTACCATGCTAGTTTAAGGTTACTGGAAAGGCTAGAACAGGCAAAACTAGAAACATGACAAAGTTAATCATGTCCCAGGTACTTAATTCCACTCAAAAATACACTATAAACATGAATGATACATAAATTTCAAAAAGCAACTGGAACGAAACTTCTGCTAAATTTGATAATGCAGCATATACAGTATTTTAATTACATTGTGCTGGCACTTCCTCCGATTTAAAAACCTTTTCATTCATACAGCTGTATACGCTTGTCAGAAATCTTGGAATAAGTGTAATTTTAGTAAACTCTCTAATTTCTGCATATTGTCAGTTTAAGCAAGTTAGAAAAAAGGCTACTTAGTGTATGATGAAGATAAAGTGAATGTGGTGTGGTTATGCATGGCTTTCTGAGCCAACACAACCATTTTGGTGCTCTGTTAGTAAGTGATAGCATGTTTTTATTTCCTCCCAAATACTGAGCCGGTCAGATGTTGTGCAACTTTTAATACAACTACAGGAGAGAAGTTGGCAATTGAAAAAAACAACAAATGTTCAATGGCACATCCATTTCTTTTACAAGACTTTGATTGCTAGCATTGGTTAGTAATGGCAAAAATTAAATAGCAGCTGTCCTCTTCAGAGCAAATTAACAATTTATTGGAAGGAAATTACTCTCTAACATACGTTATCCTAAAGCGTTCAGTGGTAATTGAGGTTTTGGAAGCTCACTGTTTACTCCATGGAAACAAGGAATACATGCCCACCTCTATTAGTTTCACTTTAGTTTGTGATGCAGATTTCCCTGCGTCAGTGATAATATAGCTGGTATCCACTTAAGTAGCGTGTTCATCAGCCCTGCAGTGCTAGTTCTTAAGACGCGGCCATCGTGCTTGCTCCCTAAGGATGGAATGTGTATCTGATACTGCACTTTGCTTCCTATCTTCATAGTCCTATTTAAGTGCACTATTGTTGCTTCCTCTAATGGTAAAATAACATTGAATGGATGAAAGATGTTAATACAGCTTCAAAGGAATTAAGAGCATTTAAATATTGAAGTCTGTGTTTGTGCACATGTGGGTTTTTACCAGTTCGCAAATGTTGTTTGTATTGTATATGTTTATATTCAGAAAAGTCTCCTCACTTTTTACATTTCTAATCACTTAAACAGTTCTAAGCATTAGTATGGTAAAACGTCCCATGAGGGAGGATTTATTTTTGTATGTAAAAATTAACTGAAGCAAGTAACTTAAAGAACAGCCCCTGTTTTGTTGAAGTAAATTAAAATGCCTCTGTTGGTTAACTTTTTATGTAGAGGGAATAAATATTTTATGATTTAGTACACTACTTATAGGTTAAAAAATATGAGTCACCTTTTCACAGATAAATGAAAAATTTTAAGATCTCAAATTGCTAACCTGTAAGTTAGCAATTTGGAAGCTTGGAATGTATGAGGTAATTTGGCTCACCAGAACTGACCTTGCTGATGCACTGATTAACTGGCAGGGCTTATTCAATGAGAAACAGGATGCACATGCAGCAGCTGGAAGCCTGCCACGACTTCTGAAAACACTTAGTCTCCCATGAATCAGTCTAGCTGTCTGAAGGCTACTTCTTTATAGAAAACGTTGAGGAGAGGCTTGTGCTTTGTCACAGCGTGAGGTTGAGAAAAGTATAGCAGTGGCATGTTCCTGGGAAGGAGTTCAAGTCAAGAGAGGCTGAGGGGGAGGAATCTCCTGGATCTCATGCATTTTAGACAAGGTAACTATCGCTTAGACGTTTTTAACCTTTTCTTTAGAAAAATAAGTCTTCCTCGGCTGAAAATAAATATGGGCAGTGTATATGAGAGAATTCTAAGTTTGAAAGAAATTGAAATATTTGTTGCACATCATCCTTATTTCAATGGAAGATGCTTCCTTCTTTCATGCCTTTCTGATAAAACTACAGAAGTTTGTGTGCCTTTTACTGTGTAAAGAGGAAGGCTTGGTTTAATTTTGACACGCTTCCCATTTCAGCAGTAGTTTGACATTTTCCTTCTTATCTAAATAGAACTAGACACAGTTAATAGCTCTGTTTGACTCACCCTTAGGGTCATCTTGGGTCCACTCAAGTCACGTAGATCAGAACTCTCCAGTTCCTAAAGCAAGACGGTCTCAAAAAGGAATGATAAAATTTGTCAAAATCACAAGATCCACTGATGTGAATTGCTCTGGTGTAAAACAGGATTGTGCATATTTCTTTGCAGTGTTCTTATTTCACGTAGCTTTCTCATGCATTTAAATATCAATGTTTTTGAGAAAGATGGCTTTTGATACTCTCAAGTGAAGCTAAACTTCATCGACATGCCGGTGAGATGTGTAACTGTACAGGAGAAGTGAAATAAAGAACACTGAAGTGTAAGTTTGAACAGATTTTTTCATTTGATTGCTAGCAGCGGGTGCAAATGTAAGTTGAGGCAAAAGTGCGTGCCTGTCTTAGGAGCACCCATGTGCTTATTAGATTTCCCTGTTAGAGTCAGGAAAATGGTGGTGGGGTACAAGGGCAGGGAAGATGTTGACTCATTGTGGATGTGAAGCCGTGTCAATAGGACTTCTCAAATGGCATGAAGAGTGTCCCTTTCTCAAAAACAAACAAACCCCAATTTCTTGATACCAAATTGCCTGTGAACAGAGGCTGTGGCTCTAAATTCTTTTTGAGTACCTGCCTTGATTACTTTCTTGTCTAGGGGCCAAACACCTTCTACACAGTGTCTCATGGCAAAGATGACTTAAATTACTTGAAAATACTAAACTTAACTATGGGTGTGTATGTATAACCAAAATGAAAGATGACTACTGAAAATACAGGCCCAGTACAAAAAAAAAAAAAAGGGGGGGGGGGGGGAGAATGAACTAGATTGCTAATGAGCATATGGGAAACCTCAGGAGAACAGATCAGTTTTCCAGGCAAATGCAAGATTTTCACTGCTTCAGATGGCTGGGTGCTTAGTAAGGTTGACTTTTTGATAGTGCTGTTCCTCTGTGAATTGTTTGCATTTCAGTGAGGGGAAAATAAATAGCAGCTTTTCAAATGTAATCATATAAATATATTTGGGATATCTTCACTGTTCTAGTCACGAAAGAGCAATGTATATTGTTGGTTTTGTGAATCCTGTATAGTTTACTAGTCTTCTGATAGATGCAAAATGTGAGCTAGACGTTGCCTCCGCTGCTCTAGCAGCATCACAGAGACACAGTGTCACAAGGCTGTACGCTAACGACCCCGTACAACAGGCACACTTTCAAGACCAAAATGCTTCATTTACAATCTTTCAAAAAGTAGAATCTATTGTCACTGTCACAAAGTTAGCAGAGTTGCTTGCTGCTTTTTCAATGCACTGAAAATGCCAGATAATAAAATTCGTAGTATGCTTACAATTGGGAGGGCGATGCTCGATCTGAAATGTATGAAAAATGAATGATTTAAGAAGATGCCACTGTTATCTCTACATTTGTTTGGCTCCCATTTTCAAATAGCAGAATCTACATGCTTTTGTAAAATAATAACAATATGAAGTTGATCCTTCTGTTAAAAAAAGCCACAACAGTAAGTGGTTTCTTTGTTTTGCTTGTGGATATCAGTTTAGCTTCTTAAATTGAAGAAATTGCTTAAGATCTTTAGAATGCAGGATTCCCTCTGAGCCCTTATGCCTGCGGTTGAGCAATAAAAGGTTGAAACAAGAGTGGTATTTTCAGAATTATTTTACGTTTAACGAGGATTATTGCCAAGAAATGAAAGAGTGCACTTTTAGGAGGGAATGCTATTTAAAATGTATAAATAAGAATTAAAATAGTGTATATATTTAGAAAACAAATCTTTTTAAACAGCAAGTGCTTTACATGTTGAATTAAAAATAAATTAGCATAGAAACTATACCATCTTCACAGTACTGGCTGTTATCCAGCACAGTTTGGTTTGTTTTATTTGTGATTGCTGTACTAATTATATTTGATTTTTTTATCTGTAATGTAACAATAGTGTATTATAACAGTATATAGTGTACTATACTACACTTCACTGTACAGTATTTGGAATTTTCTTTGATTGCTATATTAAAACTATAAGTTAAAACATCTGCTTTGGTTTCATAAGGCACAACTTTTGTCTAGCCTTTCATACATTAGCCTGTTTAATTAACACTGATTTGACTACAAAATGAATGAGTTGTAATTATATTAACTTCTGCATTCTACATATAAATTGCATTATACTTGCACACATGAGTACTGCTACAGAAGTTGAAAAACTGGTATGAATCTTGGAAAAGTAAACTCTGATGTCATCCATTTTGATTTAGTAATGTTTCTGTTTAAAAGAAACTTTTTTGAAAGAAAAACTATTTATGGAAATTTATTTTTTTTACCTCATACTTGTTCTGAATATTTCATTAAACACATAGGACCTTTGAATTTGAGAGATTTTTAAAACAGGTTTTTATGTATTTGAGACCAAAATCTGAGATCTGAATCTTTTTTCAAAGTTGTCACCAGGAAGAAGGTATAGAAAAACACTGACCAAGTCATATGTGACATTTAAGATATCTTGCAATCTGTGGTTTGAAACATGGGTCAAAAGCGTTACGTCAAAGCAAAATTTTAATGCATGCATGTAATATGCGAGTATGAATAGTATAATTTGGAAGAACTAGGCTTTTGAAAAGTTGGCAATACTCTAAGGAGTTGTCAACGTGTTCATGTTTAATTACCTCTCTGCTTTTTCCATCAGCTACATGTGGTACTTTGTTTCAAAAATTGGCTGTAATCGTAACTCTTGAGCCTAACAAGAAGTCATAAAGCCCATCTGCAAAACTCTGTGTTACTTCTTCCTGTACTTATTGAAAGGCTTTAATTCGAAGTGTGCTAGCATTAAAGCATTCTTTAAAATGATAGGTGTAAACATATGGAGTTAATTTTGATTGCATGTCGTATCGTGAAGATTTGAAAATTATCCTTGGAAGATTTGCATTTCAAAGGTTTAAATGCTTAATGCTAGACTATAAATTTACTCGTCTTTATTAATGCAGTGTTTATAATCTGAGCCAAAACCAGTACTGAATGTATGAAGAGTGCTTTCAAAGTGTTTTCTTTTTTCTTCTGCTATTAATTGTACAGCCTTAATATCTGTCTATTTTTTTTTTTAAATTTTAGATTGGAGTTGTTGGGTTTGGGGTTTTGTTTGCTGCTTTTTTTTNCGTTTTTTTTTTTTTTTTTTTTTTTTAAGGTATATCCGTAGCAAATCTCTTCTAACATCCCTGCAAAGCCCCAGCTTCCTGCCAGAACAATACCTCTCACAAATAATTTTCTCCCTAGGATCATGATGAGAGTGAGTCTTGGATGTTTAGCAGCATGGGTGGTGAGTTGTGGAAGGTGCTTTTGGTATTGCCAAGAGTCAATTCAAACACATATATTGACTGTGGAAGTTAATAGACATCATGTTGCTTTGCTTGATGTGGAGTTTATTTTATTGAGGCTTTGATATATGTTGGCTTCTATTGATTTGTGATATTTTGAGTATTTACTACTAAATGATAGATAAAGAAAAGTAGTAGTGTTTGGATCCATAGTAGACTTGATGGCCCAGATGACATTACAGAAACCCGGTTGCCACAACTGATTTGAAATAGGTTATTCTGATTTGAATTACTTAAATTGATGTACATTGTGTGATTCTGAACACTTACTAATATCATCAAAACTGTTAGGCTTCAGTGTAAGCATGACCCCCGTTTCAGTAAGTTGCAGACACTTTAAGAGGTTTTAGAAAAGACTATTAGTCTCTGTTCTGTTAATGAAAGGCATTGATTTGATGATTATGAGATAGCTGCACAGACTTGTATTTGGATTTTATCCACCTCTGGTTTTTTTTAAATTACTATCTAATTTTGTTTACTGTTGCAGATAATACTTCGAGTGGCTTGTCTTGATGGTAGCAAATCTAATTTCACTTCTGAAGTGATCCTGTAGATCTGGACTGGCTCTGTGCTGTTTGGAAACTTGTATTCAGCAAGTAAAAAATTAAAAGAAAGATAGCAGGTGGAAGGAAGTTGCCAGAAATTAGAAGAAGGTTTAGAAGGTGCTATGGTTCTTATTAGCCAATAGCCTGTGGAGCCTGGCTGCATGAAATGCACGGTCATTTCTTATAAGCCTTTAAGGCATGGTTCAAACAACTTCTTACAGAATAAGAAAACTTGATTTTATAGACTATTTTGTCAACTCGGTATATAAGATTTTCTTTAAAATTAACCGTCTTTCAGATTGTCACGTTGTATAAATGTAGATACTTCCCAGACGCTACCTCCTAATCCTAACCCCTCTCTTTTTTCCCACATGCATTTGTGCAGACTCTGCAAATCCCAAAGAGATCCCTTCTGATGTTGGGCTAGCTTTCCTGTTTGCTTTTCATCTGCCATTTGGACTTACATACTGAATCATTTTTACCACGGACATTTTTGGAAGGTTATTGTCCTCTGTTTGTACTGCTGCTCTTAGAGACAGTAAAAGGCAACAGATAAATGATCCAATTTCACAGGAATTAGACTGATGGAAATGAAAACCTTGTTTGACTTCCTCCAAGATCCATACGTGTGGAACAGAAAGGAATAAAGGGAGATTCCTAAGAGAGCAGAGGACTTGTGGACATATTCAGGAGAGGGAAGAAGGTACATAAGGATTTATCAATGATTCTAAAAATCACCTAGTAGTTCTGTAGGGCAACCGTGTTTTGTTTTGTTCCACCTCCAGGGTGGTGAGCTTTAGAAGCTGCAGTGTCTCGCTCAAAATCTGCAGATTTCTGAGATTCATGTTTCTTTTCTCCTAGGAGCAAAGGCTGCCAAATACATGCTTTTCCACACAGTGAGAGAGAAGGGTGAGACCTCACCAGTTGTTGCCACATGATGGTGTAGGGTTTGTGGCAGCAACAAAAAAAGCCAAAACACACAGAAGAGGCAAGGGCCTAACTTAAAATTGTGGGATATGAAATAACTCCTATTTCTAATTATTTGAATGTTCAAATCTGCTCAAGTATTGCTCAGTACATACCCAAGTCCTACATCTGAACATTGCACATACAAGAATACTACTTTTTCCCCTACTATGCCTTGCTTAAAATAAGGTCATTCTTGAGCTTCTGAGCCTGCTCAAAACCAAGAGAGAAGCATACCAGAGATGGAAAAGCAGATGAGTACCGGTTCAGAACTACAAGGGCATTGCCAGTGTGTGCACAGATGCGGTTAGAAAAGCAAAAGCTCAGGTCAATTTGAAATTGGCGAGAGATGTCAAAAACTACAAGAAAGGGTTCTTCAGGTACATAAACAACAAGCAGAAATAGAAAGAAATATTGGCCCACTGTTAAAG
This sequence comes from Dromas ardeola, assembly GCA_013398915.1. NCBI lineage: Eukaryota > Metazoa > Chordata > Aves > Charadriiformes > Dromadidae > Dromas > Dromas ardeola. The sequence continues at coordinate 288,766 of VYZM01021011.1, forward strand.
AGGAGAGATGAATTAGTCACCAACAACACTGAAAAGGCAGAACTTCTCAACACTTTTCACCTCTGTCTTTACCAGCACTGTTGAGCCCCAGGCCTTGGGAACAACAATCCAGGTTCATGCACAGACCCACCACAGTGAAGGAGGAGCTGGTATGCGAACTATTGCAGGAGCTTGGCCCCCGCAAATCAAAGAGCCCTGATGTTATCCACCCGAAGGTGTTCAGAGAGCTGGCTGACCTTGTTGCAAGGCTGCTCTCCATAATCTTTGAGAAGTCGTGGAGACTGGCACACATCCCAGAAGACTGGAAGAAGGCTAATGTCGCCCCCATCAACAAGAAGGGCTTAAAGGAGGATGCAGGAAACTGTAGGCCCATTAGTCTTACTTCAGACCCTGGCAAAGTTATGGAACAAATCCTCCTGGGGGCTATTACAAGCCAAATGAAGCACGTGATTGGGAAAAGCCAGCATGGATTCACCAAGGGCAAATCGTGCTTGACAAACCTGATCACCTGCTATGACAAAGTAACCTGCTCAGTTGATGTGGGGCGAGCGGTGGATATTGTTTACATGGGCTTCTCCAAGACTTTTGATATGATTCCCCTCAGCTTCCTCGAGAGAAACTGATGTGTTACGGTCTAGACAAGTGGTCTGTGTGGTGGGTGGGGAACTGGCTGACAGGCTCCACCCAGAGGGTGGTGGTAAATAGCTCCTTTTCAAACTGGCAACCTGTCACCCCCCAGGGATCCATACTGGGTCCAACGCTGTTTAATATCTTCATTATTGATCTGGATGATGGGATCAAGTGTACCCTGATGAAGTGTGCTGATGATGCGAGACTGAGCGGGGAAGTCGACACTTTGGGAGGGAGAGCCACCCTGCAGGAAGACCTGGGTAGGCTGGAAGAGTGGGCTAACAAGAACCTTATGATGTTCAACAAAGGCAAATGTAAGGTCTTGCAGCTGGGAAAACATAATCCAGGAGAGCAGTTCCAGGAGGCTGGAATCTACCCAAATGGGGCGCAGGGTAGATGGAAAGGGACCTGTGGGTCCTGGTGGACAACAAGCTCAATATGAGTGAACAGTGAGCTGCTGCGGCAAAGCAAGCCAACAGGGTGCTGGGTTGTATCAACAAAGGCATCACCAGCAGAGATAAGGTCATTATCCCACTCTGCTCAGCGCTTGTCAGGCCACACCTGGAAAACTGTGTTCAGTTTTAGTCCCTTCTATACAAAAAAGCTGTGGACAGGCTGAAGAGGGTCCAGAGAAGGGCCACCAAGACGATCAAAGGACTGGAAAGCCTCTCATATGAGGAAAGGCTGAGAGAATTGGGTTTGTTCAGCCTTGAGAAAAGAAGGCTTAGGGGGAGACCTTATCGCCATGTTCTAGTATTTAAAGGGTGGATACAAAGATGGAGAGTCTCCTTTTACAAGATGTCACATGGAAAAGACGAGAGGTAATGGGAAAAAGTTACTGCTGGGGAGATTCCGACTGGACAGAAGAGGACAATTTTTCACAATAAGAACTATCAGCCGTTGGAATAATCTCCCCAGGGAAGTGGTGGATTCTCCATCATTGGACACTTCTAAGATTCATCTGGACAGGGTGGTGGGCCATCTTGTCTAGACTGTGCTTTTGCCAAGAAAGATTGGACCAGATGATCCTTGAGGTCCCTTCCAACCTGTTATACTATGGTTCTATGATTGGCTTCTGAATACAGATGCTGGTTTTGTGCATTATTTTTGCAGACAGCAGGTGGGATGGAGGAAATAAGGATCAAGAGTACCTGCTTCCTTTTGCTTTCAATATAACAAAACCCAAGGCATGGTACAATAGAAGAAACTAAATATCAGTATTTATTTCTTTGCTCCCTCTGTTTCTCCTAACCTTAGCTACTTCTTTGGGAGTGTAATGATAGGACACGGGGTAACGGCTTCAAACTGAAAGAGGGGAGATTTAGATTGGATATCAGGAAGAACTTCTTTACTGTGAGGGTGGTGAGCCACTGGAACAGGTTGCCCAGGGAAGTTGTGGATGCCCCATCCCCGGAGGTGTTCCAGGCCAGGTTGGATGGGGCTTTGAGCAACCTGGTCTAGTGGGAGGTGTCCCTGCCCATGGCAGGGGGGTTGGAACTAGGTGATCTTTAAGGTCCCTTCCAACTTAAACCATTCTATGATTCTTCACCCTGCCATATTCACTAATTTATTTTTTTTGTTTTCTTCCCTGCATTTGAAGTCAGCCAAGCTAGCCCAGCTTTGAGCTGTGTCAGGTCTCTAGTAAGCCAGCAGCCCCAAAATCCCCAGTTACCTATTGTCTACTCTAAAAGTCATCTTTTTTTATTTAATATTTTGGATCTTTCCAACCCTAACCCTGAGGTTCTACATTTGAAACTCTCATACACTCACATCCTTGCACAAACACAGAAAATACATTTGCAATAACTGAGGACCTTTCATGGACACTCACCACTGACTGCAGAAGTGGAGCAAGGATGGAGGCATGCAGGCTTTTGCATCTGTAAGCACTCTATGCTCTCTCTCTCTCCTTTCCTCCTGCTGGAATTCTGCAGGCCCAGGAGCAATGCTGCCTTGGAAAAGGAGGTAAACTGCAGTTGTGCAAGCAGCAGAGGCCAGCATCTCTGGGATTGCCGGCTGTGATACTGGAAAATTTGTCTCCGTGACTTCTGTTAGGAGTGGGAAGGAGAGAGTGAGAAGGTAGGGGATCAGAACGCTATTCTTTTTATAAAGTGGTTTTTATTTTGGGTTTAGCAAGTCAAGCCAGTGCTCTCCATTTATCACCAGGATACTCTCGACCTTAGGCTGTTTGCTTGAATCTAGCTCAGGTTGCTGCTGGGACACTGTTATTGCTGCCTGACTACTGTTTACCCACCTCACCGTTTGGTTGGCTCAGTCTGGCTCCGACTGCTTTACAAAGCCCTTGCATTAGGACTAATTGTTTACCCCTGGGGTTAGCAAAATCTAAGGATTAAGTTGACTTCTCTTGCATTTTTAGTGAGGGCTTTCTAGGGCGTAATTCCAAAACAGCATGGGAAAATGCATACTGCTAATACATTATTAACAGATGACTTCTAAACGATCTCTTTGGTCTCCAAAGTTGTATGTATGTTTGTGAAAGGAGTAAACCTTTTTTTAAAAAACATTTGCATGGCTGACTAGCCACACTCATAAAAGTATCCTTCCCTGATTTCCAAAATAAACAAATGGCATTTGAGAAATTAGTAAAGCCTGTTAATTGAGATGAATATTATAATCTAATCTTGCAGCAGCATCATTATTATTTATTGGGAGAGTTGATAGCGAGATCATAAGTAATGTCTGAGTGTAAATTTGGGAATGTTTTTTCCCCCTTTGATTGATTCAAGGCTGTTCCACTTTTAACCCCTAAAAACCAATCTGTTTGCCTGTAGAGTGCCTCATATAAATTCATACCCATGCCACTGAAACCATAGGCAAAGCGGTTGCCAACCAGAAATTTGTCTCTTCAAAGGAGTGCTGTCGGTGTATCTGCCACTGTACTTGTATAAGCAAGTGAGGTGAGGCGTTGGACTTGGTTTCTAAGTGACAGTGTCCATCAGAGCCATGCACTGACACTGTTCCCTCACACTCTGTGCAAGAGACAGCAAGTGAGCTCAGCATGACCTCAGTTTCTTCTCAAGCCAATGCCAGCCAAGGATTGCCAGAAGCAGGGGTACAGAGCAGCTCATGAGATCTGAAATATAATATCCCCAAGAACTACAATTATTCTTCATGTTGTTCTTCATGTACGTGCCTGATCAGATCCTAGTGTAAGTCCCTGGCAGGGCTATATTCCTGGAGCTGCTTTATTGATCTCCTGAACTTGGGAACTGCGGTTGTTTTTTTCAGTCATAGAACCATAGAACCATAGAATCATAGGGTTGGAAGGGACCTCTGGAGATCATCTAGTCCAACACCCCTGCCAGAGCAGGGTCACCTTAGAGCAGGTTGCACAGGAACGTGTCCAGGTGGGTTTTGAATGTCTACAGAGATGGAGACTCAACCACCTCTCTGGGCAGCTTGTTCCAGTGCTCTGCCACCCTCAAAGTAAAGAAGTTCCTCCTCATGTTTAGGTAGAACTTCCTATGCTCAAGCTTGTACCCATTACCTCTTGTCCTGTTGCCGGGCACCATTGAAAAGAGCCTGGCCCCATCCTCCTGACACCCACCCTTTAAGTATTTGTACACATTAATTAGGTCACCCCTCAGCCGTCTCCTTTCCAGACTAAACAGACCCAATTCCCTCAGTCTTTCCTCATAAGAGAGGTGTTCCAGTCCCCTAATCATCTTAGTAGCCCTATGCTGCACCCTCTCCAG
>VYZM01021011.1:299177-332167 GCA_013398915.1 Dromas ardeola
CCCCCCTCCCGCCGAGCTGTGCTGGCGCTGCCCTCGGCCTCCTTCCACCTCCCCGGCCTCGGGTGTCACTGCCCACCGCCCGCCCTCCGCCCGATTCCTCCTTCGCCCGGCACCCGCACAGGTACCAGTCTGTCTGTCTGTCTGCCCTCCGGCTTACGAGCACCAGCGCTCGGGTATAAATCTCACCTCTCGCTTCTGTGCTTTCCCTCAGACCATCTTTGTCGTAGCTTACCTTGGCAACTCCTTTGCTTTGCTTTTCTGTGGTCACTGAGCCTGTCAGTAACCCCTACGTTGTCTCTGCAGAAGCTTTTCCTGCTGGTTACTTTCCTGTCTCCTGGAGTAATACTTCTTGCATTTCTGCGCCCAAGTGGCCTTGGCATAGCCTTGACGTGAGGTTAGGGGTTGTTCAGTTAAAGTCAATGTTCAGGCCTGCTGATTCTTCCAATATCTTAAGTGCACCTACTTTCTCTGATGTGACATATTCTTTGATTGAGGATGTCATAATCTAGCCTTAAATATTCCTGAGAGAAAATATTTTGCTCAAGAGCTTCAGCAGCAGCCCCGGATGGTTTTGATCCATCTTTTGTTTTATTGATATGAAAATGGGTGTGTCTTTACTTTGTATTCAGAAGGTGGGTCTTGGAGAAGTTTTATTGCTATAGTTATGCTTGTCCCAAATAGAAAATCAGTTTCTGAAAAATGATAAAGAAATGTAAAAGAAGGATTAGGATTAAGAAAGGAAAGAATGCCCAGTGACTAATACTAATGAGCGAGTTACCTATGGCATCTGGGGTTTACTGTGACTGCATACTTCTCATGGAATTGGGGGTGGGGTTGGTTTCAAAGTTACAGATATTAAAACCGCTTCTGCGTTTTTCTCTGACGTGAAAACAGTTCGTAAATTAATATTATTTTTCTGCAAAACTGCAACTAAAACAAGACAGGAATGCTTTGGGGTTCTAGTTGTGTAAGGAACAAAGATTGATTAAGGGGCTTTGCTTTCAGAAGCTAACTGCTGGAGCTGTCTGGACGTAGCTGTCTGCAAGAATCAGCTCAGAGAGAGAATGTGTTTTGTTAGTCCTAACCTGCATTTTGTAATTTAAGAGACTTTCATCTGTGGTATTGCAAACAATAGTTTCGTCTTTGCAAAGCTTTAGCTTGTATTATCTCTCATGGCTATGGAGTGCTTTGATGTCATCATTGAAAATGCAACTGGTTGTGTATAGCAGAGGAACGTTTGATGGGAGATCAGTAGCCCTAGAAGAATACTGTGTCAGTGTGTGATGATGATGATATCCCCGTAACTATCTCTCACATCTTGAGGTTATGAGTTTACATAAAGGTGATTTCAAGATTGTTAATCTAAATGTGGAGTAAGGAGAAAGTATAATTGTTTTGCACCAAATGGAATTAACTTTAATTTTGTTAAACTGCTCTTGGTTTTTGCATTTGGAAGCTTGATTTTTTTTTTCCTCTGACTGTTCTCAACTCAGAATTACAAAGACAGCTAGCACAGAACTCATGAAATACTTTTTTTTTATTGTTCCAGATTTCTTATTTGATGAAATTTGGTGGCTGTGTTCCACTTCAGGGCAGGATTTTAGCAGAGCTTCATAACTGCTAAAGAATTGTCAAATGAACCCAATGTGTTTGAAAATGTCTTATTTTTAATTGAGAACTGAAATTAGTAGTCCCAACCATTCATGTATATTTGATTTATAATCTACTGGTGTCCTGTTCTAAACAAGACTGAAGACTAAGTGGTTATTCATGTGGAATCAAGGTGCAAGAGAGGTTAGTGCTCACTTGGCTGGCCCTCGCCCCTGCGAAGGGGGTTTGGCTGTCAGATGTGCCTGCCCCTGGAGAAATCCAGGTGCAGGGTTCTAAACCACTACTGCTGGCAGGGACCCTGTGTCTAATACTGGTGCTCTTATGAGCATCACTATCATGTACATGGTAGTGTACATTCCTCTTTTTTAAAATCCCCATGACTTTTCACATAACGGAAGACTCTGTTCTTGAACTAGTTTGCTGTGCAGTTTGTGAGTAAGGATGTTGTGTTGACAGCTTTACCACAGGCCAAATTTTAGTTATAAGTAAATTGTATGGCCTGCTTGGTATGAAATAGGATTATAAGATCAAGATACGCTTCTTATAATAACAAGATATACTCCTGAAGTTTGTTGAGAACCTGTGGATAAGAGACAAAAAAAGAAGGTGTGAGGGGGAAGTGAAAACTCTTAGTTACCTGTGAGTTTAAATCCTTTTTTCTTAAGTCTCAAGCCACTTAGTGCGAAACTCTTACAATCATTGCGTTTGTAGCTTATTTTTTTGTAAGTACTGTGAAGAACTTGTTGTTGATCTTTAGACAAGCTTACCACTTTGTATTTCACTGACTCCACAAAGTTTTAATAAGTTTACATGCTACTAACTCCTACTGCATCATGCAGCCAAGTAGAGCAAATCCAGATGTTGTGTAGGATGTAGAAGCAATGTTGCATATACTGTGTCTGCAAGAGCTGTGAATGTACTGTCTTGTAGTAATATCTTTCGAGTAAGTAGTGCTTCTTGCATGACCGTTTATTCAAGTTAGCCACAGAGAACGTACTCACTTCATGGGAAATAACAAATATACATAAATGGTTGATCAGCATGCTGTGGGGGTGAATTGCATGCTCTGGAAAATAATGCAGCGATCTGCCATCTAATCAGTTCTTAGGACACCTGCACAGGTTAATTCCATTACTGGGGAAATATTTTTTAACCTTTGGTTGGGAAATGGAAGTAACTTTCAAGGCTGAGCAGAACTTATAAATTTAGTTTTGAACGTGAATTTATGATATTTATATCGTGCTTTATACTGGTAATAAAATGGAGAAAAGACTGCAGTGTGAAACTGCTTTTAATTAAAGCTGCGTGTTTTGATGGGAGTACCTTCTTTGTGTCTTTGCTATAACTAATGCAGAGGAACTGCTCGTCTTGTTGTTAGGTCTAGATTTCCACATGTGTTTTAATTTGTGCTGTCTAACACGAGTCACTGACATGTAAGTTTAAGTGGTATTTCCATGAAACATTTCCCTGTGCTGCTTGTTTGTAAGGCTTTGTTTACCAAGGCTGTGAAGTATGCATTTCTCCAGTAGGTGGAGCGTGATCTACATGGAGTCACAGAGGTGACCTGGCTTCCTGCCCCTCTGACTCTGAACTTAGAGGGTCAGCACTGATACTGTACTTATGGCTTGCTGGAATATTTCTCTCTTCAAAGATTTGTATCTAATTCCTGTAACATTTAGGCAACGCTTCTATTCAAGGCAGGAGCCCACTTAAAATCTCAAGTTGATGCTAAATTACTTGGCACCATTGTTGTGTTTGTTGTTTGAGTTACGGAGTTGGAACATTAATGCATCTTACAGACTAGTAAATGACTCTATTTTACACAAATGAGCTTATAAGATAAAGATTCATAAATGTACTACAAAAACATGACCTTAAACAGTAGTTGTTGCTTCAAATTTAAGTTTGGACTTGGAATGAATTATCTGTCCATATCACACTTCTGTGCCTTGAAATTCAAATTAACTCTGTTCCTTTGACATGGTGAATATAGGCCACTGCTGGAGGCAGATCTTATGTTCATACAAATTCCGTATGTCACTTTAGAATAATATGTACAGATTGGAAAAAAGCTACAAGTAGTTAGAAAAAATAAGTTCTTCAGAGTTATTTTTAACTCTTTTCTGTATTCTTCTTCTGTTGTACTCTGCAGTGAGGAAGACGATGACCTTCAATATGTGGATCATGACTATGAAGTACCACAGCAAAAAGGTTTGAAGAAGATATGTAACAGGGTGAAATGGACACGTGATGAGGTAATACTTTTTTTGGCTTTAGTTTCATTCCTATATGACATTGGTAGCACATGAAACACGTTATTATTTAGTATCATATTGGAATAGCATGTAACATTCATTGGCTGAGGTTATGTCTTAACAGGATGAAAGGCTAAAGAGGCTGGTGGAACAAAATGGTACAGATGATTGGGCTTTCATTGCTAGTCATCTACAAGTAAGTTGAATTTCTGTTTCAGTTAAGTTCCCTTTTAATATTTATTTACTTTGGTCATATATCTAGTTTGTAAATGAGGTGAAACAGAAATCAGAAACACATCATAGTAAAAAATATTTTAAAAGTATGCTTGTAAATTGGACTTGAGAACTAGCTTAGTTCTTGGAGAACCTTATCAGCTCAGGCTGGGGCTCAAGTGATGGTCTGAAATAATAAAAAATAATTGATGCCTTCTGTCCACCCTTGCTATTTATTTTCATTCTGGAATATAATCTTGCTTCCTGTTGGTTGCATCACTTGTGGTGGTTACATCTACAGGATGTAGCCCACCCCACATCCCTTTTCGTAAGAGTTTTTGTTTGTTTGTTTGTTTTGGTGTTTGTTGTGTTTTTTATTTGTGGGTGGTGGGTGTTGTTTTGTTTTTTGTTGTTTGGTTTTTTTTGGTTTTTTTTTTTTTTCCAGTGATATCTGCTTCCCTAACCTATGTAAGTCTTTTCTCCCAATGATATCTTCAGTTGCTATGAATGGAACCTTAGTGGGTTTCTTGGAAGTTTCCTACTGACACTTAAAATTTCTTGTTCTGTTCCAATGGTCAGGTGGAATGAGTAAAAGACCTGTTGGTTCAAACATTAAATGACTCCTCAGCTGTATGAGCTGCACTGGTAGAAAATATCTACAAACAGAATCGATGATGTCTGTTTCTCTTCTGATAAATGTTATAAAATGCCTACTATAAAAGCATGGTTAGACTCTAAGGCTGAAATTACTACCTAGAAGTGGTATTGACTATTCAAATGTTAGAAATAAAAAAAATTACACCAACCCCCTGCCTTTGTGGTTCTTGTAATATTGAGTGGGATGATACAGTTGTATGAAATTCCTGTGTAACTAGGTAAAAATAGGCTTGAATTCTAAATGCTGAACAACTGTAACTTTTCATTGTTCTCATCATATTTGTGCAACTGTGGTGCTTCTGATCTTATTTTTTTTCCCCCACTTGGCAAAGTATAGCTATCAGGGAACAAACGCAACGCTTCTAAAATTAAGGGGTGCATAAGCAAATCACCTGTATATTATCCCCTTCCAAAAAGCAGTGAAATGGATGAATGGCAGAGACAAAAGATAGCATCAAAAAGCTTTTATATTGAACTGTTCAAAAATACAATATTTGGTGATGCTGATCTGCAGGTGCAGTATAGAGTTGCATTCAACAGATCTAACAGTTTAATTTAATAAACAGTTCTCCAGCTGAAAACAAAATCTTCTGCATACAGAAAGCTATTGTTCAGCTGGGCCCGAGTGAGGGTGAAGAAAGGCTCCCCAGCTATCATGGGAAAGGTGCATGTAGGATCAGACTGCCCATTGCAGAGTTGCTGAAGTTGGAAGGAACCTCTCAAGATCATCTTGTCCGATCCGCCTGTTCAAACAAGGTCAACGGGAGCAGGCTGCCCAGGAAAACCAAGTGTATCTTAAGTTACTGGCACGTAAAGGCACTCAAACTGCCATGTTTTCAGAACCCCATTTCACTATTGGGCTGGGCACGAGTAAAACTTACCTCTGTTCTGCCCAAAAAAGTGGTGATGGCTTAAAGGTGGCTCTGAAGAGAGGGAACATAGCTTGTATTCTCTTTCAGTTTATTGTGGCTAAGGCAGACATGAAATGATTTTGTTGTTTCATCCCATCATTTGTTTTTTTCTTCTCCCCCAAATATGTCATAATTTTGGAAATGCCTGGGAGGTAAAAACACTAAAAAGCCACAGTTTCAAATTTTTTCTTTCATTGAAAATGGGAACAGCTATCCTATATTGAGCCAGTCTCCATCAGCTCATCTCCATCAGGAACTAATGATGTTTTGTAACAAACTCTAGTGTGCTTTTTTAATCATACAGTGTCTGCTTGTGATTAACTTGAAGGTACTGTGATCAATGTAATTTTAGATGTAAAATAACAGTGTTTTGAGTGTGTTTTTTCTGGTCTTGCAGACTGCTGCTTTAACTTCCTCTTAGCTTGGTAACACCTCTACTTGGTAGACAAGCCCAGCAAAACCTTGGTACTTGCTATCCAGCAGCTTGCACTGAAGAGATTAAATCATCACGTCCCAGTGTTACAAAAGGTGTACTACTATGCTGTGGTGGGGCAGGCTCTTACCTGCTTGTTTCTAAGGATCGGACCAACTACCCTGAGAGCCCCAAACTTTCCTACAGACAGTTTTTAGGAGGCTAAGTGAAAGCTTACTTCCCTTTCATAACTGGGAACAATATTTCAAAAGATCCTTAGTGAAGCTACAGAAAAGCACCATCTGTCCTGAGCAGAAAAAGCAATGTTGTTTAATTAGTATGTGTTAGCTAAACTTCATATAAATCGGTTTCCCTTACACTCTAGTAAAGAGCTAGGAATATATTCAGTTGAGACTTAGAAAAATGTTTATTATTTTATTTGAAAGGAAAAGTACTTGCTTTAAAAATGTCTTTCCTTATATAGGTTATAGATAATGTCAAAAGCTTGTCAATCACATAAGATTCAGAGAAGGTGTGCAGTAATGAGGACAAAAATAATTCTAAGTTTTTCTTTAGAGAAGAGTAAGTTCTGAATTTGGTTATCAAGTGAGAACGCTGAAGTAATTAGATTAGAGCTTTGTGCAAGGCTGGCTTGTGTTTTTTTTTTTTTTTTTTTCTGGAGAAGAGTTTTTTATAACCAAATGGAAGAAGAAATAATAAAGGAGAATTTAACTACAATACTTAGAACAAAGGTCTGAATAAGTCTTTTAATTTGAAATAAGCCAACAGTTCTGGCTAGCTAATATTTACGGTTTTATGTATTCAAGAGTTTAACAGCTACACCGGTCTTCTAAAACTATTTCAGAATCGTTCAGATTTTCAGTGCCAGCATCGATGGCAGAAGGTACTAAACCCAGAATTGATTAAAGGTCCCTGGACTAAAGAAGAAGATCAGAGGGTAATAAAATCTAATTGATACCGTACTCTTTTATTGTAATAAAATTGGCATGTGACTGCTAAGAACGTGTACTTTTTCTTAGGTTTCATCCCCACAAAGATGATGTATCTTGTGACATAGATAATTACATTATATTATACTGTGTGAGAAGGAAAAAAACATGCAGCTGCTCTTAAGTAGATGGAATGTCTGCTCTGCTCAAGTGTTTCATTTCCCTTTGCTCAGATTGCTAGCTGAACTACCCTAGCTTACCAAGTAGAGGAGATCTCTTTAAAGCGCTAAAGATCAAAGGTCTCATTCACATCTTTTGTTCTCAAACCCACCAGACTTAAAGGGGTTGGGAATAAGGGAAATTAATTCATAGTCTGCTGTTAAAGAAGCTACCAGTGGTATTTTAGACTCCTTTTCCCCATCTCTGTTAATCCACGCTGCAGCTTTTTGCCTGCAAAACCTATTCTATTCTGTAGGGAGGTGTGCATATAGCTTTCACATGCAGTATTTCAAATCGACTGCTTATTCCCACTGTTTAAGATTGTTTTAAGATGTTCAAAATTGGTATTTGTCAATTTATGAATATGGTCTTCCTAATCTCTTTTCTTACAGTTCTCATCAGTCTTTTAAGAAAAAGCTTCTAATGCGTAAAAACACATGGAAATGGGATGAAAGTTGGGAGTAGAGGTGTGGGGTTTTTCTCATATGTGTGTTGTTGAAAAAAAGTCAAACCAAGAATCTTTACCATCTTCTTTTTTTTGGTCTGTCTTAATGTCAGCTTATATAATGGGTAACAGAAAGGAAACTTCTGAATTAATTTTTTCATCAGTGTATACTTATATTCTAAACCCAGTGAATTTGGAGTTAATAAGCAATTTTCTGATTTCTTGAAAAACACTTTTTAAAATCCCAAGTCACTGTCTGCCTCTTTAGGCCTAGTATCTTATCAAGGTGACTATTATTATCCTATTCTAAAATGTGAGTTTATCAATCAGTGTTATCAGTCTTTGATTAGGAAAATTAGGGTTTGGAATTATAATGTGCTTTCATCTGTGTTCCAGGTTATTGAATTAGTTCAGAAGTATGGTCCAAAGCGCTGGTCTCTAATAGCAAAACATCTGAAAGGAAGAATAGGCAAGCAGTGCAGAGAGAGATGGCATAACCATCTCAATCCTGAGGTAAAAAAGTCTTCATGGACAGAAGAAGAAGACAGAATAATCTATGAAGCTCACAAGCGTTTGGGAAACCGATGGGCTGAAATAGCCAAACTTCTTCCTGGAAGGTGCTTTTCAACTCTATTTATGTTAAATATTGGAATATGGGAAGCGATCATTGCACAACTCTTTCCAATATAATTTGTTAGAGAGCATCTGTTGAAACCTATGTCACAACATTTTTATCTTGATAGATACTGAAATTTTTTAAGACCCTTTGCATTTGATTATGTATTCTTAAAAAGCCATAAAACCAAGAAAAAGACCTCTAACGCTCTGCAAGTTCCTTCAAAAATCCTCCTGTTCACTCAGAAGAAACTGTCACTGCAAGTAATAGTGGAAGAATGCATTAACATCCTATGACTTGATATCAAAGTGCCATCATGAATATGCATTTGTGGTGACTTTCTTTCTCATTTAATATCAGAAATTCTTTTTTTATTTACTTTTTGTGGAACACTTCTTGTTAAACAGGACACTCAAAGAGAATCTTGGTAACCTTCACAAGTTCGGGCTTAGGAGTCATGCATTGCAAAGCCAGTTGGTTACCATGTAGTCTCTAAGTTAAGAATGAATCGTATGTGTTGTTCCCCTTATCTTTCTTTCAAGTGTGATTGTCAACTTAGATGCTTGTGGAAAACAAAATTTTAGTATATAAAGAGTTTAATGAAATAAATTTGTTTTTACCTTGTGCTATTAATTGAAATTCAATGTTAAGCTGTCCCTCTCTGAATTCAGTCTGTGTGCTCAGGAGGTGACTGTCTAGCAGTGCCTAAGGAATGTCTCCCAACTTGTTATGTTGGGAGAATGAGTCCTTAGAGATGTGTGTTTAAAAATTTAACATTTTGATTAAATACACAATCCATGAATCACAGGAAATCCTTTGAAAGAATGGGAAGGGAATGGATTGCATCTTAATGGAATTTTAGAGAAGGAAGATGAGTTTGTAAGGACATAGGCATTCCTAATTCACTAACTTATTTCTTGAAAATAAATCCAAGATGAGATAGCTGAAGATTGGATCCTAGACCTAGAACACTTGTAGAGTTCATCCCACACTAGTGGGATGAAAAAGGGGAATACTTCTTGGAGTTAAGCTTAAAAGAAGAATGGGGCTTAAAGAGACTTTTATTTTACCTCTCTCTAAGGCTAGTAATAACATTGCTAGTATTTTAGACTATAACGCATTCATATTCCACTCGTGTCTTAATGCTTGTATAGTGTTAAAAGTGATTTCAGCCTGCTTTCCCCATACAAGATCAAGGGCACCAAGAGGTAGTGGGATGTTCTTCCACAAAGCTGTCCATAAAACTCAGAGCTGGGAATGCAGGCTGTCATTTTTTTAGAAGAGATGTTTTCCAGTGGCAATTGCGAGCCACGGGGCCCTTATGCTGTGGGACAGTAGGGTGATTGCCTTAGCTTCGTATTCTGCAAATTTGTAGCAGAGGGTAAATAATATAGTGACAGAGAACACATGGTTGTTCCAAGTAGCCAAGGAAAAAGGTTCTCACCCATGATAACAGCCAGAACCAAGGCTTTCTCTTTTGCTGATTTTAATTTCCTGCAGACTTGATGTTTAGTAGTAGGAAGTTTTGAGAAGAGTAGCTTTTAAGTCATTCTGCCAAATCCCCACTGATGATAGAGTTTAACATCCCAGCTGCTGGAGCTTTCTGGATTTGTGACTTCAGATTCACCTACTGTACAAACCCTGTAACTTATGCCATATATTAAACTTTGACATCTGGAAACCAGTCACTATTGTACGCTTTCATTTTAGGACTGATAATTCAATTAAAAATCACTGGAATTCCACAATGCGAAGAAAGGTGGAACAGGAAGGATATTTACAAGATGGTATAAAGTCTGAAAGAGCTAGTTCATCCAAACTTCAGCCCCAGCCTTGTCTGACTATGGAACACTTGCACTCTCAGAACCAATTTTACATACCTATTCAGACACATGTAAGTTCAAAATCCAGAATAATTAGTATTTTCCAGTTTCAAATAATTTATTGGATTTGGAACAAGAAACAAATCTGAAAGAATGAAGATCTGTTGAGTTTTTTTGTGATGTTTTGGTAATTTAGGATTTGTAAGCCATAATAAATAGTTTATGTACGAAAAACTAGGGATAATTTTATAGCCTCCTTTTCTTCAGGGTTTGTAAAATGATTTGTGTCTTTTTAGATTCCAGCATACCAGTATGCCTCACCAGAAGGCAGCTGTCTAGAACATGCCTCAGCTTCTTCCAACTTAGTTCAGGTAAATTGTTAACGGGCATTGTAAATGAGGAGAATGTACTGTGTATTATGCCGTAAAATTAAGAGTTTAAAAACCTGTAACTTCAAAATGTCTTTAAGTCTTCATCATACACCTAGTTTTATGTAAGTGTTCATCTGTAAGTAGGCTTGCTAGCTTAATTAGTAGTTCTAGGTAGGATAAAAGGATCTGTCTTTATACATGCCAGAAACACAATGGTTGTGCTTATTTCTGACAGAGTATGGCTTAAAACATAGTCTGCTAGTTAAATCTTTAGGTTAAAATTATGACCTTGTTAGTATTACCTAGCTTCTGAGAGATTTAAAGACAAGATTTCACTACTTTATATATGTAATAAATGTAACCCTATGTGAAAGACTCGGTTCAAATAACTTACTGTGACTTACACTTACGGCTGTGCTTTTTTGTTCTCAATAGGTTTTAATTTGTTCTGACTGATAAACTTCTGTCAATCAGTGGAAGATGCTTTTTACAGCATTCTAAATGTATTCTAAAGTACTGAAAAACTTTAAAACAAAGAAAAAAATTTGGATATGTTGATTTCCTTTTGCTCCTTTGGGCTCACTTAGAATATATCTGAAATTCCTCACGTGTTGCAGACTGGATGTAGATCTTGGTTTACAATATGACTTCCTGGAAGATTTTTGTGAATTTTAAATTTGTAAAAAAAATATTTTGACACAGGAAATAATACATATTTTGTTTGTGCTAGCTGCATTTAGAGGCATTCTGCAGAACTCAGTACCTAACCCTAAATTTCCCTGTGCAGGTCGTCTGTTTCATATTGCATTTTCTTTGATCTCAGTGTAAGAATACGTATCGTAACAAAGGCCTCATATGGTAACAAAGGCCTCATATGGCCTTTGACACTCTAGATTGCCCTATACAGAAAAGTATAAGATACCTTCTGCTCCTTGAAGTCCTCCTTAAACTGGGGAGCATAACTAGTTTTGAAACTCATGGCATACATCCTCACTTATCTGTATTTATAGCAGTTTTAAGGAGGTTAAAAAGAAACCAACCAACCAAAACCAATTAGTTAATTTTCTTTTCTGATAGTAGTGGTAGGATTGCTTGTGTAGACACTCTGCCAGCAAATGCTGATTTGAAACGCTTTCTTGCACACTTGAAATTCTAGAAAGCACATGAAAACACAAACACATCTACCAAGGTGCTAACGTTGTTTCTACTATTAAATATAGAACTGAGTGACTTTTGGTTTAAAAGTTCTATAATGTACTGAGCATTTACAGGCCATATTAGAGATTTGTTAAAATATTGGCTTGTATACCACTTCAACATCAGATCATTTTCCTGGTAATTGCTGGAGTTGTTTCTCTTGCAAGTGACTACTGTGTTACAAATATCCCGCTCTGTGTGTATTTCTGTTAAAAATGTAGCTGTGTTACAAGTGGAATCTTTACTGTGGAGGGAGGGAGGGAGGTGGAAAATAATAATGGCTTCTCTCTTAAATTTTTCAGCAGTCATTTATTGATGATGATCCTGATAAAGAGAAGAAAATAAAGGAACTTGAATTGCTACTTATGTCAGCAGAGAATGAAATCAGGAGAAAACAAGTGTCTTCTGTAAGGACTATAAATTTATGTAAATATTTGAATATGCTTAACTGAGATTAATCCTCAGCAATTTATTAATGGATGTTTGGTTTTGTGTGTTTTTTTTTTCACTCAACCTTCTAAAATCAAACCTATGTCTGTTGGGTTGTAAAACAAAGTCTATATATTACAATTGAGGCAAAATATTTTTAGTGCAGTTTTCTAAACTCTGAAAACAGCAGAAATATGACTTTCAATTTGGCAGTTGTGCCTACAAGCCAAGATTTTAATCCTCTTCAAGAGGTAGCATGCTTGTTGATATTGCCAGCATTCAGTTTTATAGATCAGCAATGTTGATCATCTGTTCAACAAAGAAAGGTGAAAAACTTGCAGATGACAGTCACTTATTTTCTCAGGAACCGAGGGCTGTGAACAACATCAGACACCTAACCAACCCAACCATACTGATCACTAGTTTAGCTTACAGGTGAACTTCCAGTTTTTTATGGTGGAGCTATTCCTGGCATTCTCTTGAAACAGTGCAACATTCTGCCTATTTAGTGGAATCTGCTTTCCTTCTAGATTTCCAGTGGAAATGAAAATCTGATTCTTGAGTACTAAGCAGCGTACTAAAATGGCATAACCGTTTAGAAGTTAGAAGTTAGAAGAATCTGCATTAAAAAAAATAATTGTATCAAACAAGAAATATTTCACATTCTAGAAAGTTTCTAATCTTAAAATGTACCTGTGTTCTGTAGTGAAGATGACTGCGTAATATACTGATGTTCAGGAACACAGGAAACTTGCATCAGAGATGGCTTCCAATACAACCCATAATTATCTAAGTTATAAGCATGTATAAGATATGAATGAGAGGTAAGATAAAAATCTTACACAACTTGAGAATGTTGAGTATGTTAGTGTAAGGAGAAGACTAACTGCATTAATGCAAATAGATAATTAGTGTTTGAAAAAGCAGAAAATTAATAGTTATGCTTAATCTTTCCACATACTACTTTTTTTTTCCCTCCCCGTGGTCACATAATTGACTCTTTTCAGCTTCTAAATTGAATAAGATTAACATGTTTCTTCATACCTTTTAGCAAGCTGGAAACTTACCTTGTTGGTCTGGAAGTTTTGTCACGGAAGATTGTGTGTCTAATACGCTAAATAGCCTTGGGGAGCAAACAAGTGAGTTCTACAGCATGGATGAGACCCACGGCCCATCTGTTCAGCAAAATTCCCCCCCTAGGTATTTGGCTGTGGAAGCAAATACAATGTTATCATCTCTACAAACCATTCCAGAATTTGCAGAGACGCTAGAGCTTATTGAATCTGTAAGTCTGTATTTATTCTAAAAGTTGTTTATTTAGAAACATCAACTTACACAGTATGTGTAAAATACTTTTGAAATTACCTTATGCTGTACTTGTCTGTAGCTTCACCCATATTGAGTGATTTGTTTTATTGCCTGTTTTAAATGAATTGTGTTTTAAAATATTGTGGTTTAGGATTGTGTGGAAGATACAGGGCAAATAATTCAGTGTATGGCTTTTGGAGGCAGAGAACTGTTAGATTGCCTTGGACGTTGTGAAATAATCTTGGAAAAGCCTGCTAGTGTTTGAGTATTTTCCACCTTGCCTCATAGGATCCTGTAGCATGGAGTGACATCACCAGTTTTGAGCTTTCGGAGGCTGTTACGTCTCCTGTCAAGCCAGCTCCTGTTAAACTAATGCGGATTCCACACAATGAAGGGACTGCTGAGTGCCAGTATAACGTCAGCGTTGTGCTTGATGGCAAAAAACACAGTAGCATCAGTGGTGAGGAAGATGCAGTTTTTCCAACAACTCCAAGCTTAACTAAATTCACCACTCCACCTACTATCCTAAGAAAGAAAAAGAGATTGCGTGTTGGGCAATCACCAGTTAATGAACTGAATGATGGCTTGTGTAATGATGCCATCAATGTTGCACTAAAGCATACACCAGTGAAAACACTACCATTTTCTCCATCACAGGTGAGTTTATTTTTAAATATTGCTAAACTATGAAGACTGCAATGGCTGGATTATAAATTACAAGTACTTTCTTCCCTGTCATGTGTTATATCCTAAACATATATGTCCAAAAATTTCTTAAAACATCTGCATATGGGTAGATATATAAAAATAAATTGTTAAATAACCCGTTTCCTCTGTTTTGAAGACTAACACTAGGGGAGAGGGGAGCGGCAACTTATATCCCAGCTCACACTTTCTCATGCAAATAATTGTTGGTAGAGACCTATTGTCTCTGTGACCTAATTAAGCAGTAGGGATTTTAAGGAGAAAATCAAGGTTTCAGCGATAAATATTGCAAAAGTCTTGAAGTATAAGTCAAGAATAGTTTATTGGGGTTTGTCAGTAAAAGCCCTTCAGATATATATATATAATTTTTTTTTACTGCTCAGTACAGTGGTGAAGTTTTGTCCTTTAAGGTTGCTTAGGTTTTTTTTTCTCTCTTGCACTCAAGTTTTTCAACACTTGCTCTGGAAATGAACAATTTAACCTTGAAAATCCTGCATTTACATCGACTCCAATCTGTGGGCAGAAAGTTCTTATTACGACTCCTCTACACAAGGAAATGACACCAAAAGATCAAAAAGAAAATGTGGGGTAAGATTATTACATTAAACATCTGATGTGTTGCTCAAACAAGTTTTTCTAAACATTGAGGAATTAATCTACCTATATGCATACTGTGAATGGGTTTTAAAACCCCTAACACTTAAATACTTGTGTACAAACTGGCTTCCTGTTTTTAACTTAACAGAAAGTGACTTGTATTCAGTTAAAATTTTTCCTTTTTTAAAATACTGAACAAAATCCAATTAAAGTTTAATATACCTGGGGTAATGCTGTGTTGATCTTAGTACTTTCAGATTCATGGTGGTGATATCTGTTGTGTAAATTAAGGTATTTTAAAATGTTTATCTTAGATTCATTTTATTACATAACTGTTGATAAAGTCGAATATTAAAATGGATGTATGAGCACTTTTCTATGCTTGAATAGTTTTAGGACTCCCACAATTAGAAGATCTCTTTTGGGTTCAACACCGAGGACTCCAACTCCTTTTAAAAATGCTTTGGCTGCTCAGGAAAAAAAGTATGGTCCCCTCAAACTTACGGTATGTTGATGACATTGTTTATTTTCTTCTTTGTAACGTCTAAATGTCCTCTTGTTTTTGAGATATTGTAAGCCTCAGCATGATCTTAGAAAGCGTTTTCTAACAATGCTGTTGTTTCAGTGACATTCCATAGAGAACAGCTAGAATGTGAACCAAAAATGTTTCTTATTTTGTAAGTTAGACTACTATCCCTCCGTGTAGTATGGAGGCACTGTCTTTTTGAATGGTATTTGGTATGTATCATCATTTGATCCATAGTAATCTTAAACACATTGTTTCCGCATTCGTGAGTTGTTTTAAATTTGTGTAGCCTTGCTAGCACCGTACCTCTTATGAGGTGGTAACGTTGTCTGAGATTTTGATTTCAATACTTTAGCATTCTGTTTTTCAAAAGAAAAGTTGTAAGTGAGAGAGTGAATGGGTGTGGGTCCTCCAACTGGATAATCTGGTAAGAGCAAACTGGTGCAGATTAATGTGACTGACTTCGTTATTTTAAGCAACTTTCACATTTGACTTGAAAAACTGCATTATTTTTGAATCCTCTGGACTAGGTAAGAGCTGAGTTGTTTTCTGGTTTTGGTTCTTCTGCAGTGCTAGGACTGAAACTAGATGTTTACCACAGCATGCTAGGATTCTGAGAATTTTTTTGATGGGAAGATGTTTGGTAGTGTTTTATCCTTCATAGGTGCTTACTTGAGTGACGTCTACAATTTTCTTCATCCTTATGAATTCATGATTCCTCTAATTCTTCTGGCTGTCACAGAAGACTACTTTTTTTTGTTGACTATAGATAAAGTTACTTTTTATTTGTTTGTTTGTTCCAAATGAATTCAATTTTTGCTCTCTTCCTAGCCTAGCTAAGGTATGTTAATGCATAATAACTTTTGGAATTCAGTAGACATATGCTTTTCAAGTTCTGAAAAAATTCCAGCCAATATATATTGACTACTTCTTTTCTGTGAACACAGAAGGTAGCTCAGACTTTGCCACAGGGCTTGGCACCATCTGTGTTACCCTATAGATTCACAGTCTCTCACTATGCAAATGGAGTGGTTTGGCGTTCCTGTTTCTGTCCACTATTA
Source organism: Dromas ardeola (assembly GCA_013398915.1). Taxonomy (NCBI): domain Eukaryota; kingdom Metazoa; phylum Chordata; class Aves; order Charadriiformes; family Dromadidae; genus Dromas; species Dromas ardeola. Next base: position 315,484 of record VYZM01021011.1, read on the forward strand.
ACCTCCTGTTCAAAATCAAATTTTGAGGGCTTAAGGGAATTCTTCTCCTGTTGGTACACAAAGGAGCCATCTGTATGGCTTCTGTGAAATTCTGTACTGTACTTAGAACTATCAATGTCTTATTCAAAGATTTGGGTTAAGATTGATATAAATTCCTTTCCCAACAACAGTCATACTTTTCTAGTACAGTATTTTAGTATGTTTGTATGCATCTATATATACATATATGTGTTTATGTATGTGTTTAGTATATATAAAGTATTTTTATTCCTTTTGTCAGTGGATAAACATTGCTAATAAATGCAAACAAGTAGTTTGCATGTCGTCTTCAATGCTACCTTGCATTTTTTGAGGCGCTGTGTGCATGTATAAGTTTTATCTGGCTAGAAATAATGTGGTGTAAAATGAATTAAAAAAATCTGCATAGCCTTAAAATGATGATATGTAGTTGTTAACTACAATAGCTTAAAACCTTTATCTATTGCTATATTTTGCAAGATCTCTTTTCTGGCCTCCGTTAGCTGAAAGTAGAATATGGTAAAAACTAGCAACTAATAGACTTCCTGTATTTTCTCCTCTGATTTTAATTGACTTAGTCACAACCACTTGCCTTCTTGGAGGAAGACATTAGGGAAGTTTTGAAAGAAGAAACTGGAACAGATATATTTCTCAAAGAGGAAGATGATGCTGTGTATAAAAGCTGCAAGCAGGAGGTAAAATTACAATAATAATTTTAAATAGGAAATAACTGCTTTAAAATAATATTTTACAATTTTTCTCTGCAAAATGCTTATAATATTTATTGCAGCACAACTCTTCTAAAAAAGTCAGAAAATCGCTGGTCCTAGATCCATGGGAAAAAGAAGAGGTTGGTGCCCAGCGCTTCACGGAAGATAATAGTTTAGATATACAGGTAAGTATTAAACTACTGAAGAGCATCACTGGCAGCAATATTAATATAGAACTGAGTATCTTTCATTCTACCAACTAAAATAAAGTGTTTGGATTGAGGCTAGATTCATATATCTAGAAAGTGAAAATCATCTTCAGTTTGAAATACTACTTCAAGTACTTAAACAATACCTGAACGTTGGGCTTGAATTCGTGTATGAATTCTTCCTTTCAGGCCTTCAGAGCAGACTGGTACGGTAATGTGGATGCTTTGCAGACTTGCTGTTATAGCAAAGCTGCTTCCATGCTGGTTACCTATAAACTTTAGCATGGCAGGGGGATTGGAACTAGATGATCTTTAAGGTCCCTTCCAACCCAACCCATTCTATGATTCTGTAATATATGGCACACTGAAGGTCTCTGCGGTATACCAGGAAGATGGCATTTGCCCCTGTGTTTTTCATGCGTGACAATCTGGCAGACATGTTCTGAAGATACTTAATTGCATATTAGGCAGCATGTTTTTCCTTTTCCTGCTTCACATAGTAGGGGAATACTTTAAGAAATACCAAGCATGTAGAAGATGAGGTTTGAGGGCTTCCTCTGCCTGAAGGAATTTGAATACTTCTGCCTCAACAACCAAGACATCAAGAGTTCAGAGATGGGGCTGGTTTGGTCCCTCATTCCTTTAAAAAGTAGCCCAATATTTTTCCAGTTGATTGTATAGATCAATCTTTAGTCTTGTAGTTTGTAGGAAAACTTTATTCTAATCTAGTTCTTACATTAATGCATGTATATGTTTAATTCTGAAAGAGTAAATGTCTGTGACTCTTGATCAGGTATAAAGCTATATTCAAGAGGTAGGAGCCAAAGTCCCTAAAAATAACAGGAGCTTAAGTCATACCCCTTTCTGCTATTGTAGCTGGTTTGCTAAATTCCCTTCTTAAATGCCTCGTGGACTCTGTGCCAAGCCTCGGTGTCTGCCAGCTGGGTGTTGGGTGCTCTGCCACCTGGTGGAAACTCCCCACTTCCCCAAGAACGTGTCTGTCTTGTGGGGAGCAGTGTCGCTGCGGCCGTTCAAAACAGAAACGAAATACTTGGTGTTTTCTTAGTAATGTCTTGTTATGACATGATATATTGTGCATCACTGGTGTTCACGTTATGAAGCTTAATCAAAGATACACTGTGGTATACTAAAGGCAGTGGACTGGGAAAAATACACTTTTCCTCCACTTTAATGAGGGATGCTGGTGTGACAGGAACATTCGCTCTTAGCAAAAGAGATAGTGCTAATATCTGATTTTAAAATGTACCAATCCTTAAGCAGAAATTGTGTGTCCATGTGGTAGTAAGTTAGGAGTAAGGTACGAGGTAGAATAAATATCTAAAGGTAGTTCAACGCAGTTTAATGGTGTGGTTTTGTAAGCGAACAAGTACATATGCAACTGTTACTCTCATCTAATTTCACTCTCTAAAATTGCCATATATGTTTCTTCTGCTTTGCTATAGTGAAGCTGAATTAATTTATTTTTATTTCCATAAACATTATCAGCACATGAAACTCTTCTGGAATGATCCATGGCTTATTTCAGTTCTTAAATCAGTTCCTCCCCCTAATACTGATATGATCTTAATTTTTTTACTGCAGCTTCTTTGTGCTTACTTTCACAAGTATTGTACTAGAATTGAATTACAAGCTATTTTTTCTTTAAAACTGTTCTGTAGTTACCACTTTATCAAGTCTTGTTCTTAACAAAACGTGATCAGTTGCAGCATAGCTTTGCATGAAAGAAACCGTCTACTCAGTAACGCTCGAATCATGCAAGCAGCTACTTGTTTTACTGTGCTGAGTATTGACTATGAATTCCAGTATAGATGAGGCTAGTTCTTCATGTATCGTTCATTACTCTTTTTTTCAGATTCTTTCTTAGGGTCTTTCTGATAGTATTTGCTTTGTTTACATTTTGGCTTTTCTGATCACAGCAGTTGAAGACTTTTTTTTTTTTTATTAAATACTAATTATTATTCTTTTTTGTCAATAGTCAGAAAATGCATATACCACATCTTTATTAATGATACCATTGTTGGAAATACATGACAACAGATGTAACCTGACATCAGAAAACCAGGATACAAATCCAGCAAACAAAGCAAATGCAGTAATTAAGAAGAAACTGAATGCATGTGCTTCAAAAAATGTCAAACTGGAGAAAGCTCTTCAGGTCTGGATGCAAAGAATTCTGTTAGTTTTGTTAGCAAACGAAGAATTTCTTTTTGGTTTCTGTCTTGTACTGATGTCTAGAATTGTTCAATTCAGTGATCTACTTTTGGTCAGTGTTTGCATGATCCTTATTTCTTGTAGGTTGGTCATTTGTCCACAAAGTGTTTATTCACTTACAGCTAAGTTCTTTAAATACAACCCTGATGTTTCACTGAGTGGCCTCTAAGATTTAAAAGCGGGGAAAAAAATCAGGATAGGGTAGACTTACAAAACAGGTTTGGGTACCCAAGTCTAGCAGTAAGAAAGCTTGACTTGTTGCAAACTAAACATCTAGAGCACCTAAGTTTCTAAAATTTCTCTGGTACTTCATAATAAGCTCAGTGGGATTCATTAAGCAGGGTTCATCCACAGGTTCTGTTTGGCAATTGTTCTTGTAACATGATTGTTCTTGTACATCTGTATATTTTCCATTCTGTTAAAACTGTGGAACCTAGTTTTTCCTCTGTGTGTGTGTCTTGACTACCATGTTTAGGGAGAGATTCTCTTTGACCTGACTTGGTACCTGTTCCAGTTTGCCCCATAGGGAGCTACTGTTGAAAGTTTTTGTGTCTTCTCAGAGTATGTACAGCTCTGTATTAATTTAAAAAAAAAAAAAAAAAGGCAGGGTACTTGCTGCCCGATCTTTCATGTCCCACTTAAATGCTTTAGTGATTATGTGTTTTTAAGTACAGAGAAAACAATAGTACTTTCTGATCCTTTCTTATGAGAAGAAAGAACAAACCTCATTTAATTGTGATATTTAAGAAAAAAGAATTAACCACTGTGAATTGCAGCAAAGGTCAATACATCTATCTGGCCCAGAACTATGCTCTTAAGAACACTTAAAAGGGGAGCTTAGTCATACTATATTCACAAATATTCTCGTTGAACCATCTTTCTCTTTTTGCTCTTTCCCCTGAGAAATTCCCTCTAACCACAAATCCCTTCCATGAATCAAGTCCTGCTAAATTTATAGAGAAACCCAAACGGCTAATTTTGTCTGTGCATCTGTATGTAGAACTGATCCTTTGGATCAGTTTCCAGCTCAGTGTAGGAGTGAGAGAATCTTGCATTCTTCATTATGCTACAATCTGTTAGTGTCATGTCCAATTTAGAGCTGCTACAGGTCAGCTTGAGATTCAATAAATTATGTAAACATTCAGAGTTTGCTTCATGGAAGAAGCAGGACTAGTGGCTCAGTTTTTCTTCCATTCATTATTTTTATTCCTAATTCCTTTGCCATTTCTAATATATTCCCAAAACACCTGACCGTTCTTCCACAGCTGTCACTTTGGTTCAGTGAAGTCCTTCACAGGATTCTTTTTCAGGTGCCAAACCATTTTGCCTTCCTTGGTGTTTCCAGACAGCTGCTAATAATGTATTTTTCTGACAGTTGAACTTAGCGCATTTGAAGGGGAAGATATCCAAAGAGAAGATGACTTAATTAACTTCCCTTTTACATATCAATTGTTGAACTAGTCTCTTTTTAAGAGCGTTTTTCATTTTTTGTGTTAGAACGTAAAGCGTAACACAGATGCTCTGCTGGGGAGCTGGATTAAGGGGTGGAGAGGGAGCTTTGTCACAGGTTTTAGGAATTGTGTTGTAGAACTGAATCCTTCTGTGTAAAATACAGTATTGCTAGACTTTAATAATTTATTATTACTCTGAAGGGTTTTACAAGAATTGCTCAAGTATTTTAGTTAGTTAAAAGAATCTTTTTAACTGAATTTTATTTTATGCAGTCAAATTGTGAGTGGGAAGCAGTTGTTTATGGAAAAACAGAAGACCAGCTTATCATGACTGAACAAGCAAGAAGATATCTGAGCACATACACGACTACCAACAGCACTTCAAGGGCTCTGATCCTGTGATGGTCACTGCAACTGACAACCATCTCTTTCCATTGAAACAGACACAATGTTGAAGGCGATTCCAGCACAATACTTGTGAATTAAGTCTTTACTTCGAGACAGTCTGCCAAGGGAAACCTTAAAGCTACCTTAAAGCTTCCATTCTTCTTTTGACTGACAAAGAACAGACATGAAGCTCTCGTATTCTCTACGAAGGGATAGTACAAACAGTTCTGCAATGAGTTTCTTAACCATTAAAAAAGTAACACCCTAAAATATGATAATGAACGGTAGAATACATTGCAGTACTGACAACATACAGTTTTTAAGTCTGTTTTTCATATTTATTCTTTTGACTTGCATTGCTTTTTTTCTGTTAGTGCATTTTCAATATAGAGTAGGTTTATAGGTTTTTACTCATTTCCAAATGAGCAACATACACGACTGAATGTGCTTTTGCTTATGTAGCATTTCTCTAGTACAAAAAGAAACACAATGGAAAGGAGTATAAAGGAAGGATAGAAAGTTGCACTACTAATTTTTTTGGTATGCTGCAAAACAATGAAATTAACTACAGTGTTAAATATATTTATTTGCAAATGGTACTAGAAGTAGACAGAGGGGGGTGAATTAGGTTTTCGTGTAAAGCATCAGTATTTTCTTCATAAATCTCAAAATGAGATGATTGTTGAATGTATTGTACAGTATGTAGGAACAGGGAAAGTTTTGTAAATTCAAAAGGAGTCTGTTTTTATAATTTATTTTCATTTTAAAGCTTAAATGTAGATATTTATATGTATGCAGGTTGTCTAGAAGCCAATGTTGTTTCCTGTTAAAACAGCTAAAATGAAAAAAGGACAAGCTTAAAGTATGGAATAGCAGAAGAATTACAGCGGTGAAGTGTACAAATCTATACTGTAGGTTACATCTGTGAAAAGATTGCACTATAACCCTTAAATCATGTTGGTCTACAAAATAATTACAAGGTATACCTGTATTATACAGCAACTGTTCCTGTACCTTGTTTAAATATGTTTAGAAAGGAATGGTAGGGTCCTATATGTGACCCAGGAGTACTTTGTCCTGCGCAGGAACTAAAAACGAATGCATTTTAAATATTTATTTTATTTTTTTTTAAAAAGAAACTTGGCACCTTGGATCTCAAAACAATTATATCTGCACTTAAGTTTGACCATTATATACTTACTAAATGTTTGAAGAGCAAAGAGAACATTCTTTTATTTATGAAAAATCTTTGTCCTTATTTAAAGGTATACAGGTCACAACAGTTGCTTTAGTTGCCTATTTTAGGTATTTGCACTTATTTTATGTCTTTTTTTTTTTTTTTTGAAGGAATGTTTTGGTTTGCTTTTGTTGTAGAGATTTTTATGTAGTTAATTTCGAGCAAGTTATAATGGGTATCAACAAATACTGACAGGTAAATAGAACTGTACACTGTAGTTTTAGTTATTTATAATTCAAACACTCTTCCTCTCCACTCCCGGGTGTGCTGCTACAGATAGTGGCAGAATCGGCTTGCTGCTATGAGAGATGGAAAGAGCGAGCATCATATGCACTGTATGTAAAATTACAAAAAATGATGTCAGGTTCTCTAGTTAACTTTATGAGATCAACCAGTACTATGCAGGGTGTGGAAAGTATTCCTATCGCTTTAATAACAAAGGTGGTAGAGCATAATTAATTAATGGAGAATTTTAACATGTGATGAGTGGCACAAGGAAGGTAATGGGTTCGTAAACTTTTTTAAACATCTCAAAGCTTATACAATCCTTATTTTTAGGAGCTTTTTGATATTAAATATTTGCCTGGCTATGATGGCAATAGGCATAAACATTTTTAGCAGTTTTTAATTCACATCAAAATTTTAAGGGGGGGGGAATCCTATATAAGCAAGGGGATCAGAAAATACCCATCATGCCAGGATTACTTCTCACCTATGAAAACTGAGAGGAGGCAATTGGAATTCTTGGCAGTACTAGATTTAGGTGTGCATTACCAGAATTCAACAGCAGTATTTAACGCTGGAGACAGCATTTAATTCACAAAAAATGAAACAAGACATTGAGAGAGAATGAATATCTAGAATCTGGGTGATATATTTCAGTAGAAGTAGTATCACCAAAGCTGCCTATACCAAGTTTAAGCATAGATTTATGGTAAGTAGTATTAATTTGTGTTGGTATTGGTTGGCTCGTTTAGTTAACTCCTCCTTTGTTGCTTTAGCAGGAAGGTTTTAATCTTTCATATGTCAGGCATCTTTTATTACTTTTTGAATGTTGTGTGCATTTGCATTTCTTTCAGTTTATAAGTACATTGTACATGCAGCAGCCAAACTTGCATGACACCTAAATACATATTACTCCATATTTTTGTTTTAAGGTTTGACATAATGTGCAACAAACGCCTTGTTTATCTTAGTTTTTGTTGTACTACAAACTTTTCTTTTATGTAAGAGAATCTCACATTCAATACAGACCATATTAATGACAGAAATAAAGCATCTATCTACCAGGTTACTGTAAGTGCCTTTTATTTGAGAACTTAAACACTTGGTGCTCATTGAAGCAACGTGTTCTTGCATGTGAAACTGCAAGAAACCTGCCTTTTCTGGACGGGGCAGAGACAAACAGCAATTATGGGAATCGGTGCGTTACACAGCAGGATGACAACACATGCTTCAACCCAACCTACTGTAAGCCTACTTTTGTTTGCTTAACAGCTTGTGTTTGTCTCTCAAAGCTTTAATGCAAATATTTATGTATATGAGACAATTTGAGGGATGAAGAATGTTGCCAGTGTAAAGCTTTTTTACATTCATTTGTATGGTAGAAGCGATATTTTAGTATGTGAGCCTGGGTCTTGGCGGGTAAATGCGAGTGTAAGCTGTGCAGTGTGATTTTTTTTTTTTCCTAACTAGTACTCACAAATGTGTGTTAATCTGAATTAGTGTTAGACGCTGACTCTCTTATTTTGCTAGAAACATGGACATTCAATAGATAATATCTATTGCCTTGCCCAGTTTTTGTGACAAAATATAAACGGCAAACAATTAAGATAATCTGTTGACAGAAAAGGTCAAGAGGGACTAACACAAGCCAGTTCTTCCAAAATATGTCCTGGTAATTTGTATCACGTAGCTTTAAGCTTTATAAGCAAACTGTGACCCAGCTTTGCTGGGATTTCACCATACGGATCTCCTGCAGACCTGCTCGTGTTTACGTGCGTGAAGTTTTCCATCGCTTGGGACAAGCAAGGTGGGATGAGTGGAGAGCATTTGCTCTTGTCGTGGCTGGCTGATAACATCTGAAATCGGGGCAAAGTGTAGGTAGATGAAAGTGAACTCTCTAATGATGTGATTAGTTCATTTTTCTGTGTCAACTTTGCTCAGGGAAAGATGCTTTTGCTCCGAGCAGATGGACAGCCAGTAAGCCAAACTTGGAAGGAACTCCAGCCCTCAGTCTGATTATATGAAGAGTCTGGAGGCTTTATTCATGGGCCTGGCTTTTACTTGGAAGAAATGGTCTTTAAGGAATTGATTGGTGAGAATAAGCCCAGTTCCTACTGCTATTATTCTGGTTTTCTATGAGAATAACTACTAGCACCAAACTAAAACTGATGCAATGTTGTGAGTGAATCAAGCTTCATGAAATACGGGTTTTAGCACTGGATATTAACTGATGATGGTTGCACCATACCTGTGACCAAGGTCCAACACAATGCAAACAACACAAACTCTGAAACTGAAATTGATCCTTGCACTTGGTTTTGTGACAAACATTCAGAGAAAGGTTCTGTACCTGGGTAGAAAATACACCAATGTCTTCTAGTGCTAGACCTCATTTAATTCTTTTTTCCCTAAGTTTCCTTGACCTTGGATAAGCTGAAACTTTACAGGCTGAAATGCTTACTTTCATGAGGAAGCTGTGGATCACTGTTTCTGTGACAGCTGAGCCAAAAGATTGGTCCCTCTTGAAGCCGCAGCTACTGGGCTGTGTGGCCTCCCCTGGAGACAGCCCGTTGGTCCCTGCAGCGGGTTGGATTCTTGCCCTGCAGCTGAAGGGAACAATAGGATCCTTGTAGCTCTGATAGCATGGTGTGTTGGAAGAATGGGTAAGCTTTGGACATTTATACATAATCTTACCTTTTTGTATAAAGTAAAAATCTGAATGCTCGTACCCACTGTATTCCGCCTTATTGATTATGAGGAAACCTCAATAGTATGGCTTCTGCTTGCATCTGGAGTAACAGATGTGCAATATGGCATTCATCAGTAGCAACTTGTTTTGATGGTTTGCTTTTCTTTCTAAATTTCATTTTCTCTTCTGCTTCATCGCTATGTCTGTATTTTATGAGGTGCAGAACTGAAAGGAGTCCTGTGATGGCGCCTGCTCTTCGTCTGCGTGGCCCCAGCGATACATTTGCTGTTGCAAAGGGAATTCTGTCTACCTGCTTCTACCTTTTACAGAAATTTGGGGTTCTTCTATACCAATTTATTTTTAGAGTGTCCTCTGGATTATTTACCTGACTTCTGATTTCCTGTGTTGTCACACCCTCTGCTTACAGCGAAGATGGATGTTAACAGCCTTAGCACAAGCAAGATGGGAAGGGGCTGTGTACTGGCTGGCAGTGAGTTACATCTGCGACTGTCCCATGTCACGGCCTGAGGGAAAGGGTCCTTTTGTCTTTTGGGGAGGGAGAAGCCCGCTTACTCAGCATTTAATTTCCCACCGAGCATTGGCCCGTTGCTTGATCTCAGTTACTCCTTGTAAAAGGGATTGTTGCTGGTTGCACAACCAACAGAGCTTTAGAGCGTGCTGTAGTGCCTGTTGTGCGCTCTGCGTTGAAATGGTCTGTCCCGCAGGTTAAGAAATATTTGCTCGGTTTTCTGAGGGTATCAACTGCTTACAGCACTAGGCATTAAATTAAAAATTAATTTAAAAAGAACACACAAAACCCTCAATAGAACAAACCAATAAAACAGACAAAGAAAACCTGGAGAAAATTGCTCATCGAAAGACCAAGCTCACAAGCCGTGATATAAAATGCCTCAAGAGTCTTTGTAGGAACTGTATGAAAAAAAATGAGCTATGCATATACATTGGATGGAAAGACAAAGTTTGGAAAAGCAATCAGCTTTGTAAATCAGAGCAGTTGAGGACGTATTTGCATGTATGCATATGGGTGAGTTGGCTTGATGCCCTCATCTTAAAGCTGAGTGGCGGATGAGAGGACAGCGTTCGTGCTTGCCTACCTCTCACGCCAGCAAGCCAGTGTTTGTGGCAACTCGGTGCCAGAGAGGACGTGCCCCGGCACCGGGGCTCGGGCTGTGCCATGCAGCAAAGGGGGAGCGTGTTAGCTGGGCTGAGCGGCGGTGGGCCCGAATAGCCGGATAAATCAGCCGCCGGCAATTTACAAATGAATGCCACGTTCTCCTCAGCCATACGGAAAGGAGCGGAGCGGATCAGCGGTGTCTGGAGGGCCCGTGTCACCAGAAGTAGGCCAGTTTGTGCGTCGTCCTGCGCTGGCAAACGGCCAGGCTTTGTGCGCTCCAGACACCAGATGGGAAGCAATTATGAGTGTGACAAGCGGGTCATCTGGCAGACACTCTGCAGACCTGCTGCCGCATAATTTTTGGCGGGAAGAGGAGAGCTTTTTCTTTCCTCCCCCACTCCCTCCCTTTTTTTTTTTTTTTTTTTTGTTTTGTTGTTGTTTTTGTTAATACAACCTCTCTTTTAGCCAACTTGCAGTGACCGGGTATGGAGCATCCTGTGTTTGCCGAGTTTATGCTCCTTTTGTGCCGCTGCTGATGCTTACCAGAGTGCAAGTGTTTTTCCTTGGCCAGCAGTGAGCAATGGTTACACTTGTGTTTGTATGTCATGTAGTTTGCAAATACTGGCCTGCTGTGCTGGCACCGATGTTTTGGCAACTTGGCAAGCCAGGCTGGGGTGGGAGACATCCAGCCCAGGACGAGGGAGCCCAGAAACTCCTCCATCACGGACCTGGTTGTCCAACAGGGAGCCCGAGGGAGACAGAAACTCAGCGCTCTTCGAGACTGCCCACCTCCCTGTAGGGCCAGGTGGAGGGGGTGGACCTTTTGGCAGCTGGGGCCAAGATGGGACTGTGTCAGTTTGTCCTTTGACCGTAGTCACTGGCCTGTGAAAGGGGAGTTTTGCGAGCCCGAACAAATCAGCTTATCTGGCTCCAGCTGAGTGTGACAATGCAGCCCCTCGACCGAGAGCCTGTTGCTAATTGCGTTGGGCAAATTTGTAAAACGTATTACATCTTCCATTGCTTTTGTCCATCCGGCTGGGGAAAAATGCCAAACGTGGCCTGGGTCGCCCGAGGTCGCGTTTTTGGGGCGCAGCTGGAGACGGAGAAGGTCCCAGCAGGCGCAGGGTCTCTGTCGGTCTCGACCCCGCAGTGGAGAGCGGGGCTGGCTGCGGTGCGGGGCTGGCTGGCAGCAGACGCTTCTGCCCCTGCAGAGCTCCCGAGGAGCTTGGTGACAGCGGGTGGCTTCTGACTCCCTCCGTCAGCGGCAGCTCCGTAGCAAACATGGGTGTAAATACATGGCGGGGGGAATTTCTCTCTACCTGAGGTGTTCCCGGCTCATGCGCACGGTGAATTGCCCTCAGCGATGTGTCTGTAAACAGCTGCAGGGTTTGAATCCACTTCTGGAAATCACGTTCAAAAGAACTTTTAGGTCCAGGGCCTCAGTTCAGCTCACGACAGACGCTGTCGGTAGTTTTACATCTAATGTGTCCTGCTGGTAAAATTTTGCCCAGGACTCATGGGGGTCTGTGTTTATAACCCAGCCTGGCCCTGTACGGGTTTGCGTGGTGTCCCTTGCCCTTGGGGAAGGCGGGAGTAAGCACGCGTGTTTCTCTCCTTTCCAGCTTTAATGGAGCAAGTAACAGCAAGTTAAGAAGAGAAATGTTGCCCTGAAGGGAATTAGTGGTTGCAAGAGCAATTTCGGGGGGGAAGCACCTGCAGCCCCTGGTCCTGTTCAGCTTCCCACTGACAGAGACAAGGGCAGCTCGAGCACCCCCCTTCCAGCCCAAATCCCTGCCCTGTGGCAGCTCGGCTCTGCGGGTGGAAAAGCCAGCAGTGGGTCCGGCTGTCGGCAGCAGTCCTGGTCTGCCTCGTCCTTCTACCTCCTTCAGGCTCTATTGCTGGAGACTGCTTGCATTCATAGCAAAGGCATGTTCTGTGAAGGTGCTCGAAGACAGCCCTGCTTGAATAGTCAAAAGTGCAAATAATTAAAAATGTTGGAAAAAATCAGCATGAGTGTGCAAGGTCTGACTATGATAGGATGGGAGAAAAAGATAATATTAATTTAGTTAAAATCTCTAGGGCTAAGTGAGCAGGACCAGTGGCACCCTCAAGAACCAGCATCTCTGTGTGGCTGCCAAGTGCTGATACCAGCAGGACTGAGGATCTGCCTGTCCAGGAGAGACTTCATGAGGCTTGAAGATGAATCTACAGACCCCCGAAGTTCAGGTGGTGGCTGGACCGAGCACTTGCCATTGTACCATGGGAATGTTTTTTCCCCTTAGACTTTTTTTTTTTTTTTTTGGTTAAATTTTGGAACTCTAAGACATCATTTGGGACACGTGGGTTTTTTTGCCTAATGCCTACGGACAAGATATTTTCAGGCAGTGCTTGTTGCATTTTTTGATTCGCGAAGTGTGTGATGGCAGGATAGAAGCGATCACATTGCAGCGTAAGGATTATGGACCTCAGTTTTTCTTCTGTGACTAACCCCAGAACAAAACATCTTTCTGACTCTTTACTGAACACGAATAAAGCCATCAGCTATTGATTTGCTTAAGCAATATGACAGCTGCAAAGCAGGTGGAACATAAATCTTGGGGAAAATTACCTTCATCCACCTGTAATGCTTTACTCTATAGCATCAACTTTCCTTCAGTGGGTGATTTGCCAGACTTGTTCCCTGCTCAGGGCGCCTTGCTGTGAAAATGCCCCCGCTGTGGCCTTCCCCTTCATACCCAGCAGTAATCAGGTGGTGATGCTAAAAACTCTGCTTGGGTTTAATGCAAGTGAGAAAGGAGGGTTTCAGCTCAGAAAGGCTGGCGAGGGGTTGAAATGAAGCAGGGGGCTGAGGGACGCTGGCTCTGCCTGGCCCATCCTGATGGTGGTCAGGGGCACGCTGGGGCGCTGCCAGAGGCGGCCCAGAGCCTGTGCTGGAGGAAACTCAAAAAGATTGAGTTTTTACTTTTTAAAGTGGTTTAAATCCACAACTGGATGCTATTTATGGGACTGGAAGATGTTAAAACATTTTTTGGGGGAATGGGGATGTTTTCCTCGTCACAACTCGCCGTATGAAATGGCGTTTCCCGTGGGGAGTTTGCAGACCCGGACCGTGCCCCAAGTACCAGCCAAGGTTCGTCTCATCTAAATGAAACACCAGACCCCCAGAGCCAGCTGTTCTGGTGGGTGCAAACACGGGGTGGGGGGGTTTAGCATGCTTTCGCTCCCCTACAGCACACGGTACGTGAGTGACACTGGTGTCCCAAAGTGTTGTGCTGACCGTCAATCCGTGACTGTGGTGGTGTCAGGCACCTTCTTACTCATTGTGTGGCATAAGGTGACGCATGTCCAGTTATCTTGTCAAGATACTTATGAAACAACATCAGTGTATCTTCACGTAACAACATTTCCGACATGCAAGGGAAGTCCTTTCGTTTCTCAACGTACAGCATCCACCAGGTCTCCACGTCTGGGATGGTGATCAACATGATAATAGCTGTGCATGTTTGCCCTGATAAGATGGACTTCACGCTGTTTTCCCATGGTAAATAAAGGGAAATGAAGCAATTTCTTTTGCAGGGGGTGATGGTGGTTTGGTGGCTGGGAGGGGGTGAAGCCAGGCACCCCCCGGGTTCGCACCCTAGGATGACCCTGCCACCGGCCCTGTGCCGTCTCTGGGGAGCGGGTGTCAGCCACAGCGGGAAATGTGCACGTCGCTGGGTGGATTTGTACAACGTGTACCCTTCTACGTGGCAAGTGAGGCAAGAAAGTTTTCCCTTGATCACGCAAAGTGTTTCTCCTAGGTGCTGCCTGCATCCAACTATAAGGCCGTTGTTTTGTCCTGTGTTGCAGAGGGCCATTACCACGGTTTTCATGCACGTGCTACTTTGTCTCTGAAATATTCTCCTTAGACTAACAACCCTCCAGCTGGAAGCACAACTGGATGTGAAGGAGATGGCTTGGGAGTCACCTGTCATGGAGTGTGTGTAAGAACTAGCAAGGGGGTTTTGTTGTCGACTTGATGATTTCTAGGGACAAAAGTGACTGCTGTAATGGGCTGACCTGACTCTTGCATAAAACTGGCTCCATAACCTCATTTATCTCCAACTTCACCCCAAACATCTGTTAAATAGTTTATCCTGGTGCATCAGAAAGGAGATTGCAGGGCAGAGGGTTTAGCCCTTTTGCATTTGTCCGACCCTGGGGGAAGGAAGCGTTCGAGCTTGAAGTTCTTCCAAAAATGTTGCTCTTCGTGGACAGTACCAGAAGTACCAGTTACAAAACTGTGAGCAACTAAATGCAGGCAGTGCTGAGGTTTGCACCACTGACCTCCTTTGTGAAGGCAAAGCTTCTCCTGTGGCAGGAGGATGAGCCCCCTCCCATGGAGCCTGTGGAGGAGACTTCCCCAGTGGCATGGCAGGGCACGGTCGCAGAGGTCTGGACTAGCCGGAGCCTCCTTCAGCATTTCCATGACTGCGTCACATGCCTGCTTTGCATTTCAGGTTAGCTACTGAAAACTGAGCCGTCAGTGGGCCATTGGGAGCTGCCTGTAAACTTTTATACCTGTTTTATTCTGAATTTTGAGTCTTACTGTTACTTTTCCCCATCTTCTATTAGTAATCATCGTTGAAGGTTTCAGCTCGGTGGCTGTGGTGCAATTCATACCTGTGACTTGATAAAGGCAAGGGGGTTTATCGCAGCAGTGATTTTTCTACTCTATTTTTAGGCACTTGGATTAGCTGGGGTATACTTCTATTTTGTTGAAGTCTGAGCCTTTAAACGTCTTGCAGAACAGCAATTTGCAAGCCTGCTAATACCAACACTCTCCTCACAAAAACGCAGCCCCCTGTGAGGCAGAAGGTGATGGCGCCAGCCAGGTGACGTAGGGAGAGATGTGAAGATGGAGCCCACATCTCGGTAAAGCAGCATTTACTTCTGCATGCCTGGGGGTTTGCCTGCCTCCCTCCTCTGTTAGAGGATACCCAGGAAGGGCTGGGATTCCCACCCTCTGGGCAGAGCATCCAGCACCCTCCTGCATCCTTGCAGGGTTTCTGGGGGGTGATGCACCTCCAAAAGCTGGGTATGGACCTGTTCAAACCAGCGGGGTGACCTGAAGGCTCCTGTGTGTGTCAGCAGCGCTCCCTGCGGAAACGTGCTGTTGTGCTGTGGAGCCGAGCAAACCTGCGTGAGGCTGAGCTGGTGGCAGAGCTGCGCTCTGTGCCAGCGTGACGCTGGGGTGTGATGGTTGCAGTGGTAATCCACGCAATACTTCGGACACCTGCTGGGGGCTGTTGTGTAGTGGGCGAGGCCCTGGCCAGCATGAACCCGAAAAGCAAGAGTTGTGTGAATGAGGTGTTTCTCTTTCTTTTGCAGAAAGGTCATTATCAGCCTGAGCGTGCAGTCTTCCTCCTTACCGTGCCATTCGCACAGAGCTGCTGGCACCTGCTTCGGTGGCTGGGCTGAGTAAGGAAGGGTTTTATTGACCCTCCGCAGGAGCTGAGGCTGCTGACCCCTGTGCTTTTTGGATTCGGAGGGTGTCCATCTCTGCTGCTCACCCGGGTTGAGCTCTCATGACACGTGTGTCTCCAGCCCGGCAGGGACCACATGCAGTAAGAAGGTATTTTTAACCCTGGGAGCTGAAGGTGGTCCGCAGAGAGGCCCTTGGTGTGTCCAGCTGCCGTGGCCGCCATGCGAATGGGGCCAGACCCTGTTCTGCACACTCTCACCGATGGTCCCGCAGGGGCTGCTCATGCAGGTCCTCCCCGGCACGGGGAGGGACACAGGGCTGGCTGTGGCACGGCCGGGAATGCTGATGGCTGGGCAGGAAGGCAGCCTGTGCCGAGCCCTCCCGGTCCTTGGGGTACCCGGCCACACGGCTTGTTCCCGCTCCTTGCCTGTGGGGAGGATTGACATGGGGGACAAACAGGTGCTGGAGTGGTGGCAACCAGACCGTAGCTGTTTTGCACATGTGGGGCGACACCTCTGTCGTGCTGGCGGGGTTTGTCTCATCTCTTTAGGTGGTGAAGGTCAGGGAATAAAGGGCATCACCTGAGGCACCAAACAGCTGCTGAGCATCTCTGCTTCCCACTCGGAGACCCCACGTCTGGTGAGGGCGTCGTGCCTGGATGCAAAAGAAACAACTGCCTTAGTGCGTGTCGGTCGGGCGCCAGCTGAGGTGGGTGCAAGGGTCACAAAATAAAGGCTCCATTGCAAAACCCCAGGCTGGACGGTAGCGTCATGCCTTCGCGTCCTTGCCTACCCCGCGGCAGCTTTCCACAGACCTTTGCTGCCTGTGGCTGCCGGACTGAAGCACGGGAGACCGGCGTGCCGGCCGCTGGTGACTTCTGCAACAAAGGGTCTGACCATGGAGGGAAATGATCAGAGGTCTATTTCC
>VYZM01021011.1:332547-385674 GCA_013398915.1 Dromas ardeola
AAGTTATAGGGTTGACATTTTCTCAGGAAAGGTTAATATGTCTTTAACAGAAAAAACCACTTGCAGGATTTTCTGTGCAGTCTAGCAGTTAAATACAGTCTCTCCAGGCTTGTCACTGCACTCCTGGGCTAAAGTCGGCTGTGACTTCTGAAGCTTTTGCCGTGGGTTTAGCGGTCCTCATTGCTCGGACTACTGCTTTGACGAGGATGCTGTTGCTTCCTGACCCCCACCCTTTGCTGGCAGAGCACGGGAGAGGACGACGCCTGGGCAGAGCGGCCAGTTCTGCAGCGTCAGCTCCCGGCACGGCTGCGCCGAGGGCTCCAGTCACCCAAAAGTGCCCCGTCAGTGGTGGGGGAGAAGGACTGTGCACGTCTCATGGGGCCCTTTGCATGTCTCTTCTGCTTTATGGTCCAGTGCTCCCCTCACCTCCAGCCCTGCCCCCCCCCGCCCCGAAAAAAAAGGGAGCATCAAGCAAATAGATGGTGTGTTGCCTCTTACTATTTCACTGCTATGCAAACTGTGATGGCACAGTGGGAAAATGCTGTTCTAAAATAAAGCAAACTGTTGGGGCAGGTGAGTGTGCAGGGTGGGAGGTGCAACGGGGTGAAACACCTGTGACAGGGGGCTGCCAGCCAGCGTCTGCCCCGATCTCCTGCCGTCGGGTCCGCTGCGGGGACCTTGGCTGTTAAAAATGATGCCTTGTTTTGGTACTGAATCCAACCTGACTGCTGAGAAGATAGGCATCCTTCGCATGTGCTTCCATTTCATGTCCTCCTTTGAGCTCAGCTGCCTGTTTTTTATGGGCCTTCGTCTAACTTTATCAAATATTCAACTCTCTTTTTTTCTTTCTAAGTAAGTGCTACACTTTTTATTTTAGTGATCTGTGTGCCCATTCATTTAAATAATAGTTCTGCCACTTAAAAAAAACCTTTTCCAATACCATGTAGGGTCGAGCTGCTCACTCGTGAATAATCTTTGTAGTAAAAACTGAGATTTCAAAAATCTCTCAAAATATTTATGGCTGTTTGACATCTGCATTGTTTTTAGAACTCACATACAAAGTTTCACCTGAGAAATCTGACTTGTTTCATTTTTCTTTGTGTGTGCAAGTCCTGAGATTGCAATTTTTGTGGCTGGGTAACTCTCAGATGTGAAATTATTCTGCAGATGCCAGTGTTTGAGTCAAAAATGTTTTCTGTAAAAAGTGCGCGGTATTCCCCCAAGCAGCGCTGTGTCTGTGATCAACTCTTCTGGCAAACCTGTTTGCTACAGGGTCTGCAAAGTGAGTGCAAAAAGGGAAGAAAGGTGGCTAAAGCATATCTGAGATTTTTTTTTTTCATGCATCAGTAAGAATTATTTTATATAGTAGCCTAGCTTTACATTCACTACGGTTTATTTAAATAAAGTGGTATGCAAAGTGATGATGGATATTTTAATGAGTAGCTCTATCACAAAGATGTTTTTGAAATGGTTAGAAGAAATCAGAAACCTTTTTTTGGAAATGAAATATAAATTACTGTAAGTGTGATGGACTGTCATCACCCAGTCTATTTCAGTCGCTTCGGTGTCCCAGTTAGTCTCTAGTTCTGGGGAACCCAAAATTGTAAAACAACATGAAGCACGCCTGAAAAATGCATCCTCTCATAGATGTTATAAAGTATGACAATATGCACAGGTCAGGCAGTGCAATTTGGCTGCACAGTTAACAGCTTTTCTGTCTTTGATGGAAAAATGGTACAATTCACTTATTTTTTTAATCACTATTTCACCTTCTTCTGATGGTGTGCTGGAGTCAACCCAGTGTTGCTCTCTCTGTACATTTTCATCTGGAAAATGTATTGCATGTCCACATCCTGTTCCATACTCATGACGATATTTTTAACACATGATTAAGGGCTGGGCATTCGCAGAGGAGTTCCCAGCAGAGGCCAGGTTGTTACCCCACGTCCCGGAAAAAAATCTGTGCCAAGTTCTGTGGTGTGGACAATCATCGAGAGGACACTCCCTGCTTGCTCATTTTAAAAGTAGACGCTGTCTGTGATGGAAGGACCAGAAATGTGGCACCTTTTCACCAGAGCTGCACCGGGTATGGGCAGTGTGGCAGTCAGGGGGACAAGCCATCCTCTGATGGACGGGCTTTCCAAAGGCTGGGTTGGTGAAGGACGTCAACACCATACGTTTTCTTTCCTTGTTGTGTCTTTCCTCTTGCAGTCCTGAGTCAGCTTCCCTAGCCTGGGCTCCTGTGTCCCTGTGCGACTGACCTTGTGCTGGGCCGTAGTTCAGCATACGGTCTCCGAAGACCATGTTGTATATGAGGTAAGGTGAGGAAAAAAGATGGTTCACTTCCCTAAACCCCACCTCCAGGGGCCTACAAGAAAGCTGGAGAGGGGCTTTTTACAAGGCCATGTGGTGATAGGACAAGGGGTAATGGCTTCAAACTGGAAGAGGGTAGATTTAGATGAGATATCACGAAGAAATTTTTCACTATGGGGGTGGTGAGGCACTGGAACATGTTGCCCAGAGAAGTTGTGGATGCCCCATCCTTGGAAGTGTCCAAGACCAGGCTGGATGGGGCTTTGAGCAGCCGGGTCTAGTGGGAGGTGTCCTTGCCCATGGCAGGGGGGTTGGACCAAGATCATCTTTAAGGTCCCTTCCAACCCGAACCATTCTATGACTCTATGACTTCGTTGTCAACCGGTAGGACTGAAGACGGGGAGCACTCGGGTTTTATTCTCTACCAGAGCTTTAGCTACCCTTGAGGAGTCTCTGTCTTGGTGCTCGTATGTGATGGGAGGGAGGGAAGTGACACTGCTTGCCTCCCAGGGATGCAGTGAGACTAGACATCGTGGCTGTAATGCCCTTGAAGTCAGGTGTGTAAATGCGTATCTAATGCTAGCGGTGCCAGGGCTTTTCTCTGAGTATTATCTGATGACAAACCATGATTCTACCACCCATAAAATATTGGAGTTGCTCACAAACATACACTTCCAGGCTCTTCCTGTGGGGAGCAAAATTTGGCTTCTTTGCCATCAGGTGTTTGTGTTCTTCAGAATCATAAACCCTGCCTTTACTTTCCACTAAATGCTTCCCAAAAGCTTTTAAGTCACTGAGACCTGTATATTACCACGTGCTACTTGTTTCTTTTATTGTTATTATTTTTTTATGAATAGGACATATTTTATTTGAATCAATAAAATAGGTATCTACTACAATACAAGAAATCTCCATAGCAGTTGCTGGAATACAGAGAAATTAAATATGCTTCTTGTAAGTCTCTCCTTCTCTTGTAGATCCAAGTTATAAATTAAATAAATAAGAAAACCATAAGTACACATTTCAAGATACAGCAATTATTAGGTAGAAACATGAATCATCTCCTCTTCACCTCCATCCTTATACTGCTTAAAGCTATTAATTAACAAATGAAATACTACGATACAGCCTTCTCAACAGACAAAACTCTTGCTGCCCTGGACTCTGTGTTGGGTGCTCTACGGGTCACATTAGCTACAAGATCAGGTACTGCAAGTGCTCACTGTCTTAATTACTCCGAATGCAGCAAATGGACTTTCCCCAGTGTCTGTGTATCTTCTTATTTTTGCTTTGCTTAGGGAATGAGACCAAAAAAGGGAACTGGTGATTACTATTCTCCCTACTCCTTAAGTGTATGCATCACTGTGGAGGAGAGTAGTCCCCCTAAATTTACTAGGTTTACATGCTGGCAGGATTTCTATGGGTTGGGGAGGGGGGTGCAGTGTGGTCGGTGATATTTATAAAAGACGTTTCAGGAAAATCTTGGCTGTGGCTCCAGCTTGGTTCAGTCATGGAGGACCTGATGTTGGCAAGGTCACGGTGTCCGGATTATTACACAGGGGTAATGTGTCAGGGTCTAATTTAAAGGTGGGGTGGACCCCTGTGAGAAAACTGCTCTGCTGCTGTTCAGGGGTGCAGCCTTCAGCGGGCATCAGCATTGCTCTCGCATGCTGTGGCTGGTGACACATGGTCAATACTGGGCCACCATCGCCTCTTCTCCTTGCCCTGCCAGCAGCCGGGGCCTTGCAGTGTGTGGTTAATGAGGAGTTGTGTTCTCCTTCTTTCCCAGGAGGAAGAAAGAAAAGCAGGAGAGGAGATCATCTCTCTGTCAGGCTGCTGGGCTAGAGAAGGACTTTTGCCTTTGGTAAGGAGGAGGGGAGAATCTGTGTGATTTCTAGCTGCAAGGCTGTCCTCTCTGAGATGTGGAGCACCTCTGAAGGAGAAGCCTGTGACTGAAGCAGTGATGGACAGCTGAATGCAAGGGCCAACAGAGATATTTTATGAAGGGTTAGTGCCTCTCCCCTCCTTGGCAGACTCTGGACTGAGTTGGTTCTGGCCATGTGAAAAACCGTATCTCATTTTTAAATGAGAACTTCCTTCCCCATCCTACTACCTTCTCCAGCATGTCAAGCCCCACAGAGGTGTCCCTTGCTGCTCTCCTCGGAGCCACCGGGGACATTTGCTCTGTAAAGCTACCAGGCCGCTTCAGGTGCTCTCCCATCCCATGGATGTTGGTTGCTCAGGTTGTCCCGCTGTGCATCTTTCCTGTGTGCTGCTCCACCCCGCTCACCCCAAAGCCAGAGGACCTGGCTGCTTTAGCAGCCTTTACCTCGCATCCACAGGGTGTCATGGTACCTCTGAGCTGGTGAACCCTGACCAGGGATAATTGCCCGAGCCTGTGGCTCTGCGGGCTGTAATCCAAGGCTCCCTCAGTCCTCTGCTGTAAGAGAAATTCTGAATATGCTTTTTTCTAAGTCCAGGTTGAAGATAAGATCTTCACACAAGCAGTGGATGAAGTCAGCAGGTACGTTGTGGTAGGTACCTGGTGCAGAAGTTGCCCAGGTGGTTGTGGCAGGAGGGGAAGGAGCTGTAACCGCCGTTAGCATTGCCAACATATGGTTCAGACCTTTGGCGGTTTCACGGCTCTGGAGCCTCCTCGCCTCAGTACCGTGGCACTGTGTATGACGGCATCTCACTGTGTTTTACTACCCTGGCTGCAGGCAAGCAAGTTGCAGATGGGAGCTTCTTTCCTCTGCTTCTGTCATGGAATAAGACCTTTATTTTTCATGTATGCTTTGGAGCACTGGCAGTTAAGTTTGAGAAGATCGTCATTACTATGAGCAACGGGAGATACACTTCCTCCAATTTTATATTTAAAGTTCTGTATTTAGGCAAACCGAAGTATTTTATAATAACCAGGGGAGCACTCATATGAGGCAAGTACCATTCATGACTAACATAATATTGTCCGTAACATTGGTGAAACCTTTTTGGTAAAACTTTTTTCTTTTTTAGAGAGGAAAATCCAAGGGCCATGACCAGCCATTTCTAAATTGAAAAAAAAATTTGAGAAAAATTTATGAGAAAATTCCATTAAATCCATCTATTCGTAAGCACAGGTCTCCTATATGCAAATATCTCATGTTTTGTCACCTAGTTGCACCATTTACATATTTTTTTTCCTCCTGGTATTTTGTGCGCTTAGTGAACTATCCTGTACCACAAAGGTAGAGAGTAAGTTGCTGACTATGAGTTAACATATAAGCAGGTTCTATGGAAGAAAGTATCTCTCGAGGTTATCCAGTTGCTCATAGTTTGATCTGGCAGGATACTTTGGAACACCAATCACTTGTCACATAGCAAAGCTGGGTAACTGTGTGTTTGCAAACTTGCTCAGATCTGACTCACCCGTTCTTTTAAAACTGTTGCATCTTTTACTTCTGTCTTGAAACATCAAAACTGAAGAAAAAAAGATGTTTAGCGTATGTCGTTCAACCAAGCATATCATAAGATGTGGTTTTTATCTCCTGATATGAGAGGGGGAAGAGGACAAGCAGTGGTACGCAACCAGCAGACCCCTGGGATTTAATGGCACTCTGTAATTGATCTGTTGCCTGTCAGGAATACACAAAGCTCTTGGAAGGCTTTTCCTGTTGTGGGTCCGAGCTGATTCAGACAGGACATGTAAAAATGTTGAGTGGGCCAGCAGTAGTTTCAGCATCATTGAGTCAAGACGTAAATCTAGCGGGATACTTGGGATTTTAGTACATCACAACAAAGAAAGGCCAGTGAGTTGTATCACGTTCACCATTTTTACCTTAGCTAGCCTTTCTCCCACCATTCTGAGGCAATAGCATCAAGTAATAAAAAGGATATTCTTTTCCCGGATGAGCTGTGCTGTGTCTGTTCCCTCATTGATCCTAGAGCACCTTGTCCTGGGTAAAGGACCTTCTGTCTTTCCAAGCGATGCTGAGCCTTATCAGTCCGCCTCAAAGGCACTGTTTGTTGCTCCCAGGTACTCTGACTTCTTCTTGTGCTTCATCCACATCTTCCTCAGGAGGCTGGGCGTCCCGCACAGGTTGCCTCCCGTCAGCGGTAGGGAAGCTTCTGCTCCTGGTGGCAGGCTCAGGTCGTACTCTGCCGTCTTCCTCCAGCGCTGCCGGTGGCTAGCAAAGAAAGCACAGATGCATAAAGCATTCATCTCTGTGGCCTCTCTTCCCTGCTTATGATGACCGGCCACTGAAAAACAAGGGCTGCCGGCTGAGGGGGAATTACATCTCTGCGTACAAAGCGCGAGGACACTGTGACAATGAGCTTCTTACTGTCCCCCAGGTGGCAATGACGGCACCTCAGATACCACCCAGATTTGTGTCTGGGTTCCCTGCCTACTGATGAGTACATTTGTACTGTGGTCAAGCTGTTCCTTAATTACACTTAAAGACAATAAATCTGTGTTTAAAAAATATTTAATTATATTTTCTAAACTGCCTTAGGGCAAATATTACAGGCTTCCTGAGGGGAAAATACTTAAATTTTGAATTTAGATGCTTTTGTTTCTAGTGATAAAACAGAGCTGTAACCGGCACCGGGACAGCTGTACAAACGGCCGTGGCTGGCGATACAATCAGCCCGTCCTTTAGCTGATCTCTCCCTGCCTTTGGGGAGCAAGCGGCATGGCTTTACTGTAAATCACCGAGGTTCTACAGCTGCAATTCAGAGGAGATCTGCAGCTGAGCGCTTCCTTGTGTTTCTGGTGAGAGGGCGACCCGTGCCCCACGCGCAGCCCTGCCCGGCTTGGCTGAGGGGTGGGAAGGGACTTACTCTTCCGCCGAAGTGCCGTCGCCGGCGGGCGAGTCTGTGACAGCCACCCCTTTCGCTGTGATATGGGCAACCGGCGATGGTGGGAACTGCGGGAGGAAAAAGCACATCATTGGGAAATGCCAGCGATGAGTAGGGACCCCTCGTCTGAGGAAAGAGGCTGGTTTAGGAAAACGAATAAATACTGTAAATCTCTTTACAAGAGAAAGCGGGCCGGCTAAGGACTTGACTACCCAACTCTTAGCCACGCAAGTAGTGATTGCTCACATGAACGGTCTCACTGAGCTCAGCACAGGGCTCGTATGAGCAAGAATTGCACCTGCCGCCGAAGGAGGGAGGCTTGCAGAACTTTTTATTCCCTGGTTTTTATGCCTAGCTTCCCGAGGAGCCGAGGCTTTGTCCAGACCGAGCAGTTCTTCACAGGCCACCTCTGCTGCTGGCTGGGGAGCAGCTGTCCCAGCCACACCTGTTTCTTGAGCGGCGTTCAGAAATGTTTCCCTGCTTTGCTGGGTGCTGCCCTGTGGCTTGGGGGGCCCTGGTTCATGCCCCAGTTCTGGCACGGCCCTACAAATGCCTAATCATCAACTTCCTCCTTGTCTTATTTCATCATAAATTGCCCGCCAGAATTGAGTCACATTTTCCCATTAACAGGCCACTGGGACCGGTGTATCCTCTAAGATGGTAAGGTAAACGGTGTGTTGCCCAGAAACAGAAAAATACATCAAAAATTGTGACGTGGTCTTGTCATTTCAGGCAATAAACACACTTACTGATTTTACTGGCAATACTGAAAAAATTCTTCATATTATTACACCACTATAACTGGTCTTAAGGTATCTAGGGCTACTTCTCCCGGGATTAATCTGAGACTGGATACATTTGGGTGTGCTCTGCAAGTATCCCAAGACTTAAAGATGTTTGAAATCACTTTTGCAAACATCCTTTGAAATTTAACCAGGTTAATTATTGGTAGGTGCAATTAGTTTCATTACACTGAATACCAATGATTTTGACCATCCTTCAATATTGCACAGTCATTTTTCTTGCGTATAGCCCAGCTACCAGCTAGCAAGTATATTGCAGCCATCCAAAAGAGCTTTTGAAGCCATAAAGTTTCTGTAGCACGGTCTGGTATTGGTCAGAAACTTTTCAAAGGAGTATTTCCTGTTTGAAAATCTAGTTTTTATAAAATATAGGGACTTGGAAAATTGGTTTTTTGGTAAGAAGGGAGGGAAAATGCTTTAGTAAACCTGAGTCATTTTTAACCAAAACATTTTGTCTGTCCATTACAGAACAAATTTTTGGGGTTTATATGATGATTTTCCCATCAACTCTTTATTGACATTTTTGATTGATCCGATTATCATGTCAGGTTGGCATTCTGGAGAATATGAATTATTTGATGCTTGCTCCACTTTAGAAATTAATTTTTTCCCAATTTGTGAAATTCCCTGAGAAACAAGAGGTTAATTCCTCCCAGCTCTTGCAGGTGGCCGAGCACCTGGAACGGGAGCCTGCCTGTTTCCATCCCACAACCTTCCTGGTTCCCTGAGGGGCAGCCATCCTATGCCAGTTTGTGCTCCCAGATAAGAATCCTCTGGCATAAGTCATGTCTCAAACCCTTAACAAAGACTGTGAAATCTGCACCTACCGTGACAGACTGACGTGCTGTTAATGTGGGACACGCTGACAGGTACTAGGTTTTAAGAGGCATCAGACAGTGGCAGTTGGTCTCGCTGTATTTACTTACCAAAGATTTTCCATCCAACAGGTGATTGCAGGATTTGGATGACTCTCGCTCAGTAATTCCCACTGCAAAGCATAAGAAACATGGCGTTATCGGTAATTATCCCACTGGCACAGCTTGTATTAAAAGCCTCCTTCCATGCAGTTAAACCCAGATATGAACAGAGCCCAGATTCAGGTTATAGTCCCACTAGATTTGATTGCAGCCACAAGTGCAGGAGTTTTTTTATTATGATCATCTACTGTAATGTCAAAGTAGGTGATTTTTGGAATTGCTTAAGTCATTCTGGAAAGTCACTCAACTGCTTGCTCCTAGACTTTTCAAATGAGATGATGAGCTGGCCTTAGCAGACCAAGCTAAGTGGGAGCCCTTCTCCTCCTGTGTGTGTACATATAAAGAGTGGTCCCATCTGCTGCTCCTCACCAGAGGTAGGGTAACGCAGTTTTTGTGCATCTTGGAGCCCCACTGCCAGGTTTGTCCTGTCTAGGAGATCAGTCTCCTTTCTGGATTGCCCTGGGGAGTTATTCCAATCTGGGCAGTGATGTGTGCTACATCCACCCCACCACAGGAAGGGACTTCAACCTTTCTCTCTGCCTGTGGCTGAGTGGCACCTCTCTCTGCTGGCCTCAAACCCGAAGATTACCTTTCAGTTAAAAGTGAGTGCTCAGCTGCTAACTTATCCATGGATAAATGCTCACTGACATTCCTGCTAGTTGTGTTGAGGAAAGAAATGAGTGAGGAATGCAAGATTTTCTTCATGGAGCCAAATCCTCCCATTTGGCTGTGGGAATGTGGAGATATCTTCCCCACCCTCCCCACCCCACCCCCCGCCTTTTCCCTTTCTTTTTGTTCCTGGCCATTTTCAGTTGTCTGCTGTTTTTCAAAGGGATATTCAGGTAAGAGAAGAGCAGGTATCTACAAACACCAAGATTCACCAAGACAGAGGACAGACTATGATTCACAAATGGTGTGACCAATGGAATATAAATAATGACAGCAAACATCAGAAATAGCCAAGGCGCTGCTAACAGTGCTGTCCCCGGCATGCGTTAGCAATCAGAACTGTCTTCTCCTTCTGGGGGCAATATTTGACCATGATAAATATCTTAACCAGACTCTCTCTTCCCGCTCCCTGCCTCCCCGCTCCCTCCCCCGCCTGTAATTCCATTAGCTACCTAACCGTATCCTTCACATCAAAGTTTAATTCAATTACCTCCTCTCATCTTGCATATTAGGTACTAACAGTATTCAGCAAGTGGCTCCAGGCAGCAATGCTTCAGCTAATGTCCACTATTTTTCTTTCTTTCCTTTTTTTTTTTTCTCTTATATTGTCTGACTCTTCCCTTCAGCCTGTCCCTCTTCTTATTAGATATAGAAAATGTTCTGGCAAAGTTTTAGCAAAATATCTAAGCAAAAGTAAGTCCTCATGGCTTCAGGTTCATAAGCGTTCTTCAGGACAGCGGTGGCTAGGTGTGGTGTGAATTCGACTTCCAGAAGGTGCTATGGATGTCCGGGCCTGGGACAAGGGTTGTCCCACATCTGTTATTCTGACTTGCCCTGTGTTTCCAAGATAAATGTACAAAAACTTGGTACAAAACTGAGTACTTCTTTCCAGGAGAATAAGTGCAATTTTTTTTTTAATCTATCCATCCTGTGAAGCAAAGCACAGCTTTGAGTGCAGTCAGGGGTTTCTTGTTCTGGCCTTCCACTACATTTACTTGCCTTCCTGCATGCTGGAATGAACTGTCCTGATGCTTTGATATTTGTGTAGGGTTTTGGATGCTTGCAGTAAGTGTGCTGATAATCTCATCTATGCACTTGTTTACACATTTTTCATTTCCTCTGGAAGTTGAACTGTTCACTCTATGACCCAGATTTCAAGTTGTGCTTTACCAAATCTGGTCTCTTTTATATTCGGTGGTGCTTGCCAATGGAGCATGGAAAACTCTACAGACACAACTATTTCCAGTAAGAAAGCTGAAGAATGTTTTTGAAGGGTGAAATTTATGTGGAGGTCACTTTTCTACACAGATTAATGAAAATAGATGATACGCATCCATACATATATCTCACTTCATATCACATTATGGTGGCTCTCCAGCTGTTGAGAAATAGCTGGAGAAACCTTTCTGGACTTTTTTATGGCACCCTATTCTCTGCGTACTGAAACTGGACACTGCAGCACATCATAGCAAAGAGCTATTTTTATTGTCATACAAATATTTGCAAAGGCTTCTCCTTTCCTCCCCTTAAAATGCTAGATCTGTAAAGTCAGGCGCTAAAAAGTTATGAAATACCAGAATTGGACCAAAGTTATTTCATCCCCCATTCTTTTCAGATTCCTACGTCTTTTATCCTGTTCGCACCTATCTGTCATCCTTTACCTCTTGTTTCCCCTCACAGCAGAGACCAGCAGTTCCCCCTTTCCCCCCCCACTGGCTCTCTGCCACCCACTACCCCACGGCCGGTCCCAGCCACTCCTCCTCCTGTCCCCGCTCCAGCCCCAAAGCCCCAGCTCTTTGTTCAGCCATTTCTTGGCTCTGGTCCTGGTTTAAGATCTTTCCCTACGGTCCCAAGCTCAGTTTGTTCCTTCCCAGCTTCCCAGGCCCCGCTCTTGTCTCGTCTGTGTTCAAATGGGATGGCTTATGAGCAGTGCAGTTGCAGACGGGTGGCGTGAGGAACACACACCTTCATGGTAGTATCTACTTTACAGATTTAGCACCTTTTAACAGCCAGATGTCCAATGTCTCTATCAAACAGGTGCCATACGGGATTTTTTCAAAGGCTTATGACTTGACTACATCTGGGTGGTTTTTCAAGGGAGAGCAAAAGATGTGTTTTTGATTAAAAGGCCACCCCTTGCCAAACTGCATGGCCCGGCTCCAGCTTTGACCTCCCAAACACAACACACCAGTGCTGGAGGAGCTGAATGACCAGTCTATTTATGTTTACTCAGTTCCTTGGTTTTGCATTGGCAAACTCTATTTTCCCTTCATGAGTTCTAACAAATATGCTGAACAAGTTTTGGTTGAAAAAACAAAATCAGGTCTGTGGCTGTCATCCAGGATCGAAAATTTCACCCCACGTAATTATGTTCTGGC
This sequence comes from Dromas ardeola, assembly GCA_013398915.1. Classification (NCBI taxonomy): domain Eukaryota; kingdom Metazoa; phylum Chordata; class Aves; order Charadriiformes; family Dromadidae; genus Dromas; species Dromas ardeola. The sequence continues at coordinate 344,527 of VYZM01021011.1, forward strand.
ATGTTCTGAGTAGGGATCTTCTATAATAAGATGACTCAGGCAAACTCGGTAATACGCAATCCATCATCTCTGAAATATTGTCAGCCTTTGGAAAGGGAGCGCTTATGACTGAAGAAAGTGAGTTTATGACTCTGAAGAAAGCGAGAGCTCTGTAATGCCACGGTCATTATCCTATTAGTTCCACTGGATACTTTAAACATGGAAGTATCCTTCAGCTACACAACAAAGCGCCTGCTTCGCTGCAAACCGAAAGACTGCAATATCTGAAAGTGTTCTGAAGCCACAGAGGAATCAAGCCACTTCTGCGGACTTACCGTGCTGGGCAGTGCCCTTGGTGGGGCAGGGTCCCCGCTGCCCGCTCTGCAGGTGGCCCAAGCCCCGCTCCTTGTCTTTGCCGTACAGCACCTGGAGAAAGTCACCCTGGTGGGGCTGCAGCTTCTCTGGCCTGTGGGGCCGATGATCGGATATGGCTACCACCTGCAGGGAAGAGGCAAAACCATCCTGTTACACCTGGCCTTGGAGATTAGGTGGTCTGCCAAGGTCACAGGGGAGCAGCACGGTGCTTGCTCTTCCTGCTGCTCTACTGTCGCCCAAAGGGGATTTTGTCGTGTGGGGGCTGTGGGATTTGTGGGGTTTGTTTTGTTTGGCTCCTGCCTCTGTTCATGGGATCTATAAAAATATGGGAAAATCATGTGGGGTCTCTCTGTGACCCAGCTACCTAGTTGCACCTTTCTGTATTCTCCTCAGAAGACTGAAATGTGGTCCTTTTCAAGATTTACTGAATAGGATATGCCTTCGAGACAGCTCAAATTTTATTTCTTATTGCATGATATCTTGGGCAATCAGTTAAACTTATGCAATGTGAATTATAAATGCTATTTCTTCAGGGCCTCTTCTGTTTTTTGAACTTACTTTCATTTCATACCTGGCAAATGACTACAGAGGGTACAAGACAGTGAATAATTGTGCTCCTATAGATTAATTTTCACAAACATTAGCTCACACAAACAAAACTGACTGAGAGCTGCATCTTTGAAGATTAGGCCTCCTGTATCTCAGACAGAGTCCCTGAAAATCAGGTTCTTTTCTACATCGATCGCAACTAAGCCATGGTGCTCACTGTGCTGCCACAGGCAACTGGGGAGGCCAGAGCTAACGTGAGCTTGAAAAACCAGGGCTGTTATTCTGGATGGTCCGGAAACAATTTTCTCAGGAAGATTAAAGTCCTGACAGCAGGGAAAGAATGTTTCATACTTTGTTTGTTTTGGTTTTTTTTTTTTATTCTTCCTTGAAGACTTGCTGCTGTCATGCAGAGAACCAGTTAAACAGGGCAAAGATCCAAACCAGCAAGGAAACAAGACACATGGCAACTATTCAGACTGTTTCCTACTAGACTTACTTATGTTGATCTTATATTGCAAGACCAGGAACAAAGCAGTTACTTGCAGCTAACTGATGACTGATAGTTGCCATCTACGTGTTTTATATGTAAGTACAGTTATTCTGTCTGGAGACTGAGACCAGCAACTGAGCAGCCCGCAATTGGCATAGAAAAAGCCTTAATTCCATCTTTTGCTCTCCATACACTCAAGATAAAAACAAAACTGCATTCAAGCATGTCCCCTCACGCAAAATTGTCCATTTTCTTTAAGTAAGTTTTAATTCAATCTGCCATTAATCTTCAATATTCTGTCTACACAAATTTTTACACATTATAAAACCACACGCACACCAATGTTTTCCATAGCAGGAAAAAAGAAAAAACCCAACCTGACCACTCGTCATTCTTTTGACTTCACGTACCCTCAGGAGTTTGGAGAAGGCTACATGATGTAGATCCCACTAACCAGCAGGACAAGGAGTAGAAACTGCCCAACAGCAGGCAAAAATACTGCTGGAAAGGGCTGGTGAGCCTAATCCAAGATCTAAGAGGGGTTTTCTCTTAGTTCTGTGGATTTTGGCATGCAGCCTAACACAGTCCCTGCTCCGTAAGCTACTTAAGGACATGCCCAGTGTTAAGTTAAAATCAAAGGGACTACTGGTGTCCTTGAAGACAAGCACGTGCTAAAGGAGGACACAGCTGGGGCCCAGCTCTACTGACCACGAATCTGGCACTGCCGGACAGAGCCGAGCCTCAGCATCGCTCCGATAATTCAGAAACGAGGGTGATGCTGGTGGTGAGAGGCCTCCTGTTGCTGCTCAAGCAGTTGGCTCTCCCCTAGATGCCCCTGGACAGGTTCCAGGACCTCCCCATCCCTCTGCTCCCCACAGGCTGCAGGCTCCTGTGTCCACGCACGCCCTGACCACCCGAACTTTGCAAGCTGCTTACCAGAGGCATCATCCCCCATTACCACAGTGACATCGGCAGAGACACCTGTATTCATTATGGGTATGATGAGGCTGTGCCTTACAGAGGTCCCTCATGACGTCCCTTGGAGTCTGCCTCGTGTGAACCGAGCTCTTCCAGCTTTCAAGGAACGCCACAAAGCTCAGCTTTTCCCACCAGCTCTGGAAATACACTCGGTGCTCTTGGTCACGCTCAGTCGTCTTTGGTGTGTGACAGAAAATGTCATCAGCCCTCTGCTACTGAGACACCTGAGGTTGTTTCTTTTGCATGGTCATGGAAAGAGCATTTTTGGTAAGTAGGATGCTGGCTGCAGTTGTCTCTAATCCTGAAATTTGCTTATTTGATCAGTGTAAACCACCACTGACTTGAAACTTAACAATCTGCCTATGTGCTGCAAAGGATGAAATTTAGTTTGGGGAAAGGAAGCCGGATTCTGAACTCCATTAGTCACAGGAATTATTTAGGCACATTGTCAATGTTTTTGAGATTCCTTGTTACATGTCATATCAGTAATGCCAAAACGCCTTCAAGCAGAAGAATCTGTATAAATAAGTTGCAATGCCATTTTCCATTACAGCTGGAGACAACAGTGCAAGGTCTATCGCACAGTTCGGTTAACGTCTATGTTTGCAGCATTTGGCTGTAGTACACTTTTGGAGTTTCTTATCTCCTAATTCAAGATTTCACCGTGACTTTGGCTACCTCACCCTTTACTATAATATGTAAAGACTTATCTAGGTCAGGAAACTAAACCTGCTGTAGTGCAGTTTTGATCTAAACTGGAGCTGACATTTCTCTGGGGTACCTAGGGTAAGGCAGAAGGATCAGCTGGAAGTCACTTTCCTTTTCTAGATGTACCAGGAAATTTAAATCTGTGTGAATGGCAGAGGCAGCCAAACTATGCAGAATTAGTAATCTGCTCTCTAAAAAGCCTCCTCTTTTCAAAACCTGTAAGTCCCTTGACCAGCTCAGTCTGCTTGAAGGGCGCTGGCTCTGAATTCAGAGTTCAGCAAAGTCTCTTGTTTTGTGAACTTTACCGCCTGGCATATCCACTGTTAGAATTAGCTGTGTTAAGCAGGGGACACGGAGGATGCAGGAGGGTTGCAGAGCAGCGCAGCGGCTGTTCCATCAACCCTGCTTCTGAACCCAAAATCCCATCCCCACACCAACAACCAACCAAAAAAGGTGACAATTAAACATCTGGCTTTGGATAAAACTTTGAAGCTTAGAGGCTGAACAACAAGTGCTTGTTAGTGGAGGAAATGCCAGATTTGTAGAGTTAAGCTCTTTTTGATGGGTAATGCTGATCCAATTTTTTATGTTGCAGCACCAGCATGCACAGGGGGATTTGCCATTTTTCTGAAAAGCAGCCATGTATTGGTGTCCAGACAGTTCTACCCAAAGGATTCTGGGTCTAGGAGAGCAAGGGAAGAGAAGGGAAAGATCTACTATCACTGGAAATAACTCTTAGCAGGGCAATAGGAACTGCAAATAAGCTATGGGTGAAACACTCAATCAAAAAAAAGAAGGTGTTTCCCCCTTTCTCTCACCCTCCCACAGTCAAGATCGTGCTTTTGGGGTGGGTTCTTGAATGCGATGGAAGTTACCCCCCAAGGTCAGTCATTTGAATGTTAAATCACTTAATGCTACACTGCTTCAGTGTTTCTGCTGCGAAAAAAAGGTCTGGCAGATGTCCACGTTGCTTGCTATTTTTGCCCTTGCTGAGGATTAAAGTTGTGCATCCACTGCAATCACCAGAACAGAAGATTTCATGTTAGCTGAGGCATTTCTACAGTACTGACTGCAGGTGCAGAGTTAAAAGCGGAAAAGACAGAATCATTCTGCTACTTTTCTGTGGGTCTCGAAATTGGCAATCACAACTTCCTCACGGGCACGTATATTCCAGTAGGACGCACTATTTATTTGAATGCTTGCGCATGAGCTGTAAGCAGCTGCATCACACTGAAGAAGGGGAAAACGCAAGTCTAAGAGTTGACTGCGCCAATGGCTTTGGTTTGAGAGCCTTGCGTGGTTTCTTAGCTGGAGCTGCAGACCATTCCTTAGGCTCCCACTGCTAATATGACGCTGTCTGCATCATGACTAAGGGCCAATCAAAGTACATGTTTAATTGGGGTCAGGAAAGCCCCAAAGGAAAAATAAAATCCTCTAAAAATACAGCAACAAAACAGGGACTTTCTTATCTTATTTTCTTAGACCTTTATGACTACAGTGCTGCTACAGCAGCTGATCCAATCCAAATTAAATATGAGAGGCTCCCATTTAGCAGAAACAACCTTCTGCTGAGATTGAGAACATGATAACAGACATGCAGTTGCCCTGGATTTTGACGAGAGCTAGCTGAAAATTTTCCAGATGAATAGTTTTATGAGAAAATTCTGGTTAGAATTCGGGGCATTTTGTTGGAAAATAATCTATTTTGTAAAAAAAAAAAAAAGAGAAATTATCTGAGCATTCTGTTTTATTAAGTCAGAATTGTTCACTTTTGGTTTGGACTTTTTTGCTATTTGTATACTGCATGGAAAATAAAATATACCAAAGGCGTAACAAATAAAAAAAGGGGTACCTCAAAATGGCTTATTTTGAGTAACACTCTGGCACTCTGACTTCCATCCTCATTTGGAATGAAAAGTCGTTTTGAAATCTCAACCTGAGTTACGGGACAAAAATAAGATTTTTCACACTTTGAGAAAATACACAGACACAGTACTTAGTCACCACAGGAGTGTTATTGACCCTTCCTGGGGACCGCTTCAGGCATCCTGTGAAGTATTGGGGTCCTGTGATCCGCTTTAGTAATCAAGAAAGGGGATGGGAGTGAATGTGGCAGGGATTTCTCCAGTGCACGGGTAAGTGTGGTAAGCAGGAGGGACCTACGGTCCAGTGGGGAGATTAGGGAATCAGGAATACGAAGAGGAGGCTATTTACAAATGAGGATGGGGCTTGGAAGCCGGATAGGGCACGGGAAAAGGAAAGGCCACGGAGCAAAATATTTCAACAAGGCGCTAGATAAGAGACAGGTCTGTAGTGAGAAGAGTCTCAAAGCTTGTAAAAAGTGCTTTGATATGTGCAAGAGAAAGAGGCCGCCATTCCTGTAAGTCAGAACTGCGATAAAAGGGCCGTGGAAGGGGTTATGAATGGGCCGAGTGGATTTAAGAAGAGAAAACTCTCTCTGGAGACAAGAAACCTCACGCCCATGTGTCAAAGTGTCCAAACTCGGAAAACATTTTCTTGGAGCATGAAAAATGTTCAGTTCTTTGATTTGGGGAGGCACCTCACCTGCAGGGAGTGGGGAAAGCTCTGGCTGTGCGCTCTGTGCCGGTGCACCGGGGGTGAGTCAAGGACAGGCAAGCACTGCCAGGATCAAGGGACAAGCGCCCTCTCTCAGGGTCATCTCTTTGAGTCAAGGTTACAGTCCACTGCTTGGTGGTTTTATCCCAAATTCCCTGGGGAATGGAATACTGGTTCCTTGACTAATGCATGTATGTATTGATATGATTTGTTTGCTTTTCCTTCCTGCCTGTCCCTCTGTCACTGTTATTAGGGCTTTATGGATAAGAACTAAGCCTGTGATTCCCTCAGATGACCTGTGTTGATAAGCTGTTATGTTCATTTTGACTGGCTCTGCACAGACGGTCTGTATTTTCTGAAGTTTGAAAGCGCCCCTGTAAATAAACTGCAGCTTTACAGAAACTCCCCTTTCTGTTTCCCGCCCCACTCCCTGCATCAGACACCGACGCACTTTGCCCTGAAAGATGCACTTCCCATTTATCCACAGCATTTTTTAAGGATAAGTGCAGCCAACTAGAATTTAAAAAAAAAAAAAAAAGAGGAAGAGAAAGGGAGATTTTTCTTACACTCTTTGTTAGGATGTGCTGCGTACTTTTGGCTCCTCTTCGGGCAGGACTACATGCTGCGAAAAGAAGAACAGGAATTCGGTCAGGGTGCAGCGGAGGCAGACGAGATGAGGTTACACACGCCTCTAAAAGTCCTCTGTGAGAATACACTGGGGGCACGGTGGGCAGCGGTGGGGAAGAAGAAAGGGTTTAAGGAGGATTCCAGCTGAAACAGCCCAAAAGAAAATCCTTTTTAATGTCATGCCAGAGACCATGCTCTAGCTATACAATACAGACATTTGTAGGCACAGGGCAACAGCCTTCCCCAGGTTTCTGCACCTCTCCCATAGGTTTCCAGGAAGAACCACCCTTCTCTGTCCTGAGTTTTGATCTGGCCTCCCACCTGCTGATGTTTCAGAAGGAAATAAACTTCTCTTTCCATCCAGTCACCTTCAGACGTGACTAGTGTATACATTAACTTTGGAGAGGCCTAACATTTTATCTAAATAGGGACTTTTTCAATTAGCTCAAACTGCTTCATGACATCATTTCAATTTTACTGCATGATGTCCAAAGCACAACGTTTGCACTAAGCCTAGTCTTTTCTTTTTCAATCCTCAAATTGACCCATTTGGTTCTTTAACTTGGGGCATTTTGCTTAAAATCTGTCTCTCAATTTTATTTCTTAAACCCATGAAGACACCAAAATCACAGGTAAAATACAATCGCTAGCCACTGGACACACAAGATGCCAGGATCATAAGCCAAGTTTTTGACTGGACTGAAGCGATTGGTTTTGGGTGAGGCTTTTTTTTTGGACAAAGTGAAGATTGTTTAAACACTTTTTGTCTCCGTTTGACTTGAAATTGGCCCGAAAAACTCAGTGATGCTCCCACCTCTCTCTTTCAGCATGTCTTACCCTTTGCCCTTTAAAATGATTACACTCCTCTGTGTTCAGGATACAGGAGTCATGACTACAGAATTTAGCAGCCAATGATAGAAACAGGCCTGCAAATAAGTTTGCAAATTTTGAGAATTAACTCCAATTCTAAAGGCTGACCTTAACGGCAAGGCATGTGAATGGGGGTTCCTACTATGGCTCCATGTACAGTCCAAAGGCTTTGAAGAGCCAGGAAGATTTGTTATGGGATCACGGGTGACTCTTACTCTCCAGGTGAGCTTTCCTTTACATTTTTGGCATACATTCAACTCCAGGAGTTGCAGGGCTCGTCGTTGCTATGTATTAATGTTTGCAGAGAGCTTAGAAGCTGTGGGAGCAGCTGGAGTTCACTCAAGGCTGCTCATTTTGGCAGCCAAACTCCTCTCCTCTGATGGCAGGAACAACAAGTGGCCGGGCTTTCCAGGGCTCTGGTACAAGCAGAGCTGGCAGTGGGACCAGGTACTCTTCCTAGATGGCTCATATTTGTCTAAAAGCCACCCCTCGATATGGCAGCGAAGATGTAAGTGCTGAGCATCAGGACCCTGCTGGCTAGAAATAAAGTTTTGGCCAATGCTCTGCCCACATGAAACAGGACAGTAACACGGGAGAGGACCAGTCTTGCCCAGCGTCCCTGCCAGCGACCCGTTGCAGCACAGGGTACTTCCACACCGAACTCATCATAAGTCAGTCATCTGCCCGTATGGAGCTTGAGAGTGTGCTAAGCTGCCAGTTTGATTATGGTCTGTTTTGCATGGTGTGATATCCTCAGGGATCCCTACTGCCATCTCCTGAAGGACACACTTTATGTTTTAAACCATGGTGAGTGTGGGATGAAAATCAGACAACCATAATGATGGTGGGTTTTTTTTTTCCTAGGAATATGTTGTAACTTGCTTTTGAAGCTGCTGCAATTACACTTACTTCTGGAATTTCATCGTTTGAGGACTAAACTAGTTGCTCGCAAGCAAAACACTCAAGTGCAGAGAAGTTTAGCGATGCAAGGAATCATCTTCATGCCTCTCTGGTATTGTATGTATTTCACTGGACAGCACGAGGAGCACAGTTTATATAGATTTCTACCAGAAGCAAGTACTGTTGTGCTGTTATTGGTACCCAGGCCGGTGCACAAGGAACAACATATAAATGTGCCCAGGTAATAAATTTGCCTGTTTTCAGAGTACATACGATCCACAGTCCAACTCGCTGCCTGTTGTCTGCCAGCGCGAGTGGCAAATGGCTTACAGGGGCTGAAGAAAGGCAAGGCACGAAAGGGAAGTCACAGCACCAGCAAACATGCAGTTACTTGAATAGCCATTGAAAGAGGAGTGAATCACGGAGGTAGCCAGAAGTGACCCACTTGCACAGGAATACAATGGCAGCAATGCAAACAGTGGGGCTGCGGGGCTCCCCCTGCAAACAGGATTTTCTGCAGGGAGCGGGAGCAGGAAGGGAAGAATGAATCCTTGCAGATGATGTTTCTGGATTTGCCTGCGAAAGGCTGTTTGTATGCACAGCCCCAGCTTTCGGGCAACAAAACCAATTACAGCGATCGTTCACTTTGTCATTTCCACTTATATTCTGAAATCAAGCAGCTGAGGGCTCATGCTCTCAGCTTGCAAGTAAAGATCTGATCTGGCCCCACAATTTGTTTTCCCTGCTTGTACCTGCTTTCTTTTCCTTGTTGCTGAAATACGCAGCTATTGAGTTTAAACTAATTTGTTCAATCAAATGCAGACTGGGCTTTGTCCGGTTCTTACTCTTCATTACAAGCAATTAATGTTAATCATGCATTCATTTCCAGGGCATGGCTTTGGAAATGTTCCACTTATTGAGCCAGCAGCCTTAAATTCAACATTCATGCAGTTCACCCAGTTCATCCGAGCTGCTAACTGCTCGCAGAACTTCATTTTCCTTTCTACCACACAGAATAGCCACGCAGTTGCAAGCTGTCACTTTTAGCAATTACCTCATAGGTATATCAACACCGATTCCAGATCCCCCGATTTTGCCGGCGCAAAGATTTTACACAGCCACAATGTCGAAGCACCTGCACACGGATTAGCTCCCCATGCAAGCAGGGAGCGCTGGGCTGCCAGCAGAGCCCGGCACGGCGCGGCAGAACGGATGAGATGCTCCCTGCAAAGATTTCCCTGATGCTAAACACCCCGTCCATCTAAAAGACAGCACCGTTAGCGGTTGCTACAGTTTTTGATGTACTCACATTTGGATGAAATCACGGTGGTGAAAACTTCTAAATTTTCGTCGCTGCAGCTGTAAATCTGGTGCATTTTCCACCTCTCTCTCCTGACTGCCTTTCAGCTTCATGCAACCGCTCTCAACTTCTGGTAAATAGGTTTCACTAATCCAATCTGGCTCTGTGATCATTGTCCAGATCTACAAAGGACAGACTGATGCTGTGATCTCATCTCATTCCATATTCTTCATTGCAACATTTTCTGCTCCCATCTGCCTTTCTATGAATACTATTAATGCAAAGACTTAATTTGGCTGTTACTTTAAGCCTCTGCTCAGATAGGAACATTTTATTTTACCTCTCCTTTTACCAGGTTGGAGAATCCTCTGCAATAAATGGCTAATAATTAAAGTCTGTTCTGTGTAGCCAATGTATAGGCAAATACATGTTTACAGAAGTACTGCAAGGATTTTTAAAATCAGTTGGGTTAATATTTTGTGTACTTTAACACATTTATCATAAAAATCTGCTCCTCCCATATAATGAGGAGCTGATTCTAGGTGTATTAAGAAAAGCATTTGGTGCTTTATCTTTTAAGTTCATAAACTACCACCTGAATCCTGGGTACTTCAGTGTAAAATTTCAAATGCAGATGACTAAAGAAGGGCACATCAGGCAGACGTACATAGGTCTATCTGCCCCTACACTTCAGTGGCTGCAGAGGGAGGGCAGGTGGCTCAGTCATAGATGGGTTCCTACGTGACTTGATGGTTCTGGGGCCTAATCCCATATTTATGCACTTCAATAAAGGGTCTTCTTGACAAAGCTTTTCATTCCTTAATGCTCCCATCAGAAGTTGTTCCTTTCCACATCTACGAAAATCAGCCCCCTCAACTTCTGGTGACTTAACTGCTGCCATGGACACCTAAGCTCAAACATGTTGGCTTGCAGGCTCCAGCAACTGATGTAGCAGAAACACTTTCAAGTGTGAATAATGATATTAAATTATATCAGTCTAATGAATAGCCTTCATTACTAGCACGTGTGCTTAATGAACATAAAAACTAGTGCTGCCTTCTCCTATAGACGTCTGCCACCAACAGTCCCAGATGGAAAGTGCCAGCAAACATGGGCTGTCACTGTCATATTCATGTAACGTTTCTCCTTCGAAATAATAAATATTGGTCAAATACACATCCCGAGCCTGGAAGCATTTTGGCGGAGTGGAAGGTGTCACTGTTTCAAGAAAGAAACAAGTGAAGAGAAGCTGGTATCGCTTGTCACCTCCCACCGCAGCCTCCTGCTGTCCAGGGGCGGCAAAGCCACTGCGGGGCTGGGGGCATTGTCCTGGGAAACGGTGCCGTGTTTGAAACGGGCGGCGGGACGGCAATATAATCAACCAAAAGTTCAATTAGCTTTTGATTTATTGCGCCACATGTTCTGCTTGTATGACTGATGTCATTAACATCAGGCTCGGCTGGCGCGTTCATCTGTCCCTGCCCGGCTCCCTCTGAAGGCGCACACACTCAACAGATGGGGAGCCGCACGGGCACCAATGCAATTGTTTATCCCCCTATTGTCCCCGTGTCAAGCAATCAAACCAAATCCATTACCCACCAAGAAAAAGATCAGCGCACCGTCCATTCAGCAGTGAATGGAGCAGAGGCGGTTATGCAGGGAGGCTTTAAAGCTTTCAAAAGGATAAAAAAAAATAATAATGAAGAGCAACACTGAATAGTTCACCCCCCCCCAAAAAAAAAAAAAGCAATAACAAACCTAACCCACCCTTTATTTCACCTTTGGATATTGAGAGTCCTGTAAGAGGCACGTTTGGATCTGAGTCATTGTTTTCCCAGTTATAGGTAGAACCTAAAGATATTTTAAAATCACAGCTGGGGTTTAACATTAGGACAAATATTGGGTGTTTCATCATGTTGAGGAGCGGTGGGGACGTGGAAGCTGCAATGAGACTGAAGAGCTGGTTCCCAGCTGGCATTCACGGCTTTATAGGTTAGGTTTTGAGCAGGTAGGCTTTGAACACCTATCTTTACGAGGTACACGATGCTCCGGGGATGAGTCACTCCGGGCAGGGAGCTGACAAAAGGCTCTCACATCGCTTCCAGACGGAAAAAACAGGCTCAGAAGGGCCAGTATAATCTGTCTCACCTGGGAACGAATTTTCCCCTGTTCACAAAAGGGAGTTTGCTGCTTCATTCTGCCCAGATCTTACAGGGTGGTCGAGCACTATGACTGCCCAGGGTTTTGCAGGAAATCTTGATGTGGCTGCAAGAGAAAGACTGCACATATCGGGATGCTTTTTTCTAGTTGCCTGTGAGCTATTTTGGACAAATGCCTTGGTTTATCCAGCTACAAAATAGATGTGATAATACCTGCCAAGGAAGTATACTGTAAGGCGTGCAATCTGCTGAAGAACAGCAGGACAGCAATTTTAGACTTGAGGAAGATACTCTCCACAACGCCCAACCTAGGGACTGCTTGCAGAGCCGCATCAGACGATTTCACTTAGTATTTCCCTCTGGCTCCCTACTGACCTAGCGAGAGTCCAGCCTGTGGTGGGAGCATGAAACCAAACATTTATTGATTCTTTGAATCATTTTTTTTGTTCCCTGAATTATATAAAATATCTAGTAACTCAGCCCAAATTTTTCCTCACTGCTAAACACAATTAATAAGCTATTAATATATTTCACATGGTGCCACTGCAGCCATAAGAAGACCCCAAAAAGCTTTGCACTGGGCTATATCTTTGACTGAAGACTGCCAAGCCAACATGTGGAATCCAAATTCCTCACTGTGGGCTGTGATATAGCTGTTTACTGAACACCTGAACTCCCCATGTTGTCAGTAAAGGATCAAAACATTTGCTGGTGGAAGAACTTGGCGACCAAAGGTGAATGGGGACAACTGAGGAGGAGGAGGAGGTGAACTCAGGACACAAGAACAAACATATGGTGTCTGACAAAACATCCATCTAACCTGAATTGCAGGTCTAGGACAGGGAAGGTATCTGATTTTTATGAATCTTGGCAGAAAGGAGGGAGAGGTGGAAAAGGGGAAGAGACATATGCTAAGGTAAAAACAACTGGTGGAAACAGCATAAGGATCAGTGAAACCTGTCAACAAGAAAATCCATAACTTTGCAAAATGTCTCCACCTTTGGGGAGGTGGCGAGGGTGCTTTTCTGTTCACATTTGTAAGAAACAAGTGTATATGCTTGTCCTGTTTACCACGTACGCCAGAGTTGGTAAGCTTAAAAGGAATCCAATAAAACCAAATTTGAATTATGGTTACAAAAAATGTAATTAAAACTTTGAGTGATTTAAGAGAAGTATCAGAAACTTTATTTATCCTGGCTTTTGTAAACAAATGAAAGCCTTCCCAGCACAGCATTCTTCAAGTGATGTCAGTGGGAAGCATGCCGGTACTCTCAGCGTATGCAAGGGATATTACCAAGGGATTCCCTGGCCCGCAGAGGACAGAGATCTTCCCAAGGCTTCTCCCTGGATCTCGTACCCTGTTGCGTAAGAGGCGAATCTAATCTGTACTGAGCCACTTGAGCCTATTTCTTACCGTTAGCTGGGCAATATGATAAGGACAAACCACAGGTATTTTTGGACTAGGATCACGAACTCAGAGGTATGCACAATTAGCCATTTAAAAATAAGATGGGATAAAACCGCACGTGCGTGCTGCAGACATTTACTCTAAAACACTTCTGCCCGCGATGTGTTTTGGAAATGCAAGCGATGTGTTTTGGAAAGAGAATCACTTTTTCTCATTTTAGGGCCACAGAATTGCAACTGCCAGTGACTGATGAGCAAATGCAAAATACAAAGTGAGCTTGTCATACCTATTCTGTTAATTTCCTCTAAATGAAAGGCAGAGAGAGACAGATATGCGATCAACAACTTCACCTGATTCTTATAGCAGTCTGCAAAACTAGCTCAAAATTAAAGTAGCACTGTATGGCTGAAAGGCCTGTGAAGAAGTAAAGAATTTTCAAAAGTAACATTTTAATTTGCATCTGGCTGGAAGCTGCTGTGACGACTGAGGCATTTAAAAACTTTACATCCACTACAGGGGACCAGGAGAGAGGGATGCAAGTGTCGTGCAGTTTGAAGGGGCTAATGCACAGACTTCTCTGCTAATCGGGAAAGGAAATACCAGCCAGACCTGGACGCCAGGCTGAAAGCATCCCCCTGCTAGTTACAGAAAGATACTGCAGGATTCTGAGAGAAAAAAAAAAAAAACAACCAAGCCTGGTTGGCTCCTCTTAAAAAAGTTACATATAGATAATTGGACATTCACAAATTTGCCCTAAGCTTGTAAAACACACTTGAGTAAGTCTATACAATGATTAGCGAGCAGCACAAAGCCCAGCACCGCAAGGTTCAAGTCCCATAGAGCTTGTGCCAGCAGCAGGGATTGCACGGAGCCGGCATTAAAGCTAGGGCCAGGCCGAGCACGTGGAGGCTTAACAAGCTTTCATACACTGGTCATGTACTGGTAATCCACAGGCAGCATTAAAAATGTCAACAAAAGAACAATATGTCCAACTTGGGCTGTGATAGCTTATTAAGATGCCGAACTTGAATTACGTTTGTCTTTGATTTATTCATTTTTCAAGCTAATTGATCAGCGAGGTCTTTATTCCCCTGATAAAGCACAGTAATCTTTGGATGGGGCTTTTTCACTCCTGATTTTTTTCCTTTAAAACATTTTAAGATTATTTTGACTATTGGCTTCTGATATGAACATAACCATTTTTGGACAAACAAGCACATTAATTAAAGCTTGTTCTGTGGTTCCTGGATTTGTGCAGTGGTAGCCCTCTTGCTGCAACTGCATACCATGTCTCACACCATACGGAGAAAAATCCACTGCTTGGGTAACCAGGCACAAACTACTTAGGATTTCTCCCATGGATAAGTCTAAAGAATGAGGCAACCTCAACTGTCACCTTACTTGTCTCTAGTGTGTCCTCACGCAGCCATCAAACTCCTTTTGCTGCATGCAACACACGTGCTCTGCGGCACAAAGGTCTTTGGAGGGTATCAGATGGCATTGCCTCCTCTGGCTTAAGTTCTGTGAGAAAATGAGGTTAAATTTAAAACAGTGACCATCATTATTGGCATTCAGAGACCCCAGTGCTAGAAATTTAGAAAATAGGATTAGGAAGTAGGAGAAGCTGCACTAGGGGCACAGAAACAGGATCAAATTTATGAGTCCCCTTTTGATCCAGATTTAAGTTATGGTGCCTGTGTGAAGCAGCAAGATAGCACAGGGGATGGCACCGCCACAGAGGAGGTTTTGGGATAGAGTGGGAGCACCAGTATGGAATTGCTGTGTCTTGGAAATCTGAGACTTTTGAGGTAGCTTTTGTGCGACAAGTACGTTAAATGGCCATACACCGTACAGCTACGAGTATGGAAGGGGGAACTGGGGGACTCCTTCTGATGCTAATTATTCTAAAAAGGGTTTTGGAGAGAGGAAATGAGTTATCTTGTCTCCCTACTAGTTTGGTCTTTGGCCTCTCTACTGACGCTGCCAGCAGGGGTGCCAAAGATCTTCTGCTTTAAGTACTTGACTTGTTTCTAGGAATCTGATTAAAGTAGATCACCTCAGATAACAAGAGGAATTAATGCTGCAAATACACAGGAGAGGATTTTCAGGCTCATAAACTACATAGAGGTCAGTCCTTTTCAAGTCACGCAGCCTCTGAGACCTTTGGTTTTTGCAGAACTGATTATCTTTACTTGTCCTTTTCCTCTGTCCTATTAGCCTTTACACTTAAACACTTTATTAATTCAGTTCTGGTTGTAATCTGTTCAGTTGCTCTGTCCACTACATGGCAGATACTGTACAGAGGTAAGTCTGGGCAAGAGAAAGCCAAAAGGGAACAGGAAAGAGTTTTGGGGGGCTTTGCAATAGAAGTGGCACATTCTCCTTAATAACAACAGGGTTTTAGATTTTACATCCTTCGGGTTTTTACAATGTTTTGTACAATGTGTATTATAGAATCATAGAATCATAGAATGGTTTGGGTTGGAAGGGCCCTTAAAGATCACCTAGTTCCAACCCCCCTGCCATGGGCAGGGACACCTCCCACTAGACCAGGCTGCTCAAAGCCCCATCCAGCCTGGCCTTGAACACCTCCAGGGATGGGGCATCCACAGCTTCTCTGGACAACCTGTTCCAGTGCCTCACTACCCTCAGAGTAAAGAATTTCTTCCTAATATCTGATCTAAATCCCCCCTCTTTCAGTTTAAAACAATTACCCCTCATCCTATCACTACACTCCCTGATAAAGAGTCCCTCTCTCTTTCCTGTAGGCCCCCTTTAGGTACTGGAAGGCTGCTATAAGGTCTCCCCAGAGCCTTCTCTTCTCCAGCTCTCCCAGCCTGTCTTCACAGAAGAGGTGCTCCAGCCCTCTGATCATCTTCGTGGTCCTCCTGAAGCCTGGTGTTTCTATAGCCTCTCAACTTGGTCAGCCGACGAGAGGCAGACTCCTAGATCCTAGCTCTTCAACTTTTTATACTCTCTAGCATGCAACCATGTTATATATTCAGGCTCACCATCTCAGCTACAAGCAAGTGTATGCTTATGTCTGCACACACAGCCAGTTTTTCTGCCCATGCCTTCTTTGCTCTGCACATGCAGATGTCGTCAGTGAAGGACAGGCGCAGACCTTTAGCACCCGTCAGCCGACCCTGCGCTGCCTTTGTTCAGCGGGTTGGCGTTTTTAGCTCGGCTCTGTCGGGTAGGTCCCTGAACCGTGCTTTACAGTCGGTGACATTATAATTTCTGACATGAGAAGTCACTAACTGTTACTTGACTATCAAGATCTGCCCCCTGGCTCTGTACTCAGTTTTACCAACCGAGTAGTCCTAATTTTAGGACTTCCATTTACAACACAAATACAGTAGGTAAGAAGTGCATCAACTTGACCGCACCAGGATCTAAACTTGGGAGATGGCTATGCGAAGGCTATGGGACGTGCTATTGTAGGATGTCCTAACTGCCAGAAATGCCAGTGGCACCACTGTGAGTGTGTCTGACTGGGACCTGTGCTCCAGAAGTGGGAGCAGAGCCTGGTGCTCTCCAAGAGGGAACACCCAAGTGTCACAGCACAGCACTGACACAGCTTCAACACTTCCTGGCTTGGAAAGATGACTCTGGAGAAGAACTGATCCACTGAAACAAGGCTCTGAGGTTCTAGTAGTGCAAGGCAAATGCAGTTCAAGCTCTGTTCATGTTAATTCCATTTCTCGCTGCTCAGACAAGCACATAGCGACAGCTTTCATGAGGCAGGGACCTGTCTGTTGGAAAATGGATTACGACCACCAACTCTCGTACATAAACTAGTAAGCAACCATCTAATGGCCACTAGAGAGACACCACAGGTCTGCGCTGGTGACCTAGAGGTGAAAAGACTTTCTTTGTCCGTCTGAATCCCCAAAGCTTTCAGACCCCTGATCACGGGGGAAGTTCTGATCTAAACAACCATTAATCTTCCTTAAGGTGAAAAGGTCAGAAGAGCAAGTTATTCAATGTTAACTGGTTTTTATGCCAGCAAAAAATCGCCTTTATTTCCAATGCTATCTTAAAATATACAGCTACACTTAAGTATCCCAACTTTCACAGTGATTTTTCGAAAGCGATGTCAGCTTTTAGATAGATAACAAAGTCCACATGCAGTGTCAGCCCCCCACAGCTGTGTCCACAGCCATACCAACAATGCCACACAATGGCCTCCTTAAATCCCATAAAGACAAGCGACAATGCCCCAGAATGAAGCGATAACGTATTGGAGCTGCTGACAATCGGTCTTTAACATGTGTTACCCATTTGACTGCAGGTGTAAATCAGCATTTCAATGTCAAGTTGCTAATTTAAGGCTGCATGGTGAAACAACCAAATAGCGTACCCCAGGAAAAGCGCAAGTGCTTTGTTAAAGTAGGTCAAAGTCACCACAAGTCAAGGAACACAGAGGAGAAGTTCCACATCAATTAATCAGTGTTTGTGCTATGATATATATATATTTCATGATACAGGAGTATTAGACTAAATTAAACATTTACCAGAGCTCAGATGACCGTGTGGGCAGAGCCATCATTCTATTGCCGCTCGGTTGACTTTGCTGGCGTACGTGCTGCCAGCGTACGTGGCCACAGAACCAAGCTCTGTGGCTCTCCAGCATGACGTGAATTAACACGGCTCTCCAAAGGATACATGTCACATTTCCTCTGCTTTCACTCAACTGTGCCACCTCACGGATGTGCATTAACTTTTCCCCCTTTAATTCCCATTCAGAGTTCAGAGAAATAAGGAAAATACCTGCTGCCATTTGTTGTATTTAAAGTTCTCTGAAAACTGAGTACATGTAATTTTTCAAAAGAAACCAAAGGCTGAAAGTATTTTTTTCATCCCCTCTCCTATTACTAGGAAAGTAGTTAACTTAAGACCCCGGTTAACATTCCATTGAGCAGAGTCAAATGGTTCTTCCTCTTATTGTTATTATTGGCTGTACAACGTTTTCTACCAACTCACTTGTGGTAGCTGTTTCAGTACAATGGGGAAAAAAAGAAAATGAACGGCATTTTAGTGGGTTATTTAATGGGAGCCTAGAACTGGCAAAATATAAAACTGCATTCAGAAATGTTGTATCTAAGGGAACTGCAGCCTTCCTAATAATAGCCCAGGTTTTGGGGTTTTTTGTCTCAGTTTCACTGAGAAATTCAGAGCAACAGTAGAAGCTTCTACTTATTCTCACGGACAACTACACATAAAAAATATGCACTAAACATTTTGTAACAATTTGTGCCTACGTGATTTCTCATATGTACACTGCAGGTAAGCACAAAGGTATCTGCCTGCGGAAAAGAAATGCATGTGCAAAGAGAGTTGAGACCTCTGCAAATTCAGTCTCTGACAGTCCTGCCACACCATTGCTCAAAGAAGAACCTCTTCTTCTGCAGGTGGCCTGGTGACGAGTCAAAGATGGAACCAGGTTTCGAGGCAGGATTAGCAGAGGCGGGTAGGTGCGGAAGACCCTCTTCTCAGTGCCCAGGGCTGACGTGGCGGCAGACAAGCAGTCTGTGTGACCCTGCCTAAGCTGCAGCTCCTGGAGAGAGCAGGAAAATGCTCACATCACTTTTTGTATTCACTAGCTGCTGTCTGAATTTAAACTGAGTTCCCTTTTATTTAGGAAGCACTCAGAGGTGGTCTGAGGAAAAATGGAGACCACACCTTTAGGCCTCCTGCTGCATTGCATCAGGCTGTCCTTGTCCCTTCTCCACAGCCACGCTTAATGCGGTGAGGGATTTATTAGGTTGGAGCTGTTGAACGCAAGGCATACTGCACGTGTCCTGGAGCACTGCCATGCTTAAGCAGATTTACTCGGGGGTTATGGAAAGTGCCCAGACATAGCTTTGCTGTGTCTCTTAACCATCACTCTTTCTCATCCATTTTTCAGGTCTCAGGGGGATGGAAAACCAGCCACAAGACAGAATATGACAGCCTTAGCACATTGCCTTTAAGTAAAAACGGTGCAACGAGGAGTGAGCATGCACACTAACCTACCTGTGATTTCTCCCAAGTTTATTCACACAGGATGATGGTGAGAGTTTTTGCAGATTTAGGCATGTTGGTTACATGTATTTTTTGCTTCATTCTCTTTTCGCTTTAACTGCTAGGAAAATCAGCAGTGGAATGGGAAGAAGCAAGGGAAAAGAGGGGCCGGACAAACTATCATACCAGCTGCCCCCACTTCTACTGATGCCAAGCAGCAACCCTGCGAGCTCTGAGTACCTTGAAAGGCGAGCAGGTTTTCCATTTTGTAGTCCAGATAAAACTATACCTGCTGTTAAACTATTTTGACCAGCTCTATACATGCACTTGTTCATACTTGCTCCCCAAAGCTAACCTGATCACTGTAGATGGACAGAGTGAGTAACCAGATGGGCCAGGGTTCGGTTTGTGTTTCCCTGCACGTAACTTGGAGAATACAGGACTAGGGGAGAGAAATAGCAGGTCAACATCCACAGCAAAAATCACAAAGGTGGTAACTCCTACTCTAGCAAGAGTCCCTAAAGCCTCTTCAAACCATTCTTCCGTCATGCCTGAATAGCTGCCATTTATGCTTCCCTAAAACCTATTAAAAAACACTGATCTAGATAAACTGGGAATTTGTTCTTTTTTATATAAAGACTGACAAATTCTTTTACGTAGTTACAGCTGTTTAAGACAGAAAGTAAGTCTCCACAAGGAAGAAGGAGTCAATCAAGCCCTACCGCTAACAAGTATGACATACAAGGATTGGTAGTGTTGTCATGAAACATGTAATAATACTTACAACTGTGTACTGATTACGCAGAGTAAGATGTGCAGAAAGCGTCTGAAATGTTCACAGAAATACCGTGCAGCAGTTTGAGTTGAGTGCTTTTACTTCTGGAACGTCTCCAACGTTGCTCTCGGTTGTCAAAAACAATGATTTTGCCTGCACAGCACCAAGCTCACCAGGCAAATGACGTTGCAGGAAGAGTCACTATGCTCTGGGAAGCTAGTGAAAGCCTACTTTCTCTCAACGTTTTTGGTTCATAGTTACTTTATAAGATTAAGTTAACATGTCAGAGTTAAACACTGCTCTCAAACAATTTCAAACAAGCTTGTGTTTATAGCAAGTACAACATTATTGGTTATTTGCATTCCAATATCATCTAAAGGCAGTAACAGATACGTCACAGAGGGCTTGAGTAACAGAGCAGTAGCAGGAGCCACGAGAACAAGCTGCCCAGATTTCACACACCTGCCCAACCACCACCAGGCACTCGCAATTACAATTTCACCCCAGCTCCCCATACAAATGCCAGGCTCCTGTGCACAAAAGAGGCATGTTCAAAGATCCAGATATATTTGACCAACTAGTACAGAGCAATTTAATAAGAAAGTACATGAAAAAAACCACAGTAACTCTTCAGTTAGTGAATAAAACTAGCACTGCTCGTGAGCCAGGACATGATGCCCTGTCACACCATCACTATTTGAAAGACAGCACTGTGGGGCGACTTGAGCTCCCTTGATTTTTCCTCAGAAAATTTCCACTAGTAACTAATAATCGGTGGTGGTAAAACACTTACGTAGCTGATGTCTGTGAGTGAGATTTCACAACCAGTTTAAGCCAGTCGAAGACCCTGATGCTGCCAAAGGCATGTAGGAAAGAGAAATGGCCCTTCTTACAGCACCATCTGCTTATGTTTGGTTAGGGACTATATCAAACCCTTTGTTTTATCTATAAAATATGGATAAAACCTACTGTATCAGAAGGGAGTATGAGGCTTAATTTAAAAACTAGCAAGAGCTCTGGGTTACCTGGTATAGGAAGTTAAGTGCGAAGTTCTGTCAGCTGAAAATGCAGCCTGCTAATAACTGCCATACTGGCACAAATGGCAAATAAAAAGTGTGCTGGAAGGAAATACCCTACATTCCTAACGAGCCCATCAAAGTGCTCTGCTGCAGTGATGAAACCCATGTGCCCTTCAGTTCCCCAGAAAGTATATTCTCCCCAAACACAGCATGGCTGCCATGAATTAGGCTCCTGGAAAAAAAGATTCTCTCTTCAGGACTCTGTACTAGAGAAAAACAGGAGTGGAAAGATGAAACAGGTCAAAAGATTACATACAAAAGGGTTTGACAAAAAGGCTTTTTTCAAACATGGCAGCTTTGCACAATACAATAAAGTGAATTCCTCGCCCCTTGCTATTACAACATCAGCCTTTGTGACAGATGTGTTCTTGTTTGCAATTTCAGCAGAGGACAAGATTCAGAAGGACATGGAAATCAAACGTGTGCCCCAGCTCAGGCTGAGGCAGGCTGGCAGTGCAGTCCCTACAGCCACTAAACCCATTCTGTGGTTAAAAACAAAATCTCCAGTCTTCAACCAGTATCCATTCACCTATTTTAACGGAGCATTAAAACAGATCCAATGTCCACATCCAGTGCACATCTGTCCTCAGATTCTAGGACGGCACTAGCTTTATCAGACAAACACAAGAATGCAAAGGTGTAAATACAGAATGGCCAAGAAGCCCAACAGCATCCTGGCCTGCATCAGGAACAGTGTGGTGAGTAGGACTAGGGAAGTGATCATCCCCCTGTACTCAGCACTGGTGAGGCCCCACCTCGAATACTGTGTCCAGTTTTGGGCCCCTCACCACAAAAAAGACATTGAAGTGCCGGAATGGGTCCAGAGAAGGGCAACAAAGCTGGTGAGGGGTCTGGAGAACAAGTCTTATGAGGAACGGCTGAGGGAACTGGGATTGTTTAGCCTGGAGAAAAGGATGCTGACGGGAGACCTTATCGCTCCCTACCACTACCTGAAAGGAGGCTGTAGAAAAATGGTGGTTAGTCTCTTCTCCCAAGTAACAGGTGATAGGACAAGAGGAAATGGCCTCAAGTTGTGCCAGGGGAGGTTTAGAGTGGGTATTAGGAAAAATTTTTACACTGAAAAGGTTAATAAGCATTGGAACAGGCTGACCAGGGAAGTGGTTGAGGCACCATCCCTGGAGGTACTTAAAAGACAGGCAGACCTGGTGTTTAGAGATATAGTTTAGATTAGTGATGTTTTTTGTCAGAGTTAGGTTGATGGTTGGACTAGAATTCTATGATTCTACTTCAACAGGGTGACTAAAAAGTGCTCCCTCCCTGGCAGAAAGAAGTGAGCACACCAGAGGTTATGGGGTTTTTCTTGTGTTTGTCTTGTGCTGTGGTAGCCGCATGAATCAGATGCTGAAAGGGTCCAACATGAAGCAGAATGTGATTTAAATGAACATTTAAATGAACTGTACACACAACCATGTGCATTTTTAAAAAAAAGAAAAATAGTATTAAAATTTTAGTTTCATTTCTCCCTTTCCCACTTCCCTTTCTCAGTTGACAGTCAACCAGCTGGCTAACTGCTCTGAACGTGCACCCTCATTCCCACGTCTAACCAGCGCTCCCAGCGGGGCACTGTGCAGCCATATGCTACACCACCACGTTTTAATACCGAACCACAGCACACTGCCACTTCCTTAAGCTGGTGGCTACGCTCTGAGTGACAGCACCTGCAGGAGCTCAGCAGAAGCAATTGATTCACAGAGAAGCAAGATACAGTTGATAGCTTCTTTCCACAGAACGCAGCAGGAAAAGGGAGCTATTGCCTCCAGAGAGACAAAATGACCATGATGGATGATGTCCTGCTGTTAATGTGGTTCCTGTTGAGTGGGTGACTGTGCTTTACTCTGGCTTTGCTCCCCTGTGAATGCTTCACATAGATCTTAAAAGGAAAGATAAATATCTGACAATACATGTCAGAATTTTAACCCAAAGCAAACTTTCAGGAAGCCTGTTCCAAACATGTATGAAGCATGTAGGTTTTTTTTTAACCAAACAACAAAAACATACTCCGGTTCAATAGCCTTCCTAGTAAAGCCAGATGGTAAAAAAATGATAAACTGGAACAGAATACAGTAAGCTGACATTTTCTGCAGGGTAACTCCCCATATCTAATTAAAAAAATGACCTTGATTATTTCTTAAATAGTATGACTTCTTAAAACAAAATCACGGACAATTTAAATAAAAATGATAATCTGCAAAATGGTTTGGAATATCCCTTAAAACATTTTTCCACCTTTGACCACTTCTCAAGCACAAGAAAGCCTTCAGTAAAGTCAGAAATCTGCTCCAACTTTTATGCGAGTTAATACCACTGACTACTGAGCAAGAAAAAAACCACAGTCAAGCTTTCACTTCAAAGCACTACTTAGTTAAAGATGAATTACCTCACCTTTTGGCAGTGTACAATGTAACGGAAGTCAAAGGTACCCAAGTTCTTCCATTCTCTAAACAAATTCAGCCCCATATCTATAAGAAATTACCTTTGTGTGAGAATAGAGCACACTTTTCAGAACAAAATGTTTAAGCTAATAAAGCTTCATGGAAGCCTCGAAGAGGGCAGATAAGTCTTCTTCTGTTTGGGGACGCGGTGATAGTTTAGTCACTCTCTCCTGCAAGATTGAAGAAAAAATGGATTACAGAAGGTTGCCAATAAAATTAAACAAACAGTAGCCTAACTATGTGCCTTTGTACTAACGGCCTTCAGAGAGAATAACAAGGTTTTGCAAATAAGTAATCAAGTAATTAAGGTTGAAGCATCATCAACTGTACAGTACTTTCAAGAATATATTAGTTAAAATTGCCTATAATTAAATAGACAGAAGCAAGATTAAAATGCAGTTCAGTTGCAAAGTCAAGTACTTCAAACACGGGTCTCGTCAGTCACAGATGTCAGTGCACTGGTGGATAGCATCCTGGGAATCCACTCCATTTTAAAATTCATTTGCCAGCACTAGAACTAGGAGGTAAATTTTTAGGGACCAAGATTTTTGAAATATAACATCTCTCAAAGCCCAGGAAGTGCCATAGATGGGGAGAGCAGACGGTGCTTGCAACTCAGACTCCAAAAGACAGACACAGCAGGGGACGGTAGTGAAACTGCTTCATAAATAGCCTGACACCTTGGAATCAGAATACAAAACAGTTGTGGTTGGTCTTCATTTGGACGGTGATTCAACAGAATTTTCGGGTGCTGAAATGAAGCTCAGCGATATGCTTCACTGCTCTGCTTGACAAAATAACTACAAAGGCAGGGATGGCAATTCCAAAAAGCCCTGTGCTACTGAGGATGAGGAGCCGTATGAGTGTAGGTATTCAGTTATTGCAGAAACACTCAGGTGAAAGGGCCTAACATTAATGTATTCATACTAGTTATGATTAGTACTTTCACGCTTTCAACAACGAATGATTTTAACATTTAATGAAAGATTGGAGAGAGTTACAAACATCTGCAAAGACAGACGCCAGGCCTACACCAGGAACGTGTTATCTTTAGATGAATACAGTGTGTTCTGCCACGATGGAGTTTCTTCTGCTACCACCTGTTTCAACATCTCCCTCGTGGAAGAGGCTGTCCCAGTAAAAGCTCTAAATTTTTCCCTCCGTTTTTCACATATGAGACAGTGGATGTCATTTGCTATGGAGCTTGCCTCACGCACCGAGCGGGATGCTGGGGAAGGGGCTCCTCCAGCCCCCTGCCTTGGGGGGAGGCTCAGCTCAGACGCCCTCCGGAGCCAAGCACACACCGCTGCCGCAGCTCAATGCTGCCATTTGCAATGCTGCAACCGCTCCACTTCCCTCTCAACCCACGGGGCTGCGATTTGCGGACAGGCTGGATGTGGTTACACAGCAAGAGACGCCACCGCACTGTGAACTTAACATGAGAAATATTGGTCTAGCATGCTGAGGAAGTCAGCTGTGAGATATTCACAGCTCATAATCACAATGAATCTGAAAAAGTGAAGCTTTGTGTGCATAAATTTACCTACATGAGAAGCTTTGCTGGTGCAGCAGTAGCAATCAAATGATACCTCTTTCCCCAGCCCTGGCCAGTGCTGCTATGCATACAGACCCAGCCAAAGAAAAGGCCAAGATTCTTCTACACAGTTGTGAAACCAAATGGAAAATTCAAACAGCACTAGGGCAAAAGTTTGTTGTTTTTTTTCAGACTCACAACATGCAAAACATAACAACTCAGTGCTCAAGTACTCAGTAAATCCATCAGGCTTACATTAGGACACTCAGGGCCAAATTACAGTTTTGCAGCCCTGTGCACAGAGATGGACAGGGTTATCTGTGAAGTCACACAAGGTGACAGGAGATGATCACCCTGACAGACTGCAGCATTTACGAGCTATATCGCCAGAAGGCTGCAAACGGGTGTTCCTCCTGTATGCCTTGACACAGAGGCAGCAGTCCTCCCTCTGCACAAGCTTGCTGGTACTTGCTGGTGCCCAGACAGCAAGGCCCCGGCTCCCTCAGTCTGACTCAGTGCGTTCTGGTCTAGTGCCAAAAATGAGCAGCTCCGGGCTCATCTGTGGTTCAGCCCCATTGTAGCTGCCTCTGGGATGTCTGTAAGGGGTGGGAGCGCGGGCTACAGAACAGCCTTTCTGCCATCTCTCATTTTCGGTCCTCCTCATCTCCTCTCAAACACCATCTAAGGCCAGCCACCTTAGACCTTGGAACAGCATCTCCTTTGCAAGACTCACTGCTCTCTGTAAATAGGATCAATTTCAACAGACCCACTTCGAAAGAAAAATAAAATTCTGTTTTAACTTAAAGCATAAATGTTTGTCACAACAGAGCTCCCACCCCAAATCCTGGCAGTTAGAGTAGATTAGTTTTGTTTTCCTGCAGACTTTCCTTTTCACAGTGTGGAATACACCCTGCACACTTATTAGTGCCTTGCCTTGCCGATGCGAATGGTCAGTGCTGTATTCCAAAGAAAACCTACTGCAAGATGAAAAGAAAAAAAATATACTAAAGACTAAACTGTATGGACTACCTCTGTGGGTAATAATGGACTATTAAGGAACACCAATACATTTTCATCATGCTACTTCTCATATACAAAAATGAGGTTTGCGAAACTATTAGGTCATCTCATTTTACACAGTACAATCAATCATCAACGCCGTGAGACGACAGTAAATGAATTAAAAGTCAATCTGAGCTAAGCTAACAAACAAACAAAAAACCACTTCAACATCTTTTGGTGGAGAACCTTCCCCCTTCCCCCACCTAGGCAAAACATGCCTTCAATGAGATGTTGTGCTTGTGATGACCCAAACCCAATTGTTTCAAAGGAACATATTTATCAAAACAAACCTCCAAAATGCCCCATAACAATTTACATGCATAACCTATTTGATGGGTGCTTAGAGACCTTAGTTTTCTTCCTGGTTTTGACACTGCTCTGTTGTGTGTGATCCTAAATAGCTGCACCTTTGTGTCATTTTCTCAGGTATAAAATAGGAATATTTATATTTACTCTCTGTTGTAAGTTGCTCTGAGACTTATCAATGAGAAATAGACATGGTAAGAGATGCTGCTCTAAAAAGTGAATAACCTTTCAGGCTACAAAATTTTCATTTTCTCTGTAATGTTTATTTCCCTTGCTACTTGGTGGAAATAAATCCTAAGTAGACAGAACAGTCCATAGCATATGAATCAAACTGCCTTTTTACAAGGAAGACATCGGATTTTGCTTTTGGAGTGGTGTGTTGCTCTTTGCAGTGTCTTTGTGAGCACTAAAACAATAAAGGGTATTTATTACAAGTTTAATTTACATTATCCCAGGGGACCTTATTTCAAATTCTGATGGGGGTCAGTGGAACAAAAAAGCCATCTGGGAAGAAAAGTGCAACTTCTCAATATGGAAAAGTTTAATGCAAAGTGAGCTTGATCATTCTTACCAGATAGCACTTGGTATTAAGGCTATATCTATCACCCATCCTGCATACATAATTAACAGGGATCGTTATGAAAAAGCAGCATCTTCTACAAAGATCAAAGGTCTATGAAAAACATCCTCTTTTTTAAAAGTGTGACGTTTCAAAAAAAAAAAAACAAACCAAAAACCTGAATCCATGCAAAGAACAGGCTGCAGCATGCACTCCATCTCACTGAAAAGAAAAACTTAAACTGTGCAGAAAAACAAAATACGGTTGACTACCCATAATATTCTCCATTTTAATTGTTTTCATTGTAGGATTTTTTAACTGTTTCATGTAGGACTAGAAATAACATTTGCTTGAAAAGAAACACTTCTGTTTTTTCAAAAATCTGTTCTTTTTATTTGACAAAAAAACCTGTTTTGCTTTCTGTCTTACCTGAGGCAGAGTGCCTTTGACTAATGCAGGGATGTCTGCTTTAGAATAACCGATTGCAGCTAAGCCATCATCAACATTCAGATCAAACAGGAATTTCCGGAGCGTGTCTGCCAAAATAAACCCCGCATCTTTGATTCTGGCAGTGCGGATGTCAGCTCCTAAAATAAGACATAATGCCTTGACTGTAGGGTGGAGAGCGAGGGAGGAGGACGCCTGTTCTGGACTTAATTTAATCATAATATCAGCTGAATACATATCCATACATAACAGTCACTGCCCTAAAAGCAACATGAAGTGAAAAGAGTCTTCATTTTACAGTGGAAATAGTTTGTAAAAGGTGAAATAAAACAAGATTAGGAGAAGCAGGTAACTGCTGCCAGAAAGGCTAACTGCCACATGAGGTTAACTTCCTTTCCCTCTGTGCTTACAGGGAGAAGCACTTTTTGGTGTGACTAACTGCTGGGAGGAAAGAAGCTAACACATGAACGTCAATGGTATTTATTTTTATGGACGGTGTGCCAAATGCTCACTTTATTTTAAGGCCTTGAGTTTGCTGACATCTAGAGGTCATGGAAGCCACTGACTAGTCTGTTCAATTATACAGTCAAAGAGGACTAGAGCATGTAGGCTGAGAAAGACAGGAGGTGGCAGGGCAGTGTTCAAGGGGTTAAGTAAATCCTAAACTTAAGGCTATTTGAGTACGTGCTGCCTTGTGTAGGATAAGACAGAAATGAAGAGGAGGAAATAGTATCTTTGAAACACCTACTGAACAGTAATGAAAGCATCAGTATAAAATCAAAGGTTACCAATATTTCTTACAGAATAGCTTGCTTCCCCTCCTTCAATGAATGGTCAAGACTTATTTAAAAGTAATGATAAAACCACGTCCAGACAGAAGACACAGGTTCCTCCATACGATTTCTTTTCAAAGTAAACTGAGCTAAATTTGTTCTCTGTGTAACCTCAATGATGTTACACCAGAACTATGTTAGGTCCAAGTGCCATCCTGAGAGATGAGTAAGAGCACAACATAGCTACAGGAAAAATATTTTCTGTGATCCTCACGCAGTTCAGCGTTACATTCAAAGGGCGTTAAATGAACAGGAGACCAGCAAGCTGATTTGAGGAGCTCAGATATTCGGGTAGTAAGACTGGCAGTACTGTGGTAATGTCCGGGAGAAATTGACAAATAATGTATGACAGAGTCTTGTACGAAGTCTTATGCTATTGGGATTATGCCATGCAGTCTGAGTTTATCCTGGGTTTTGCTGTAGAGGAGTAACTGGGACATAAATACAATATCTTCAGATTGTAAAGCAAAAGAGAAAGGGAGGAGGGAAAAAAAGGACAGTAAATGTATATGGGCAGTTTTAAAATATTGCTATAGTTCTAGTACTTTTTGCTCAACCTAAAGGATACATCAGTCTTTGATTGCACCTAGAAAATTCCTGGCCACACGCACACCTACTTCAACTGTTTAAGAATCCACCCAGGGAGGTATTAAGCTTTTTCTGGCTGTACCCAAATTCACAGCTGTACATACAACATAACTATTTAGTAATCTGTGCCATGTCATAAAATACCTTCTTAGTCATTGCATTTGGCAACATGACAGATTTGAATCAGCTACTGTAGTCAGTTGGACTCTGGACTGGACTCAGAAGTAAACACCCCAGGTGGGAATTAACAAATTAAATTCCATGTGACATGTTTTCGGCAGAGTCCCTTTACAGCAATGCAGACAATAACATAGTTTAAATTTCTATTGAGAAAATTAACAGAGCTTTTACAGACAGAATTTATGGCAGCAGTTGACACCACAAAACCTAAAGGAACTGCTTTTTAACCACTTGCTTTAAAATCAAGGAGCCACAGTCAAATTCTCTGATATGCTGTGCTGGACAGTTTTCCAGAAATATTTTCTTGGTCTACTTTGAGCTGTATGTTATTGCTGTAAGAACACAGGCATTTTGTAGCTTAGTATATGATTCCAACTAGGTTTGTGTTCTGGTTTTGACCACAGGCAGGACTGCATACTTCAGAGGAAGGCTGAACAAACCTCATAGGCAACATTTGTAAAATAAATGGAATTTTCCGCCAATGTATTTTTTCCGACCATGTTGTTTTACATCCTCTTTAAAATACGGTGATATTTTCATTGTCTATATAAAAGTCCCACTCTTCCTTGAAACCCACAAAGCTTTCAGATTCCTTACATAAGGAAGCCACACATGTGACTGGATTGCTGTGACTCGCATACAGAAGGCTGACCATACAAGGGACTGAGCACAAATTTTCCAAATACCGGAAGAGTTGCCCTAACCACTTTCTCTCTACACTGCTGTGCATGTGACTGTGATTGGTCATTAGCGAGCATGGGTATTAGCAGCAGTTTAGCTACAAAACAGTCTAGTGCAGACAAAAAACCTGACCTTAGATATAAATAAATTAGCCCGCCACAGAGCCATGCTGTCACAGCTAGAGTCCTAACAGCTCCAAGTTCACATCACTGAAAGCTAGTTGATTACACACAGTCATGCTGGGGGTGCAATGAAGAGGTATCCTTTCTCTGGGACACCTTTTGGTGATGGGTTGCACAGATAACAAAGCACTGTATGAAAAGATAATCTTTAAATGAGCTTTCAGCTTGCAGCATTTACTTCTATTCTGCTAAGAAGCAGAAAAGGCCACATCGACCCACTTCGGAGGCATCACAGATGTGTCCACAGAGTAGCTACTCCATGCTTTTCCTTGACATTGTCCACTGAGAAAATCCAACACCTACAAACAAGCTTAGGCCTACATTAGAAAGACTGAAACCCACAGTTGTGTGCCACAGAATCACAGGAGTGATTCAGAACACCGTTCTGTCCTAATTCATTGCCACAGCAAGAAAACTGTTAGGCATAATGCCTCCTGTTAGCTAATAGATGCACCTGACTACTGGTTTGCTTTACGGTATCTAAAGTAACTACTCTCCATAAAGCACCAAGAGAGATGCCAATCACAGCTACTCTCTCCTGTTTCGTAACAGATCTACAGTTAATTTCAGCTGTCCAGTTTTCTAGGCAAAAAGCAGATTTCTTCAGCTTTCTTCTCTAACTACATCATCCAATATAAAAATTTAGCATTAGTCTACCTAAGTTTGCATTAAGTGTAACTCAGTCAGACTCCAGAATCTTGTTTTTTAAACTTAAATCCCTGCAACAACCAACCACAGTTGCTTGCACACATTTTTTTTCCCCTCTCCCAAAAAGACATTTTGGAAAGGATTGCATTTCCGTGAGTAAGTTGTACCCATAGAGATTCCTACCTAGAATCTCTGCAGCTTCCAAGTGCCGCTCAGGATGTATCTGTGCTGTGAAAGCAAACACTGCTGGGGATGTCAGCACCACAGAAAGGCCATGTGGCTGGGAAAAAGAAAAAAAGAAAAAAAATCACAAAAAGGGGACATGTACTTTCAACATCAATGTACTTTAATGCTCATTAATGCGAGATAACAGAGAATTGAAATGTATAATATGAAAACAAAGATAAACAAAGTTTTACCACTAAAGAGTGATCCACATTATAATCCTTTGGTTTATAAGTTTTCACCAAACCGGAAATAGGGTAAGACATTCCATGGCTGGAACAGAGTAGAGAGAAAGTGGTTAGAGCAGCCCTCCTGGTATTTGGAAAATTTGTGTTCAGCTCCTTGTGCTGTCAGTCTTCTGTATGCAAGTCTCTTGGGTACAGATACTCAAAAGGTATTTAGGTACAGATATGGTATGGATATTAGGTACAAACAACCCTCACCTCTCTGCACCTTAGAGACCTAGCTGTAAAAGACAGTACCTCCTTACTTTGCGAGTCCGAAGTTATATTACTCCACTGACTGAACTGAAAGATATTCATAGAATCATAGAATTGCCTAGGTTGGAAGGGACCTTTCAGATCATCTAGTCAAACCATCAACCTAACTCTGACAAAAAACATCACTAATCTAAACTATATCTCTAAGCACCAGGTCTACCTGTCTTTTAAGTACCTCCACGGATGGTGCCTCAACCACTTCCCTGGTCAGCCTGTTCCAATGCTTATTAACTCTTTTGGTGTGAAAATTTTTCCTAATATCCACTCTAAACCTCCCCTGGTGCAACTTGAGGCTGTTCCCTCTTGTCTTATCACCTGTTACTTGGGAGAAGAGACCAGTCCCCATCTCTCTACAGCCTCCGTTCAGGCAGTTGCAGAGAATGGTAAGGTCTCCCCTCAGCGCCCTTTTCTCCAGGCTACACAACCCCAGCTCCCTCAGCTGCTCCTCATAAGACTTATTCTACAGACCCCTCACCAGCTTTGGGGTCTGGAGAATAAGTCTTGTTCAGTTTCAGTTATTCAGTTACTAAAGTAATATAAAATAGCAAAATCTGCATCCCTACCTGATCACACTGCCTGAGAAAAATAAACATTCATTTTAAAGTATAAATAAAGAGTAGATTTGCCCAAACAAAAGGAATGAAAGGAAGGTCTCTGAAAAGAATGATTGCTGGTAACTTCTCCACACAGTTCCGGCTTAGGTTCTGCTTCTCCGAGATTTTCACGCATACGAAAATTGCCTTGCAATATTATTCACAGCTAATTTCAGTCTGCTGAATGCCTACTCCACAGACAAACTTACAGACAATTGCATCAGTTCAGGAATGGCACAAGATTACCTCATTGCTGTCTCACCGCAGGACAGCTGGCATGAAATTAAACATTTTAAATGCTATGATGGTGGGTTTTTTTCTAACTATGGTTTTTACTATCAAGGAAGGTAAAGAAGTCCATGTTTTGTAACTTTCACATGATTGGATTTGAGTATCACAAGCCAGAATACAGAATCCTCATACACATAAATGCCAAGAGCCCATGAATTTCTCACAACACACGGCTCCCCCTGTATCACGGGCCAGGCTACAATATATTCAGCAACAAAGGCAGAGATGTCTTTGATAATCTGAAACAAACACTAGTTAGAAGCTGACCTTGGACAGGGTTACCATTTTTCTGTACTCACCAGAGATGAACACCAGCATTGCCAAAGCCAATGCCAGCAAAAGCACTTGCTAGGTGCATGTTGGCTCTTGCTTCACGGTCTTCAGGGTTTCTGATGGCTCTGTGCACCATGGAGACAATGGTACCAATGAATTCACAAACAGATTGGTAACTCAGGATGGAGAAGGGAGAGAGGGCTTCTTTATGGGCAGATATATAAAAACCTCTAAGATAAGCTGAGATAAAAATGCTGGAAATAGGAGCAAGTCACACTTCAGTCAGAGAACAATCCTGCTTCTGGAACAGTAAGCAAATCAAACTGCTTCAGTGAAGGGCAAGTTTCCTTTCACTTTTCCAAAACCTGAGTAAATAGAGTGAATTTAGCCATGTTCAACTCAGTGGTGGTTTAAACAATTCTACTTAGGAGCTTTGGCAATCCTATGTACGGCTCCAGGCTCAGTCCAGCTTTTTCACTATTTCATTAGGTGGTGGTCTGGACCCCACCATCTGTGTGGGAAGAGGACAGGGTTCCTTGCCTTCCTACGAGTCAGATTGCTTGTGTAGTTTGACAACACAGAGAAAAGGTCTCATGAATAGATTCCACAGCAACAATAAACAACTACTTTGACTAGCTAGGTACTGTAAACAGTCTTTTACAAAAAACCCCACACTGATCTTTTACAGAAGCGCACATGGCGTACAAAAGCTGTATACAGGCTAAAACTTTATTGGTAGGGATCAAAACCAACTCCCAGTTAAATCAAAACTTAATCTAAATTGAAAGTCTTCTAAGTATGAACTAGTTTTCAGTAAATGCATAATTTTGCACATTTGTAAGTGCATGTGGTTACCTTCTTGATGGATGTATAAGTATCTTAATTTAAACTGAAGGTCACAGATATTACACCAGCAGTATTTCCTTCAGTTTGTTACATATTCCCCTTTCACTGGCAGAGAAAGAGAATTCTTGTGGGGGGGAAAAAAAAAAAGTGAATGCTGCTCCCATATCAACTGAGCAGCTTGAAATACCTTTAACTGAGGACTTATAAAATATATTCACAAAGGCATTAAAAAGCTACCTCCTCAAAACAACCTCGTAACCCTAATTTTACTTTCAATTTTATTTGAAAAACTTTTTGCTTTATTTAAGAGAAATCCAGGATAGAAAATGGTTTAATGTAGTAGTTTGCTTTATTTTAGCCTAAAATTTAATTTCTTTTAAGCATCCCTTTTTGGGCACTGAAGACTGATCGTACTGCGAAGGGGGTGGCTGTTAAATGTATTACCTTTTCAAATATTTAGCCACAATGCGCAGAGCATGAAGAGCCCAGACATCACTGATGGGGTTGCTGCCTTGGTAAGCTGGTCGGTCGATTGGATTTGAAGGGCAGGGACTGCGCATGTTGTAAGGAAGAGCAGTGTACGATTCTAGAGCATGGCTAAAAGAAAGATTAAAAAAATCAATTATTTAAGTGGGAGAGCTCCATTTTACTCCCCTGATGCCCTCTGAGCGCAGGTTCTTCTTATTTACTTCTGATGTTTAAGAGTTGCCAAAAATAGAAATACAATCTCATAGACAACTGGGAGGATGCTGGGCGGGCACCTCTTCGTTCTCCAACAGACAGACAGAAGGCAATCCAAACACAGTCATAGTCTATCAGCTCACACCATGCTTAAGTTAGGTTGGCGCTTGGGGTGTAATGCTTTCCACTGAAGAGCACTGTGCATCTGCAATTTGTGTGTTTCCTTTCTGTAGGACAGGAACCGTAACTGGCTTTAGCACTGGAAGCCACCTTTCTTTTAAAAGTATTGACCTTTAAAGAATTAGAAGTATGATATTTAAGCTAACTGGAACTGCCAACAGTCTCATCTCCCAGATATTTGTGAATCTGACTACATAAAGAAGAGGCAATGCCTACATTGCTACATTTAGATGTACAAAACCATTTTCATTTATGAACGAATGTCTCAATTCCATTTCAGACACTGTAGTTTGGAATACTTCACCAAGCTCGAGAAATCACACAGTTTCATTATACATCTATTAGTTTAATATACACAGCACCCAGAAGCAAAGTAAGCTCTGTCCCTCTGAATAGAAACTTCTATGCATTTTGTGCAGTTAAAAGCTGTAGGTTTAAGACGTAGAAGATTTTGTGCCAAGTGAAAAGTACATTCTGAAAGAGGTTCTGAAGATGGTGATAATTGGGCTAAGACCTGCCAGCATCCCACAAGCCTTCACAAATTTTTGTTGACCCATCGTGGCTTTTATTAGAAAATCCTTGTTCTCTATTCCCTGCCATGTCTGTGAGACATGCTAAACGGTGTGGTAATTGTAATTAATCATCTACTTGATCTCTCAAAAACGGACACGTGGACTGTCTTCCCTGACAACAACCATCCCGGAAGCAAATGGGTTTCTCCAGTGCACTGCAAAAACATTAAAATTTCTGCAAATGAGTGTTTTGTTTCCACACATTCTGAGGGAGGTTGTGAAATTAAGTAAGAGGAAAGTATAACGGAGACCACCTTAACAACAACAGGAAAGGGAGAAAAAAGACCATCCTTTTCTGCTCTTAAAATATATTTTCTCTACGATAATCATAGTAAAAATACAAAATTGTAATAAATTCAAGTAGCAGCCTATACAGAAAACTCACCAAAGCACATCAAAGCCACTGTTGGCCACTATTCGCTCAGGCATAGACAGTGTGTGTAAAGGATCAATGATGCCTAATGTTGGCTTAATGGCTCTTGAAGCAATACCTGCAATATGTGAGGAAAATGAGTTAAAGATTTTTTGCAACAAAATAGGACAAGACGAGTTTAAGGTTCAAAATATAACAATGAGGGGAAATGATTTGAAACTATGAAGATAAAAGCAAAGAGAGAGAAGGGAGAGTAAGAAGTATCTATGAATCTAAGTCTTACTGATGATGAAGTCCCTGTAAGAGAGTTACACGACTTGAGATTGTTGCCTGAAGTGAATTATTCCAGACAATGTTCTCCATTTATCAGCCTTCCTGAGCAGCCTATACTTTCAAAATGTCTGGGCTGAATAGCATCTGCAACATTATTCTTCAATTTGTATCTTCTGTGAACAATCAGAGGGCAAGACTGGTTTGTGTCTACAATCAATTGCTATTGCTAATTGCTGTTTTCAGCATCTGTAATAACCCTGCCTTCATATTTCGGTTAAGGGGGCACAGATGTAGCTTTAAGAGAGGCAGACATACAGACAGACAGACACACACAGACTGACTGACGACATATAGACTAGAAAACTCTGAGCTATGGTCAGAGCTCCTTACCACATCCATTTGGGTCCCAAGTACTGTAGACTGAGCAGCATATAAAATCCACACGTTTAGAACTAAAACCTCTAAACAGCTATGAAGTTTAGGATGACATTTTAGCCTTAATCTTTATTTGCCCGAGATGAAAAGGCCAAAGGAAGACAGTGCCCCTCACTTGCACAGCATCTCAGGCCCGAGGTTTCAAAAGTCAGGAAAAGGAACATTTGGTTGCAATTACACAACAAAGAGACAGAAGTCTTAAAAGCAGAAAGCAAAATACAGAGGAAATAAGGAACAGTTGTTTGACCCTGAACGTAAACAGAAATTTCCTTTGCAATTAACATTTTCTGCCATTTAAGAACTTGAAAGATTTTAGTTTCCTGTTTTGCCTTCAAACTATAATCCACTGTATTACATAGGTATTTCATTATGTCAATATGCTATAAATTTAATTCAAAGAGGAAACCTTTAGGCTCTTCAAATTTGCCTGTGGCAGTTGAATCAAACAAAATGACACCTGAAATGACATGCAGTATCCCTTTTTTTCAAGGCAGGGAAATAATGAAGACATTGGAAAAGCAATTGTCTTGAATAGCAGACACACACACATAAAAATCTCACCAGTTTTTACTTTTAGTTCTTTGAAGTCAAAAATGGCAACACCAGTGGTTTCACTACCAGTTCCAGCCGTTGTAGGAACTTAAAAGGAAGAATGGGGATAACAACAAATAATAAGTAATAACTAAAGTTGCAAAATAAATAAATAAAATCACAATAGTAATGCCACCAAAAATACAGGATCCAGGAA
This sequence comes from Dromas ardeola, assembly GCA_013398915.1. Taxonomy (NCBI): domain Eukaryota; kingdom Metazoa; phylum Chordata; class Aves; order Charadriiformes; family Dromadidae; genus Dromas; species Dromas ardeola. The sequence continues at coordinate 380,770 of VYZM01021011.1, forward strand.
ATCTCAGAGGTATTCCGGATCCAAAGCCAACAGGCCAAAGAGAAACTTTGATCACTTTTCTCAGTAAAACCAGTCAAACTCAGCTAAACAAGACAAACTAATGACAAAACCTGTGATTTTACTTCCACTGAAGTAAATAGCAAAATTGCTGCTGAATACAACTTGAGGAGAAGTAAGCCCTGAGGAAGGTGAAACAGTTGTAGTAAACTGATTTCAGTAGAAATATCATACAGAGCGCAGAATGACTCCCCTTCTCCTAGCCCTCACTCTCCATACCCCCCGCTCCTGCTTTACCTGCAATGAGTGGCTTGAGGGGCACAGTGACAGGCTTGCCTTTCCCAATAGGAGCATTGACATAATCCAAGAAGTCTGATGTCGGGCTGGACGCGTACAGGTTGGCAGCTTTACAGGTGTCTATTACAGACCCACCTCCAACGGCAATGTAGGCATCAAACTCTCCCTTTTTAGCAAAGTTAATGGCATCCATGAAACTTGGAAAACAAGAAAAGCTTTCCAATTAGTCAGGAGAAAAAGCGCACACAGAGAAACTAACTATTAAGATCAGCACACAGGTCCCAAGGAGGTGTTTAAACAGCTGTATGTCATGCTGTAAGAGCCCAGGCACTACTTTAAGAAGCGCACTGTCAGAAGTTGTACCTTTGGTCTGTTGGTTCCACCCGGACATTAGCATACATCTGAAAGTTTATACCATATTTTGCCAAGGAATTCAACACTGCATTTACAGGAGGGAGTTGGGAGAGGTTTTTATCCGTCATCAAACAAACTCTTTTAGCACCAAGATTCTGCAGGTCCTACAATAACAATGAAATTAAAAAGGAAACAACTGGTATAAAATCATACACTTAAGTATTTAAATACTAACCCAAATCAAGTGAGCCATCTAATAATAATAATAATAATAAAAACCACAACCTAAAAATGGTTAGTGTGAAATTTTGGAAACAGTATCAGCTAAGGAGGATTAACCACATACATTTAGGATGCAGAAAACAGCACAAAGCATAAAGCTGCCAAACTTAGACAGCTGAAGTCTTATGATAGAAGAAAACTAATGCTGAAGATGTTGAACAAGTGAAAAACAAGTGGAACCACTTAAGATTCAGTAAAATGTAAAATTTTTTTGAAATATTTTTTTCCTACACAATCCCTGTGACATAAAAAGGCTTTTCCACAGCTTAGGTCTCCCTTAACCGCCTACCAAAGCATGGCATTAAAATATTGAAAATTTAATATTAAATATTAATTTATTGATGAAAAATCAAAATAAGGTGGCAAAAAGAAGAAAAATAATCCTACATCCTAACATTTGCTAAATTAATTGTCGCAACGGCTATACAATACATGCAGGTCTAAAAAATTCTAATGCTGTTTAAAGACAGAAGTGCTGTCTAACTTCATGTACTATCTGACTACTGATTTACTTTACAATTTTGCAAATAAAGAAGAGAACTGTTAATGCCATGAATGCCAAGAAAAGAGGAAAAAATGACAAATGAAAAAACCCAATGATAAAGGCAAACAGGAACAATGTAATCAGGGGAATCACCTCACACTGCTGAAACAAAAGCTCTGTACTTTCACAGTACAAACTCAGAGCTGAATGAATGCCCACCTAATTTAACGGAAGGTCTCTGATTCATTTTAATGTGCACTAGAAGAGATGAAAGTGATCTTAAGAATCCTGGTGACTCACCAGGATACAAAACTTTTTGACTTAAATTCCATGTCAGAGAAAAATATTGTTGCATAATCCTGGCAAATCATCAACCATCTAATTATCCATTAAGCTGCATTTCATGTACTCACTTATATCACAGCAACATTGATGTAACGTGCTTCTGTTCTTTACCCAACAGTATTTTCCAACCTTTTTACACTAGTATATGTAACTACACATACTGTAAAGCAGTGGAAATTCAGACACATCATATATAAGCTTTCCCTCATAAAATGGATTGATAGCACTGGCAGCCCTTTAAAAAAATAACTTTTTTACCAGTATGGAAGCTTACCATGCCAACCTCTTTAGTAACTCCTTCTCCATATCGTATGTTTGAAACGGCCATCTACAAAAAAAAAAAGAGAACATATTTTTTCTGGAAAAATAGAAAAATGGTATCTAGTCCCAAGCAGTCAAAGTGAAATATAAATATTTACTAATGGAAATATTTGTTAAATTCCGTATTTGGAAGTATACAAAATATTACTGTTAAATCAAATATATTTTGTTATTAAATCTACCTCAAATGCATAGTCTGTATCTCCCAGGGTAGGCCGTTCAGGGACTGCAATGGAAATGAAACAGTAAAGTCAGGGAACAAAAAAGTGACTTAATTCTGTATCTCAGTGGACAGATTCCTTTTCTTTTAAAATCACTAAAACATTTGCACAGGTCATCCTGGCTCATCAGGGTTACCCATTTCACGCCTTGTTGTTTGTGAGATTAAATGATCAAAGTACTTAATTTGATTCATATAATTCAGCAAAACAAAGAGTGTTTTCTCCTTCTTTCAAGAATTAATTCCTTCCCATAAAAACTGACTAAGTTTGCAGGGAGTTTGCATGAGAATTTGTTTTCGGTCTGCAGAGACCAGAACAGTACATAGTAAGTGGAACTGAGTCTCCGCAGAGGACACAGGCTGCTACATACAGGTTGAGAAGGGTTACAAATGTGTAGGGGCTACATGATAACCTTCAGAACAACTTTTAAGACAAATTGTAAGAAATTCTCCATATGCACCCGGATATACGATATAATACTGACAGGTGTTTACACTTTTTACTTCTGCTTAGTCCTAAACTTGCAGGTGAAACTGAACTGCTTGCTTGAAAATCAAGAAACTGTATGCAGCTTTATTTAGTATTATAAGGGTAGTATTTCAGTCACATCCTCTCGCTGCCATGTCATTCTTGCATGGATTTACACAAAATTCTCTATTTCTTGCATATCCTGATTTTGCCACAGTGAAGCAAACTGCATCAACTGAAACAGCCTGTTCTTCTCCAAGAAAAAGATCAGATGAAGCACTCTGCTCTTCCTGCTGAAGTCATGCCTTCTGTCTGCTGTATTAATTGAAAATATGCGATTTGGATTCAGATCCAATGAGTGAAGCCAAGATAATGAGCATTACAGACACTCTGGGGTGCACTGAAGCACTGACCCAAAACAGTAACAGATAGATGTATTAAAATCCTTTATGCACTTTCTATTCAAGTCCAGGCCAGCTGGTATCAGCCCTTTCATTGCCATCTCTTGCCAGGCTGTACATGTTTGACCTCTCCTGGAGTTTCAGTCTGCTGTACTCTCAGTCATTAATTTGACAGGCTAAGAACATGTCCAAGCCATTTACTCTCTTGCTTTCTGATAATATAATAGGTGCCCTGCTGTTATATTCTTGAGCCAAACTTAACTTTCAGGAAGAATTTTACTGAGTTCAAAAATTACACTATTTCCTTGAATACTGTCAAAAAATACAATGAACATCTTTTTCTGCTACAGTCACCGTTAAATCAATTCCCACTATTTAGAGACTTAATGAACTGATACCATCTTGCTACGTTATAGACTTAATTGCTGCCTAAAACTTACCGAGAGGATTCTTAACTAAGACTTCTACTTAACAACGGCTTAGTTTGAATTGACTGAGTAGGTCATCAAGCAGACAAGCAGAAGAATGAGATTCTATTTCTCAGCTGTGCTATTGTCTTGCTGTATGATGGTCTCGGGCAAAACAAGTATCTGAACATACATCAGCTTTTCCATATGTAAAATGATAATGGTAATTTTTTAAAAAGCGTCTTAAGCGTGTGAAACCAAGACACTCAGAATTACAGATTGCTGAAATTATGGTCAAAAATACTAATTTTTATAGAAAATATATCTAGCATATCTTCTAGGTTCCTTTAGAGTATTAAACTCGGAACATGTGGGACGTATTAGAAGATTAAGAACATCTGGAGACTGACCAGCACACAGATAGCTATTCCCACAGACTCCCTACAGTGAATGCAAACAGAAATTCCTCCCTGGGTGACTTGGTCACTCGGCGCAGCTCACCTGCCCTTACCCCACAGCCTGGACCGAAGTGAGCTGCGCTCCCGGGACTGGCTGTATAAAAAGCCTATGGAGATTACATTCCCCAGACCTCTGTGAATAGCTTCTTTTTATTCATATTGCTTCCTGTTTCTTTTCTATTGTAACAGATGCATGTTTTCCCCCTCAAAAGCAGATCTAAAGTGGAGATGGCTCAGGTGATGACAGCAGCAGAAGCCAGAGCAAATTTCTCACAGCAAGGGGAGGGAGGGACAGGATGCTTTAGCTGTGGCTTATGTGGAAACAGTGAATCCCTCCAACAACAACCACTGTCATTGTACAGTTGCAAAACAACAGACTGCTTACCTTATCCTTTAAACTGTTCTCTTTCCTACTTGTTACCTGTGCCCTCTGCCCAGCTTACACCGATACGTACGGCTCTACAGGGCCATGGCCTCCTACGGAATTATTTTGGAGACACAATTAACTCTTACCTTGGGAATAGGTGTGGCAATGGCTCGGGCACCGACATCTAGTTAAAAAGTAAGAAAAAAAAAAACATCTAGTTAAAAAGTAAGAAAAAAAAAAAAAGAGAGAGAAAAAAAAGAGGCATGGTTAAAAGGAAAAACTAAAGCAGAAAAAACAATCTGTCCTTGCCTAAAAGTCCCTGCCATGCCCCGTGTATCTTGCCCCACCCCACTGAGGCCTGCTCCCCCAGCCGGGCTGCGCAGGGGCCTGGGGGGCTGCAGGCCGGCAGCTGGGGCCGCACCGCCGGAGGAACACGGGTGGGTGCCGGTAGCCGCCCCGTGGGGTGCCCGCGGGGAGCGGTCGCTGCTTTTCACGTTCAAAAC